>OX369300.1:0-511000 GCA_947284805.1 Coleophora flavipennella
TGGGTGGAATTGAATTATAAACTTTACACACTTTTATATTCATGCTGCGAGCAATGTTAGGTGAAACTGGTATGCAATGATAAAATTACACCAGTACAAGTAACTAGAATAGTTACTTTTTACAGTTGATCAAGGGTGCATTATAAAAACAGCTGATTCCTTTATTTATTCTCATAGAAAAGATGGGAATAAGATTCAATTAAGCTCCAACATTCCATCGCCAAAAATTTCGCAAATAATTCATATTATTAACGTCACATTATTCGATTTGTACATACAGAAAAATAAAACGTTTGACCTTTTCAACCATACCGTACAGCTCCAAGAAATCGAAAAGAAATTGCAAGTAATGAAACAGAACGAACCCTTAGCAGACAGGGTTTCCTACCATGATGTCCATCATTATGCAGCAATATACATTTTGTTCGTGCTGATGGGACTTGGCGTAGCAGTGTGGGCGTGGAGGTACTGCAGGCGCAGGCAGGCGACAGCAGACACATCGGCCGCGGCGCCGGCGGGGCCTCGTGTATCGGGCGCCCCAGCCGCGCCGCCCACCGCAGCACCGCGACCGGGAGGTGCCTGCCTTCAACTAGTGTTAATTACAGTGAACAGTTATCAAACGCGCGAGTGTTAGTGAAGGAAACAGGGTCGTCCACTGTAGTGTTTCGACCAGTGCTTAGTGTCCCGGACATCAAAGTGTACACCTCTTAGTCATTAAGAAAATAATTTTAAGACAAATCATCTTGTAATTATCAGTATACTAACATGCATGTTAATAATTTAAGAACAAAATTGTTTTTCACCATGTATCATCTACTAACCTCATCTTTTCTCTCCCGGGAATATGTACGAGCAAGCGCGTACAACGCAAAGATGCTTCATAATCAGTTTATGTTTTAACCTAATTACTTATTATTTCTACAAGTCAGTTCGTTTTCGGCCATCAAGCGCGCCGCGCGAACTCCTATCATTTCCATCAATTCATTTAGTTTTTTAACATTTTTATACAGTTTTATCAATTATCACTATTAGTATTTTTGTTACGGATTCAACCCCGTACATTGACCGTGAATTAAAAGTCATGACTCATGAGGTAGATATGTACTGGACGCGTTTGCGCGTACTTAACTACCTCATGAGTCAGGCATGACTGTTACCATGCATGTTTTTACCGAATAAGTATAACTTATTCATTTTACTTTCGAGCGAGGAAGGAGTGGATTGAGGAAGTTTGATTCCCTTGAGAATGAAGAAGGTATTGTGATAGCAAAAAAAAACGAAGTAGTGATTTTGATGGGGATCGATTGTCTTATGCTAATAGAGCCTAAAAAACAAAAAATGTGTGCGTGTATGTGTGTCTGTACGTCTGTCCGGTGCTCTAGTTCCCAAGCTACTGGACGCCTAAATGAAATTTGGGTTAGAGCAGTATAATTTTCATATCTTTTAAATTTCCCCTATCTTGATTTTTTAGGTTTGCCACCAAAGTAAAAAATTACATTATTTTTTACTCAAAAATGGCTGTAACGATTTTAACGAAACTTGGTATGATACTGTAACTGTACATGGCCTACAGTACGCGGTAGTCCTTTGTTCTAAGAAAAATCTAAATAAGGTACATCCCATACAAATTCAGTTTGTTTGATACGTTTTCGTACTTTTCCGTAGTCAGGTTTTAGTTTTTCTTATTAAATAAATAGTTAATAAAAACAGTGTCTTAAAATTACACATAAAGAAAGACTGTACAATAATTTACAAGACGTTTTGTTTTCTTTTGCAGCTGTCTACGCACTGATCCTGTGCATTATCTACGTTACTTACTTGAATATGGCGGATCTTATATAAAAAAATTGTGATGCCTTCATATTTTAAGGCGTAATATTGAAAGATTAAAAGGTACTCAACTAGATATAAGTGAAACCAAAGAAAGAGTTTTAGTAAGATAAATAAATTAAATATAACTTTTTACTATTTAATGATGTGTTAAATGAAATTACATTGAAAGAAAAAATATCGAATAAAGGTAATTTAAAATAAAAAAAAAACATGCATTATTACTGTCAGATACATTCTCGTATATCCCATCAAAAACTTGTCAAGTTTGGTACATTAACTTAGAATATAAGTATATTCTAAGTCTATGGTTTGATAAGTCTCGTGACTATCCCGTATAAATATATGAGACAAGCTTTTGCCCGCGGCTTCGCTCGCAAGGGCATAGTTTTTATGTTTGTCTTTGAGGTTGAGTGGTGAGCGAGTGTAGATATAGTCTTTGTCACTAGAAATATATATATTTGTTTTAGACTTTTCAAAATAATAGAGAACGTACAGCGGTTTTCAGTTGTTTAAAAAAATATGTTCCGTGCTACTAAATTTTAATTGTGTAACTTGGCAAGTTTAAATAGTCAAGGCGCCAAGCAAGAAAAGCTTACCTTTTCAAAGTAAATATCAATAGATAATAAAATTGGATGATGAATGCTTGCTAAGTTACACCACGTAGTGACACAGAACATAACATTTTTTTAAAACAACTGAAGATCGTTGTACATTCTCTATTATCTGGAGGAATATTAATAGGAAAATTTATTTTGAGTTCTATCAAATAAATATTTCTATTTGAAGTTCCGTAGCTATGATTTAGGAACCACTATAGAACTTGGTACCTAAATGGGTAGGTCGCTGTAATTTTTTTATATCGAACTTGGCCCCATTTAACATTTAAGTTTTGTTGGGATACTCTTTTTTGCACATACTGTACAACAAAAACACCGGTCAATTGCGAGTCAGAACCGCACACATAGGGTAACGTGCCATATTATACTAGATAGCGCTAATTTCTTCATGTTTAAAAAAAACATGCTTTTTGTATGGAGACACCCCTTATTATTTCACTTTTTCTAATTTTTAATATTTGTTGTTATAGCGGAAACAGAAATAATCATCGGTAAAAATTTCAAATGTCTAGCTATAACGGTTCATGAAATAGAGCCTGGTGACAGACGGACAGACAGACGGACGGACAGCGAAGTGTTAGTAATAGGGTCCCGTTTTTACCCTTTGTTTACGGAACCCTAAAACCCTTTGGATAAAGAAGCTTAAAAATAATAAATCGAAAACTATACATCAAAATAATAATTAAAAATCTGTTTGAGCTTGTGCCAATGAAGCCCTTTCATACGATAGCCCACATGACACGGTTAACTCAACTTAAAATTTGGACCGCCGTTCCTTGTATAATTGATTACATTCTTTAAATAAAGACTATAGTTTTATGATTTAATTACAAATGTATAGTTTTCAGATTTTTACCTATACTTGAAGTATACTGTATAAGTCATCAGGTCAGCTCATATACGTCCCCACCGAGGGGCTCGAGCCGACCCTGAATTAGGGCGATCAGGCCTTAGTCGACCACGCGGGCCCAGTGCGGGTTGGTCGACTTCACACACAACCTGCGAGTTTCATCGCAGGCGTGTGCAGGTTTCCTCACGATGTTTTTCCTTCACCGTTAAAGCAATCGGTAATTATATGTACGTAAGTTATTGAAAAACTCAGTGGTACATTGGCCGTCCAGATTTGAACCCGGTAACTCTGGTTAGAAGAACCGAGTCGTTACCGGTTGAGCCACCGACGCTTTTTAAATACGACATAAGACAGTATTAATTGCCAAATTTCATAGTTCTAGGTCAACGGTTAATACCCAACGAATTTTGATTCCCTTGAGAGCGTCGTAATATACGTTTTTTGCAACAGAAACGGACGAATCTTGTTTTACGTCAACTTACTCGTAGAAGTTTGAGTTTTTCACATCTTCAAGGGACTGTAGATCGAAGTTTAAATTTAAAATCGATACGTCTACGCGTTCTTGAGATAAAGGGTCGGACAGACGGACGGACGGACAACAAGTTTAGTGATCCCATGATAAAATACAGTACCTGGGCAACCTGGAGTCTCCTAGGCATGTCAACTATAAATATTACAACGGATTTTATGAATTCATATCAGCCGAGGAACGTCCACTGCTGGACAAATACCTCTCCCAGGAATTTTCACGTTGACCGGTCCTGCGCTGCCCGCATTCAGCGGCTTCCCGCGCCCCTTACCAGGTTGTCGGTCTACCAAGTACGTTTACCTGTGCGCGGTCGCAACTCGAGAACTTTACTGCTCTTACGACCATCTGTCTGAGCTTAGCTGCGGACAGACGTACAGATATGGAGAAACTATATAGGTTCCTTGTAGACAATGGAACCCTAAAAAATAATATTTTTATCGCTCGCGTTCATGTCTTTTGTTTGTACTGTGAATAGGTATCATTGTCATAGTTGTGTGGGATGTGGTGGTACGGAACCCTCGGAGCATAGTTGTGTGGGATGTGGTGGTACGGAACCCTCGGAGCATAGTTGTGTGGGATGTGGTGGTACGGAACCCTCGGAGCATAGTTGTGTGGGATGTGGTGGTACGGAACCCTCGGAGCATAGGTGTGTGGGATGTGGTGGTACGGAACCCTCGGAGCATAGTTGTGTGGAATGTGGTGGTACGGAACCCTCAGAGCATAGTTGTGTGGGATGTGGTGGTACAGAACCCTCGGAGCATAGTTGTGTGGGATGTGGTGGTACGGAACCCTTGGAGCATAGTTGTGTGGAATGTGGTGGTACGGAACCCTCAGAGCATAGTTGTGTGGGATGTGGTGGTACAGAACCCTCGGAGCATAGTTGTGTGGGATGTGGTGGTACGGAACCCTTGGAGCATAGTTGTGTGGGATGTGGTGGTACGGAACCCTCGGAGCATAGTTGTGTGGATAGATGTATTGGTACGGAACCCTCAGAGCATAGTTGTATGGATAGTGGATAGATGTGGTGGTTCGGAACCCTCAGAGCATAGTTGTGTGGGATGTGGTGGTACGGAACTCTCGGAGCATATTTGTGTGGGATGTGGTGGTACGGAACCCTTGGAGCATAGTTGTGTGGGATGTGGTGGTACGGAACCCTCGGAACATAGTTATGTGTGATGTGGTGGTACGAATCCCTCGTAGCATAGTTGTGTGGGATGTGGTGTTACGGAACCCTCGGAGCATAGTTATGTGGGATGTGGTTATACGGAACCCTCGAAACATAGTTATGTTTGATGTGGTGGTACGGAACCTTCGGAGCATAGTTGTGTGGGATGTGGTGGTACAGAACGTTCGGAGCATAGTTGTGTGGGATGTTGTGGTACGGAACACTCGGAGCATAGTTATGTGGACAGATGTGGTGGTACGGAAAAAATAGAATCCGTCTATGGATCCTCGGAAGAGCGAACTTAGTAAAGTTCATTCGCTGAATTAGCTGCACCAAGGCTGCACCTTTGATAAATGCCGCTCGCCGCTGCACTGCCGGCTCGCGTCAAACACTCCATCCAGGTGCAGCTGATTTAGCAAACGAAACATACTATTAGCTGTTTAATTCTGTAGGCAGTGAACCGCAACTGCTCACTACAAGTTACAGTTCGCCGATAAATAAAATATTGCGGGAGTATTTTTAACAATGATAACGACATTCCTGTATAAATAACATTTAACCTTTTTATCTTCGTTCGTTGAAAGATAACAAACAGTACTCGGGATGTCGGAATATCTACTCATTCTTTATTTTGTACTCGTAACAAAACTTCCGAGCAAAGCCTAGCTTTGCTTATAACTTTCCCTGTAGATTGCAATAGTAGATTGATTACCATGGTCCATGGAGTGAGTGGCACCCATTGCGGGCTCTGTGACAGCGCCAATAGTTCGAGTCTGAAATGGATGCCTTTCATCCGAGTTAAACACTCTAAATTTCATTTTGAATATAAGGAAATTAAACGAAAATTTGCACAACTGGCAAACAAAATATTACAAAGGAGTTCGCACTAATCTCGCTTTTCTTATTTCATTTTGCTTATTTATGCATAACTTTTTTCACACTCCATAGTGCCATTGTTAATTTTTTGACGCGTCTTTTCGGCGGTTTAATCTACTTTTTCTCAAATAGTTTTAAAAAAAGTACATTAAACCGCCTTTTTGATGTGTAACATCTTTTACCTCACTTTCCTGCAATCTGTGGAAGTGATTTCTTGAAACGGGACAGAAGGGTGTTAACAGGAAATGCGTTTTTTCTTCAGTCACGAAGACTATTGAAGCATAGCCATGTCGCCTTATTTTTTTCAGTCACGAAGGCTAAGGAAACATGGCCATGCCGCCGTATGCGAGGCCGGAAGGCCGATAGGTTTTTTTACTTATGTCAGATGGTACACATCACAACATATGCGACTATAGTGTAAGGCTCGCCCGTTTTTTTACCTCGCGCCAATAACAAATACTTTATTATTTGTACAAAAGTATCCGAAAAAAAGTATATTGTTTTTAGTGTTTCTTAACTTCCGTGCAACCAAAAGTGACCAACGGGATCCTATTACTAAGCCTCCGCTGTCTGTCCGTCTGTCTGTCAGAGGGTTGCATTTCATGAATCGTAATAGGTGGACAGTTGAATTGTTTACAGAATATGTATTTCTAAAGCCGCTGGACCGATAACCTGGTGAAAGTCGCGGAAAGCCGCTGGATGCGGGCAGCGCAGAACCGGTTGTCGTGGAAATCCTTGGGAGAAACCTATGTCGTTTCGGCTCATATGATGAAATAAAAATGCTAGAAAAAAAAAATGATGGTTTCGCAGGCCTCCCACAGAGTCGCTAATACCCCTACACCTGCCTCAAGTCCGCCCTCTGCACCCCTATCGCTCCCGCCCACATCCCACTCAACACCTACAACACTACCAACCAGTGGGTAACAGGCGTCTTTATACACTCTCCAACAACTCCAGTAACTCCCCCCGTCACCCGTCCCTCACAATCCCATTGTCGCTTCCGACGCCTCACCACACGTCACGCCAACACTCCCATATCCACGAGTCCATTTCCACCCTTCCAACATTCAATCAATGTTTCACTTTCTCCTTACCGTGTGGGTGTGGCAGTGCGAGAGGGTCGGATTGACATGGCTGGGTGCACAAGTTCTGTTGGATGTTTTAATGGATGTGTGAAAGGAATGTAGAGGGCTGTGAGAACCATGTAAGGGGGTGTGGGAGCGATGAGAGAATGCAAGTAATGTGAGAGGCTGAAGTGGGTAATAGGTGGGACATGGTGGTGCGGAGCTCCCAGCTTGTGATTTAACACATGAAACTGATCAATTTTCTCCTGAGAGCCTACACTCAATTCGTAAAAAAATGATAATTGAGCATTTGAGTAGTTGACGTTGCTTGTGAAGTTTTTATTTTATGGGTATAGTTTAGTTTCGAGCACAATAAAATTCGAGCTAATACCCATCATCGTTCAAAAAGGTTGTTTAATCATTATCATCATCATATCATCCACAAATCGTCCACTGCTGGACAAAGGCTCCCCCAAGGATTTCCACGACGACCGGTCCTGCGCTGCCCGCATCCATCGGCTCCCCGCGATCTTCACCAGGTCATCGGTCCACCGCGTGGGAGGCCTGCCTACGCTACGTTTTCCGGTGCGCGGTCGCCACTCAAGAACTTTACTGCCCCATCGGCCATCTGTTCTACGAGCTATGGGCCCTGCCCACTGCCACTTTAGTTTAGCGATGTTTAGAATGAACAAAAATTATCTGTTATTGAATTATAACAACTTTTTTCCTGCTTGTGTTATTAACAGATGAACTACAACGGAGCGGAGGAGCCTCTACTCTGTCTGTGTCTGTGTCTGTGTCACGAACAATGAGCAACGTTGTTGTGTATTCTGTCACAAATAGAATATAATACCATAGTATGACCAAACTACAAACAGACATAATACACTGTCGGCGTCCAGGTTGTAATGTATAGCGAATACGTAGGTATATAATTACTTTACGAGTCGGATTTTCCTGTTTGACATTTTATTTTTGCAGTTCTCGTAAATCATTTGCATAACAATTTAGTGCCATACGAAATACTTGTAGACTCTGTTTTAATTTTATTAGTGTAGTGTGATTGCTATGCTATTGCGAAATATTGTGGTAGTAAAGGTTAGCGAGAGCATTGATAAACACATCCGTGGTTAGTGCGTAGGCGTAACCGCCTCCATGACGAACATAAGCTTCACATCAGGAGGTCACGAGTTCGATTCCCATTCTAAGACTCTGTTCGGTTGTTGTAAGGGCATTTCCAAAGCCCGCCTGGCTAGCTATTACCTTCCTACAGGGCATAGGTTGTCTCCGTGGTCCTATATACCACAGATGGTGTACTATAGTTACTTCGTAAGTACTACGTAGGACAAAATAATGGGACCAAGGGGAAACAGCCATCTTTTCTAAGTCTTGCCGGCCAGGTATCATCATCATATCAGCCGAAACACGTCCACTGTTGGATATAGACCTCCCCAAGGATTCCATGACGACTGGTTCTGCGCTGCCCGCATCCAGCGGCTTCCCGCAACTTTCACCAAGTCATCGCTCCACCGAGTGGGAGGCCTTGCTACGCTACGTTTTCTGGTGCGCGGTCGCCACTAGAAAACTTTACTATCCCAACGGCCAACTGTTCTACGAGCTATGTGCTCCCCCCACTGCCACTTAAGTTTAGTAATTCTGAGAGCTATGTCGGTTACTTTGGTTCTCCTATCGATCTCCTCATTTCTGATTCAACCACGCAGAGAAACTCCAAAACAGCACGCTCCATTGCCCTTTGGGTGACCTTGAGCCTTCTTATGAGGCCCATAGTAAGTGATCATGTCTCAGTTCCGTATGTCATCCATCACTGGCAACACACATCGGTCGGAGACCTTGGCCTTAATACCCTGCGGTATCTGGGACGTAAAGATATTGTAAAACTTCCCGAACGCTGCCCAGCCGTGTTGAATTCGACGATTGATCTCTTTTTCGAAATTAGACCTACCTAATTGGACTGTTTGTCCCAGGTTCACATATTCGGTAACAACTTCGAATGTAGAGCCTCCAACCTTCAGATGATTATCAATTTATTTATATTATTTTTTCGAAAGGACCAGCTTTTTGTTGGCTGTGGGGGCCTTTACAACTTCACCGGACAGGAGAGGCAAGGGCGGAGTGCGGAGGGCACTCAACCTAAAAAGAAAGCAAAAAGATGCAACTGCCTATGGGCGCCCAGGTGGGCACGAACCTCGGCTTAGGTCGTTGATTCGAGGTGGGCGGATCAGAGAGAAGCGGCCTGGTAAATGCCAAAAACGCTGGTAAGAGCCAGAAGCGGGCGAGGGCAGAATGTCGGTATCGTGTTTCTCTGTGTGTTGGGGGACGGAGTCATTGCGGCTATGGCAAGCGTGGTTGGATCATATCGGGATCCGGGAGGATGTGTAGGGTGCGTTCACGAGCAGGGGTTTGGGGATGGTGTTCGGCAGACTTAAAGTATATGATGGAGGCCTGCTTCAGGTATTGAGCTATGGTGGGGAGCTCTAAATTGCAATGGTGATCTTCATTCCGTAGAAACCACGGGGCACATGAAGCTATTTTGAATGACATGAAGTCGCTGTATGAGGCGCGGGCTGGTGCGAGAAAATGCTACGCCAGCGTAAGTAAGGATGGGGCGGATGCAAGTTTTGTAAAGTGTCATCTTATTTCTAACGGACATTTACTCCAAGAATCAATTTTGATGTATTCCTGCTTGAAGATAAGTTAGCCAGTTCCCATTTGCGTTGGGAAATCTTGGTAGGCCCGTTCCATCCTCGGCATCATCGTCACTTACCATTAGGTGAGATAATGTTAAAGGCTTACCAATTGAGAGTAAAAAACAAGTATCAAATGCTTAAATTTTCTTTCTAGGATTTTGACAGTAAATCTTCTTTAAGCATTTACGTATTTATTGTTCTATAAAAGACGAGAACAAGTCGGGACGTTGTTCTTTCTATCGAAGATGTGAAAGACAAGGTGGGACGTTCTTCTTTCTATTGACGATGTGAAAGACAAGGTGGGACGTTCTTCTTTCTATCGAAGATGTGAAAGACAAGGTGGGACGTTCTTCTTTCTATCACCGATGTGAAAGACAAGGTGGGACGTTCTTCTTTCTATCGACGATGTGAAAGACAAGGTGGGACGTTCTTCTTTGGGTGCGGCCCACAGCTTTTAGAACAGATGGCCATTGGGGTTGTAAGGTTCTCGAGTGGCAACTGCACACCGGAAGAAGTATCGTAAGCAGGACTCGGTGGACCGACAACCTTGTGGGAGTCGCGGTAAGCCGCTGAATGTGGGCAGCGTAGGACCGGTCGTTGTGGAAATCCTCGGGGGAGGCCTTCGTCCACCAGTGGACGTCTGCTTGAAGGATGAATGAAACTAGTTTCATTGGACAGTTCATAGAAAATTTACTCGATAGCGTAACCACAGTGCTAGTGCTTCTGGACTAGCAGTCCGAGCCCCGAGCCGCCCGCGTCGATAGTAGTGGGTTCTATTCTCTCTTTAGACATTATGTGACTAGTAGCTGTGTTCGCTCAGGTAGAGATTCAAGTAGGTTTGTACCTGTATACTAAATGACTCTGGTTTCCATACTACAAGGACTCCTAGTTTGGGCCAGTGTGACCGCCTATAATTTGTCCTTGAAAATAATTTTATATTTATGATGGAACTGGAGAGATATCTTATTTTAAATAAATCTTTATGAGCTAATCATGGTCGAAGCCTCCGTGGAACTTTGCACAGAACTACGTATATACGTACTAGTGAAGAACTAAATTGTACATCGTCTTCTGTGACTCTTTTTGTACACTGAAGCGTTAGTACTAATACTTTGACTGAAAAGAAGCTGATAGTTGCTGCAAAATGGCAAAAATTACAATCCAGACATAATTTCAATACTAAACTGGCTGTGTTCTCAAATGATATCATCATAGACGGACGCTAGCTCGCTCTGCTGTTCGTATTTCCCCAAGACCCAGTTCAGTTTAGTTGAGAGTATTCAAACGAGAGGTGAAGAAACCATCACGAGGAAACCTGCACATGCCTGCGAAGAAACTCGCACTGGGCGTGGTAGACTAAGGCTATATCGCACTTATTCAGGGAAGTCTCGAGCCCTTCGGTGATATGAGCTGATAAGACGATACAAACGAGCGCACACAGGCATGAGGCAAAGTTTTATCATTTCATGTTTAACTTTTGAGCTGCGTGGCATACTTACATACAATATTATTGCTAAACGGAGAGCTTTCAACGGCATCCAGATAAATTGTAAAAAATTGTGATTATTATTTTTTGGATAAGTTTTTAAACCTACAAGTGATTTAAATCTAAGTGTAAGTACCTACTTACCTTTTTATCATCCAACTTTCATTAGATTTCTCTATTCAACAACGTAGCCATTGTTAATACGAAACCTACACAGTGTTCGTCTACTCGCAGCTTATGCACCTTCATTCATTTTGTCCACACGGAATTCGGAATTCGTCAACAATCACTGTTTCCTTTTAGATAGGTACCGAGTTAATGGCATTGAATAATTTTGAGTTGATTCGTAGAATCACTTGATCAGCTGACATTCATAACATAGCTGACCAAGTGTTTCTGTAAATATAATTTTGGGTACCTAGGTCCCTGCACTTAGACCATTCAACACGGTCTACGGTGCCTACATAATATTGACACTGTCTAGTTTAGGTATCTAGGTATAGATATATATAAACTATGTTATTTTCCTCATGTGTTAATTTTTATGATATCTCTTTGATACTTAGTAAATTTTCGTCTCTTACACTGATTATTAAATTTTAATATCGCAGCTTTTTTCGTGTAGATAACTTGTACAAAGTACTATTATGTAACAAATGCCTACATAAATACTTATCAACATATAATAATACACAAATTGAATGCTTCGACGGAGCTCGAGTTTAGAGTTTACGTCGGGAAAAATTAAGAGAAAATCCCTAATAACACAACTAGTTTAAATTAAAATTTACATCCGACTGCATAAAAACCTCTTTTTTGCATTGTCGGTTTAAATGTATACTAAATCTATGTCACTCACGAGATCAGGACGAGTCTAACGACACTTCGTACTCCACAATCCATCAAGCCGGGTAGGCTACAGGCCCAACCAAAGAAACAGAATTAAATACATACATACATAGTACATACACACACCCGATAAACATTACCCTCCTTTTTCGGGTAAAACGGGTTATTAGTCGGGTAAAACAAGAGCAAACGTTAATTTCCTTTATTATATTCTTCAGATCTGCCATCATTGCCATTGGCCATGGAGTCACTAAATGAAAAGAGGTCATGCTTTGTTGAAAAATCCGAGGAGAAGTTACCTTGGTTGTGTGTGGACAGCGGCACATGGGTGTCTATCGCTGTGAGGCTGGTAAGGACCTTGACTTTGTATCGGTGGATGTTACATAACATTACAATTAGTAAGACAAGTAAGTACTTTACATCCAGAAATCTGCATTACCTGAGCGGCAGCTACATAATCTGTTCGTAAAGTCTTTCAAATGCAATGTGTGTAGCCAAATGGCAAAAACTATCCATTCGCAATACATAAATTCGTACTGTAACTGTATGGAAACCTAAGAAGGCATTTGGTCAATACCCACCTACATGTTCGATTCACATACGTGTTTCGTCATTATACGCTTTTCGTCAAGACTTGTCAACGGGTGATTTGACTCATTTTGTCAAATTCACAGTTCGTCACGTACTAATAAACATACAGGTAAATCATTTATTATTATTTGTTTTTATTTACGGCAATAGAAATACACACTCGGTGAGATTTCAAATTTATGTGAATGTTTTTAATGTCTTCCTATTACTATTCATGAAATACAGACCGCTGACAGACAGACGTACAGATAGACAGACAACGCAGTCTTAGTAATATTATTTACTGCTCACCTTTTGGATGTAAGGAAACCTTAAAATCAGCTAAAATAATTTTCCAAAGGACAAATCATTGAAAAGTAATGTGATTTGAAAATTTTGAACTAAAAAATCGGATTTTGCGTTTTTTTTTTCTAAAAAACCGTGTAAACTACCATCTTGAGTCACGCGCCATGAAAACATGTCACCTCATTTAATTTATCGACTCTTGCTCCAATAACACGTCTCGGTGATCTGATTGTATGTAAGTATACTGAGACTACATCAGCCAGCATAAGCTGACCCCGAGACGCAATGCGTGATGAAACTTCAATGAGGCCTGTTTGAACTAGCAGTGTATAGCTTGATTTTGTCTCTATTTACAACAAAGTAATAATCAGGTAACTTACTGCAATGATTAAAGTACAATTATACAGTAAGTCATTAAGCGCAAGGTTTCGAAGGCTTCGAGAATTTAGATACCTAAGTCATTTTCAAGGACATCATAACAGCGTACATGACAAAATGCATACGTGACAAAATGTGTTTATGACGAACACTTTTCGGGACGAAACGTGTTTCATGACGAAATGCGTACATCTACAATGTGATGATGACAAATAGTATGTTCCCAGTTACATATGTATAATAATAATAAGTGTGTATACCTAAATCTCCATTTTCAGATGCTGTCAATAGTAGTCAGCTGCAGCATTTCCATCATAGCGTTTATACTTAAAAATGATTCTCGATCATACGCCATGGAAGTGATGAGCTACATTTATGTGTCTGTCATAATGTTGTGGGTCTCACTGATGTGTCTGATATTCTGCAGGTTTATTTTGAGTGGAATACTTAAGGTAAGTAAGGACCTAACTAAACAATAAACTACTACAAACATATTATATAAAACTTAGATCAACACGCCTAAATGTTTATCAGTACTTTATATTTCATCACAAGCAGCCGAAAGATGTACACAGCTAAACAAAGGCCTCCCCCAAGGATTTCCACAACGACCGGTCCTGCGCTGCCCGCATCGAGCGCCTTCCCGCGATCTTAACAGGTCGTCGGTCCACCGAGTGGAGGCCTGCCTACCACTTTTTATTTGCTTTACTGAAAATAACGACACAAAACAGACACAGGCCCTGCCTGCGCATACGTCAGGAGTTCCACAAGGAAGGATAGCACAGTCGAGGACCTTTACTGTAGACATCAAAAAAATCCAAAATGTAAAAATTTATCAAAACAATTGTGTAGTATAAATTTAATTAATATTTTACAGGATAAATCGCCTCAAATAAAAAAGGGCTTCGTGTTTGGGATAGCAGTGAATTTGTTAGCTCTCTTTTCGGCCGTAATCTATGGATGTGCCTCATACCGCAATATAGTTTTGTTGGTCGTCGTGATGTTTATCGCAGTCTGTAAGTATTTAATCCATTCAATTAAAAAAAGGCCAAGTTCATGTCGAACTCGCGCTACGAGGGTTCCGTACCAACACCTGTCCACACAATATAACAATGATACCTATTAATTACAAATAAAAGATATCAACACGACAGATTTTTTTTTATTCAGTTCGGACTTCTGAGCGTATGACTTAACCTTGGCCGGTTTTTAATTTTATTTTTATTTTTCTCACTTCAGAATTAGTCGGTACTACTATTATAATCACACCAAGTTGCACGCTTTTATTTATTACCGCCTTTACGAATGAGCAATATAAAAAATACCTATTACATACACGTTTTGACTCCCCCCCGGCCCCTTAATTTTTCACTTATGCTCATTTTTATTATTTGTAATTATTAATTTGCATTAAAAAACACAAATTATGTGAAAATTTTAACTGCTTGCCTATTAAGGTTCATGAAATACAGCCCGCTGAGAGACAGACAGACAGATAGTGGAGGCTTAGTGTTAAGGTCCCATTGATATGGAACCGTAAAGGGAAAAGTGTAGATGATTAGCTTCTAGAGATGATAATTTTCTAATTTTCTACGATAAGGACTAGAAGACTAGATTATTTGTGTTGAGAGAAGACTACATAATTAGATGATTTGTGTGGAGAAAAGACTAGAAGACTAAATGGTTTGTGTGGACTAGATGGTTTGTGTGGAGAGAAGACTAGATGGTTTGTGTGGAGAGAAGACTAGACGACTAGATGATTTGTGTGGAGAGAAGACTAGATGGTTTGTGTGGAGAGAAGACTAGAAGACTAGATGATTTGTGTGGAGAGAAGACAAGATGACTAGAAGACTAGATGATCTGTGTTTAGAAAATGATAACGGAAACTATTAAATACCTAGGTAACACCTGTTCTGAGTTTTACATATTTACCTGACTGCGCCAGAAGGGGGGGGGGGCGTTGTGTTTTTCAAGTGTATGTATGTATATTTCTTTAGCACGCTCCATCCCCTAAACGGCTTGATGGATTTTGGAGTGCGAGGTGTCGTTAGATTCGTCTTGATCCCGTGAGTGACATAGGATAGGTAAATTTTTACCCGACTGCCAAAAAAGGGGTGGAAATTTTGTGCAGTCGTGTTTTGATTTTTGAAATAAATAGTTTAATTATTATTAGAAGCTTACTCTTCCCCATAAGTTTATTTATTTGTCCGGATCAAATCTTGCGGTCGATTTTTAGATTAAGGGATCAGTTTTGGATTAGGATCAATCAGTCAGTCAGTACGGTGCAAGTTTGTGTTGGAGTCGAGTGCTCCCGTCCCCACTGGCTGGATCGCTATTTCAGTCAGTCAGTACGGTGCAAGTTTGTGTTGGAGTCGAGTGCTCCCGTCCCCACTGGCTGGATCGCTATTTCAGTCAGTCAGTACGGTGCAAGTTTGTGTTGGAGTCGAGTGCTCCCGTCCCCACTGGCTGGATCGCTATTTCAGTCAGTCAGTACGGTGCAAGTTTGTGTTGGAGTCGAGTGCTCCCGTCCCCACTGGCTGGATCGCTATTTCAGTCAGTCAGTACGGTGCAAGTTTGTGTTGGAGTCGAGTGCTCCCGTCCCCACTGGCTGGATCGCTATTTCAGTCAGTCAGTACGGTGCAAGTTTGTGTTGGAGTCGAGTGCTCCCGTCCCCACTGGCTGGATCGCTATTTCAGTCAGTCAGTACGGTGCAAGTTTGTGTTGGAGTCGAGTGCTCCCGTCCCCACTGGCTGGATCGCTATTTCAGTCAGTCAGTACGGTGCAAGTTTGTGTTGGAGTCGAGTGCTCCCGTCCCCACTGGCTGGATCGCTATTTCAGTCAGTCAGTACGGTGCAAGTTTGTGTTGGAGTCGAGTGCTCCCGTCCCCACTGGCTGGATCGCTATTTCAGTCAGTCAGTACGGTGCAAGTTTGTGTTGGAGTCGAGTGCTCCCGTCCCCACTGGCTGGATCGCTATTTCAGTCAGTCAGTACGGTGCAAGTTTGTGTTGGAGTCGAGTGCTCCCGTCCCCACTGGCTGGATCGCTATTTCAGTCAGTCAGTACGGTGCAAGTTTGTGTTGGAGTCGAGTGCTCCCGTCCCCACTGGCTGGATCGCTATTTCAGGACATCTCAATCAGTCAGTCAGTACGGTGCAAGTTTGTGTTGGAGTCGAGTGCTCCCGTCCCCACTGGCTGGATCGCTATTTCAGTCAGTCAGTACGGTGCAAGTTTGTGTTGGAGTCGAGTGCTCCCGTCCCCACTGGCTGGATCGCTATTTCAGTCAGTCAGTACGGTGCAAGTTTGTGTTGGAGTCGAGTGCTCCCGTCCCCACTGGCTGGATCGCTATTTCAGTCAGTCAGTACGGTGCAAGTTTGTGTTGGAGTCGAGTGCTCCCGTCCCCACTGGCTGGATCGCTATTTCAGTCAGTCAGTACGGTGCAAGTTTGTGTTGGAGTCGAGTGCTCCCGTCCCCACTGGCTGGATCGCTATTTCAGTCAGTCAGTACGGTGCAAGTTTGTGTTGGAGTCGAGTGCTCCCGTCCCCACTGGCTGGATCGCTATTTCAGTCAGTCAGTACGGTGCAAGTTTGTGTTGGAGTCGAGTGCTCCCGTCCCCACTGGCTGGATCGCTATTTCAGTCAGTCAGTACGGTGCAAGTTTGTGTTGGAGTCGAGTGCTCCCGTCCCCACTGGCTGGATCGCTATTTCAGTCAGTCAGTACGGTGCAAGTTTGTGTTGGAGTCGAGTGCTCCCGTCCCCACTGGCTGGATCGCTATTTCAGTCAGTCAGTACGGTGCAAGTTTGTGTTGGAGTCGAGTGCTCCCGTCCCCACTGGCTGGATCGCTATTTCAGTCAGTCAGTACGGTGCAAGTTTGTGTTGGAGTCGAGTGCTCCCGTCCCCACTGGCTGGATCGCTATTTCAGTCAGTCAGTACGGTGCAAGTTTGTGTTGGAGTCGAGTGCTCCCGTCCCCACTGGCTGGATCGCTATTTCAGTCAGTCAGTACGGTGCAAGTTTGTGTTGGAGTCGAGTGCTCCCGTCCCCACTGGCTGGATCGCTATTTCAGTCAGTCAGTACGGTGCAAGTTTGTGTTGGAGTCGAGTGCTCCCGTCCCCACTGGCTGGATCGCTATTTCAGGACATCTCAATCAGTCAGTCAGTACGGTGCAAGTTTGTGTTGGAGTCGAGTGCTCCCGTCCCCACTGGCTGGATCGCTATTTCAGTCAGTCAGTACGGTGCAAGTTTGTGTTGGAGTCGAGTGCTCCCGTCCCCACTGGCTGGATCGCTATTTCAGTCAGTCAGTACGGTGCAAGTTTGTGTTGGAGTCGAGTGCTCCCGTCCCCACTGGCTGGATCGCTATTTCAGGACATCTCAATCAGTCAGTCAGTACGGTGCAAGTTTGTGTTGGAGTCGAGTGCTCCCGTCCCCACTGGCTGGATCGCTATTTCAGTCAGTCAGTACGGTGCAAGTTTGTGTTGGAGTCGAGTGCTCCCGTCCCCACTGGCTGGATCGCTATTTCAGTCAGTCAGTACGGTGCAAGTTTGTGTTGGAGTCGAGTGCTCCCGTCCCCACTGGCTGGATCGCTATTTCAGTCAGTCAGTACGGTGCAAGTTTGTGTTGGAGTCGAGTGCTCCCGTCCCCACTGGCTGGATCGCTATTTCAGTCAGTCAGTACGGTGCAAGTTTGTGTTGGAGTCGAGTGCTCCCGTCCCCACTGGCTGGATCGCTATTTCAGTCAGTCAGTACGGTGCAAGTTTGTGTTGGAGTCGAGTGCTCCCGTCCCCACTGGCTGGATCGCTATTTCAGTCAGTCAGTACGGTGCAAGTTTGTGTTGGAGTCGAGTGCTCCCGTCCCCACTGGCTGGATCGCTATTTCAGTCAGTCAGTACGGTGCAAGTTTGTGTTGGAGTCGAGTGCTCCCGTCCCCACTGGCTGGATCGCTATTTCAGTCAGTCAGTACGGTGCAAGTTTGTGTTGGAGTCGAGTGCTCCCGTCCCCACTGGCTGGATCGCTATTTCAGTCAGTCAGTACGGTGCAAGTTTGTGTTGGAGTCGAGTGCTCCCGTCCCCACTGGCTGGATCGCTATTTCAGTCAGTCAGTACGGTGCAAGTTTGTGTTGGAGTCGAGTGCTCCCGTCCCCACTGGCTGGATCGCTATTTCAGTCAGTCAGTACGGTGCAAGTTTGTGTTGGAGTCGAGTGCTCCCGTCCCCACTGGCTGGATCGCTATTTCAGTCAGTCAGTACGGTGCAAGTTTGTGTTGGAGTCGAGTGCTCCCGTCCCCACTGGCTGGATCGCTATTTCAGTCAGTCAGTACGGTGCAAGTTTGTGTTGGAGTCGAGTGCTCCCGTCCCCACTGGCTGGATCGCTATTTCAGTCAGTCAGTACGGTGCAAGTTTGTGTTGGAGTCGAGTGCTCCCGTCCCCACTGGCTGGATCGCTATTTCAGTCAGTCAGTACGGTGCAAGTTTGTGTTGGAGTCGAGTGCTCCCGTCCCCACTGGCTGGATCGCTATTTCAGTCAGTCAGTACGGTGCAAGTTTGTGTTGGAGTCGAGTGCTCCCGTCCCCACTGGCTGGATCGCTATTTCAGTCAGTCAGTACGGTGCAAGTTTGTGTTGGAGTCGAGTGCTCCCGTCCCCACTGGCTGGATCGCTATTTCAGTCAGTCAGTACGGTGCAAGTTTGTGTTGGAGTCGAGTGCTCCCGTCCCCACTGGCTGGATCGCTATTTCAGTCAGTCAGTACGGTGCAAGTTTGTGTTGGAGTCGAGTGCTCCCGTCCCCACTGGCTGGATCGCTATTTCAGTCAGTCAGTACGGTGCAAGTTTGTGTTGGAGTCGAGTGCTCCCGTCCCCACTGGCTGGATCGCTATTTCAGTCAGTCAGTACGGTGCAAGTTTGTGTTGGAGTCGAGTGCTCCCGTCCCCACTGGCTGGATCGCTATTTCAGTCAGTCAGTACGGTGCAAGTTTGTGTTGGAGTCGAGTGCTCCCGTCCCCACTGGCTGGATCGCTATTTCAGTCAGTCAGTACGGTGCAAGTTTGTGTTGGAGTCGAGTGCTCCCGTCCCCACTGGCTGGATCGCTATTTCAGTCAGTCAGTACGGTGCAAGTTTGTGTTGGAGTCGAGTGCTCCCGTCCCCACTGGCTGGATCGCTATTTCAGTCAGTCAGTACGGTGCAAGTTTGTGTTGGAGTCGAGTGCTCCCGTCCCCACTGGCTGGATCGCTATTTCAGTCAGTCAGTACGGTGCAAGTTTGTGTTGGAGTCGAGTGCTCCCGTCCCCACTGGCTGGATCGCTATTTCAGTCAGTCAGTACGGTGCAAGTTTGTGTTGGAGTCGAGTGCTCCCGTCCCCACTGGCTGGATCGCTATTTCAGTCAGTCAGTACGGTGCAAGTTTGTGTTGGAGTCGAGTGCTCCCGTCCCCACTGGCTGGATCGCTATTTCAGTCAGTCAGTACGGTGCAAGTTTGTGTTGGAGTCGAGTGCTCCCGTCCCCACTGGCTGGATCGCTATTTCAGTCAGTCAGTACGGTGCAAGTTTGTGTTGGAGTCGAGTGCTCCCGTCCCCACTGGCTGGATCGCTATTTCAGTCAGTCAGTACGGTGCAAGTTTGTGTTGGAGTCGAGTGCTCCCGTCCCCACTGGCTGGATCGCTATTTCAGTCAGTCAGTACGGTGCAAGTTTGTGTTGGAGTCGAGTGCTCCCGTCCCCACTGGCTGGATCGCTATTTCAGTCAGTCAGTACGGTGCAAGTTTGTGTTGGAGTCGAGTGCTCCCGTCCCCACTGGCTGGATCGCTATTTCAGTCAGTCAGTACGGTGCAAGTTTGTGTTGGAGTCGAGTGCTCCCGTCCCCACTGGCTGGATCGCTATTTCAGTCAGTCAGTACGGTGCAAGTTTGTGTTGGAGTCGAGTGCTCCCGTCCCCACTGGCTGGATCGCTATTTCAGTCAGTCAGTACGGTGCAAGTTTGTGTTGGAGTCGAGTGCTCCCGTCCCCACTGGCTGGATCGCTATTTCAGTCAGTCAGTACGGTGCAAGTTTGTGTTGGAGTCGAGTGCTCCCGTCCCCACTGGCTGGATCGCTATTTCAGTCAGTCAGTACGGTGCAAGTTTGTGTTGGAGTCGAGTGCTCCCGTCCCCACTGGCTGGATCGCTATTTCAGTCAGTCAGTACGGTGCAAGTTTGTGTTGGAGTCGAGTGCTCCCGTCCCCACTGGCTGGATCGCTATTTCAGTCAGTCAGTACGGTGCAAGTTTGTGTTGGAGTCGAGTGCTCCCGTCCCCACTGGCTGGATCGCTATTTCAGGACATCTCAATCAGTCAGTCAGTACGGTGCAAGTTTGTGTTGGAGTCGAGTGCTCCCGTCCCCACTGGCTGGATCGCTATTTCAGGACATCTCAATCAGTCAGTCAGTACGGTGCAAGTTTGTGTTGGAGTCGAGTGCTCCCGTCCCCACTGGCTGGATCGCTATTTCAGGACATCTCAATCAGTACGGTGCAAGTTTGTGTTGGAGTCGAGTGCTCCCGTCCCCACTGGCTGGATCGCTATTTCAGGACATCTCAATCAGTCAGTCAGTACGGTGCAAGTTTGTGTTGGAGTCGAGTGCTCCCGTCCCCACTGGCTGGATCGCTATTTCAGGACATCTCAATCAGTCAGTCAGTACGGTGCAAGTTTGTGTTGGAGTCGAGTGCTCCCGTCCCCACTGGCTGGATCGCTATTTCAGTCAGTCAGTACGGTGCAAGTTTGTGTTGGAGTCGAGTGCTCCCGTCCCCACTGGCTGGATCGCTATTTCAGTCAGTCAGTACGGTGCAAGTTTGTGTTGGAGTCGAGTGCTCCCGTCCCCACTGGCTGGATCGCTATTTCAGGACATCTCAATCAGTCAGTCAGTACGGTGCAAGTTTGTGTTGGAGTCGAGTGCTCCCGTCCCCACTGGCTGGATCGCTATTTCAGTCAGTCAGTACGGTGCAAGTTTGTGTTGGAGTCGAGTGCTCCCGTGCTCCCGTCCCCACTGGCTGGATCGCTATTTCAGGACATCTCAATCAGTCAGTCAGTACGGTGCAAGTTTGTGTTGGAGTCGAGTGCTCCCGTCCCCACTGGCTGGATCGCTATTTCAGGACATCTCAATCAGTACGGTGCAAGTTTGTGTTGGAGTCGAGTGCTCCCGTCCCCACTGGCTGGATCGCTATTTCAGTCAGTCAGTACGGTGCAAGTTTGTGTTGGAGTCGAGTGCTCCCGTCCCCACTGGCTGGATCGCTATTTCAGGACATCTCAATCAGTCAGTCAGTACGGTGCAAGTTTGTGTTGGAGTCGAGTGCTCCCGTCCCCACTGGCTGGATCGCTATTTCAGTCAGTCAGTACGGTGCAAGTTTGTGTTGGAGTCGAGTGCTCCCGTCCCCACTGGCTGGATCGCTATTTCAGGACATCTCAATCAGTCAGTCAGTACGGTGCAAGTTTGTGTTGGAGTCGAGTGCTCCCGTCCCCACTGGCTGGATCGCTATTTCAGGACATCTCAATCAGTACGGTGCAAGTTTGTGTTGGAGTCGAGTGCTCCCGTCCCCACTGGCTGGATCGCTATTTCAGGACATCTCAATCAGTACGGTGCAAGTTTGTGTTGGAGTCGAGTGCTCCCGTCCCCACTGGCTGGATCGCTATTTCAGGACATCTCAAATAGATAAATAGCAGGAAATATAATCAATTTAAAAAGAAAACTATCACGGCTAAACAGGCTTTCGTAGTAATAAATGAGCAACTCAAGGTGTGCAGTTGGATTTATAAAAAGTTCATAGATTATCCATACAAAACATTATAGTACAAACTGCAAATATAATTTTGTTTTTAAAATATACAATTACTATTTGAAAAGACTACGGAAACCTACTTTGCGCGAGTCCAACTCGCACTTGGCCGGTTCTTTCATTTGGAAATTTGCATTATAGGGTACCTACCAACAATGCCCAACCCGATAATGCCCTACCAATGAATGTAAAGCCTGAAAAACTGTTTCTCATCACACGAAACTTTCTTTGCAGTCAATTCGATGGTCATGCTCATGTTCCACGATGTTAAGGTGAAGATGGAAGAGGAGAAACTAGAAAGCATAAGCTCTCATAAGATATTAGATGTACCCAAAGATTCCGAAGTAAAAGGATAAATGAATTGTATGTACCCGTCTCAAATAAACAAATATCTCTTCAACAGGTGAGTATATGTACTCGTACGAGTTGGTATATATTCGGTAACTAAATACCTAGTTATACCTAAAATAAAATATTTTCCATTCATCATATCAGCTCATATACTCGGACCTGAGTCGACCACGCGGGCCTAGTGCGGGTTGGTCAACTTCTTTTTTTTATTTTTAATTATAAATTTGAGTGCGTTTGGTTGCACCTCACCTGATGGTAAGTGCCGATGCAGCCGAGGATGTAACACGCAAGATCAAATAGTGCCTATTGAAACGCTAACTATCGTTTCGAGCCGTTCTCTTTTGTCGCGTTTCATAATTAAATTCTTTTTTGATGTCGTTGCTCTATGGTATTTGAATTTGAAAATAGTTGTTATTTTTTGACAAGAGAAAAACAAAAGGTTGATCGTGGTCCCGTCGAAACTGATGTGTATTTAAATTTTTTGTACAAATTGTGTTATAAGTTGTTGTTGAGGCCCACCATTTTATTCTGTGGTAAGTAATTTGTATAAGGAAACCGCTTTGCGTGTATTTTTGGTACTGCGGCGGACTACATTTTTATATCTCCGTAGGGTTTCATCCAGCCCCTGCGAGGTTTGACGTCCCCGAAGTTTTACCGGATAAAGGATTAATCCTGGGACGGAGCAGTGCTGATCACCAGCCAGTCCTTTCTACTGCCCGCCCAGCTGCTCGCCATAAGGGAAGTGAATTTATTTTATCTTTTATCCCAAGCGACTCTCTGACTCTCTGACCTTTCTGCCGACCTAGAAGATTTCCTGTTTCCAGTTTCTAACCTTTAGTTATTTATTTTAAATTTTAAGATGTGTTTTGTATCTGATACATATTTTGTTAAAAGATAGGGTAATTCAGATCAAACTGAAATTTTAAACTTAGCAACTTATTTAAGTACCAAAGGGACGGTGACGATCGTTGCCTGCCGGCATACTATAAAATAACCATTTTATATACAAATAAAATTGTAACCTTAAATTTATTTCCGTAAATTCTCCATAAATATATTAGGTCATTGTTTTTTTTAATTGTCTACACGGTCAACCAATGAAATCGCACCTTTTTTTATACTCCTATTGTTTATTGTTCCTTACTTTTAAAATAATCATGAAAATACATATATTCTAATTTACCCCATAACCTTTTTTTCCTTAAAACTCCGTTTAGGCCTGAACCTCTAAATCTTACGTATCATATGTGGCAAACTCTGTAAGGGTTTTTTTATCCCTAGTTCCCATTATTTTTGTCACACTATTCACTCTCGTCTTAAAGATTACTAAATTATACGAATCGGGGAATACAGACGCCGGAAGGGAATTCCACTCCTTGGGCGTTCGCATGATGAACGAAGAAGCAAAACGCTTCGTGCGAAAAGGTGGAACTTCACACACAACCTTCGAGTTTCTTCGCAGGCGTGTGCAGGTTTCCTCGCGATGTTTCCTTCACCGTAGAAGCGTCGTATAAACGTACATATGAAATCGAAATTAACACATTGGTATACGGGCAGGATTCCAACCACGACCCACGGACAGGAGGTAGCGGCCCCAGCCGTTACGTCACCTACGCTCTTATTCAGCAATTAGCATACCTTCTAAATTGGGAAACCTTACTTGTTTGTCTTTTTTTATAAAATTTTCAAACTTTAAATAGTATAATGTGCTTCGTCATACTTGTGTTACAATAATTGTTGAATAATTTTAGAACAAAAAAGCGTTTTTGTTACATGATAAAAAGTTACTGATTTGCCCAAGTGGAGAATGTCGTACTGGTTACGGACAAGTTGTAGTAGTAGTAGAGCCCGATAACGGGGCTTCTGCTCATCGTGCTGAACAACTTCCCCGAGAGATCCCTTTGTCAATTGGCAAATAACTTGTTGGACTTTACACAACTCGATCGGCTTATTAACTAACATTTGTATGGTTCTACTTTTTAGGGTTCCGTACCTCAAAAGGAAAAACGGAACCCTTATAGGATCACTTTGTTGTCCGTCCGTCCATCTGTCTGTCAAGACCCTTTATCTCTAGAACGTCTAGAGGTATTGAGTTAAAATTAAAACCATATACTCCGGTCTACAGTCCCTTGAAGCTGTGAAAAATTAAACTTCTAAGTTAACGTAAAAAATATACAGCCGAAAATAACGTACATTTCGACACTCTCAAGGAAATCAAAATTCATAGGGTATTTTCCATGAGCTAGAACTATGAAATTTGGCAAGTAATACCATCTTATACTATAACTCCGAACCGAAAAGGCTTTAGTTCCATAGACTACATACATACGCTGCGGCAGATTATACAGAAGACCGAAGAGTACAATCAACCACTATGCTTGGCGTTTGTGGACTATGAGAAAGCATTTAATTCAGTCGAAACCTGGGCTGTGCTATAGTCTCTCCAGCGGTGCCAAATTGATCATCGATACATGGAGGTGTTGAAGTGTCTGTATGAAAACGCCACCATGTCGGTTCGCCTCCAGGATCAGAACTGGAAACCTATCCAGTTGCAGCGAGGGGTGAGACAGGGAGACATTATATCTCCGAAACTGTTCACCGCCGCCCTGGAAGATGTTTTTTAGCTTCTGTACTAGGCTGGACTCGGCATCAATATCAACGGCGAGTACATAACCCACCTCCGATTCGCTGACGATATCGTGGTCATGGCTGAGACAGAAAAGAGATCAATCGACGAATCCAACTTGGCTGGGCAGCGTTTGGGAAGCTTCGAAATATCTTCACGTCCCAAATACCGCAGTGTCTCAAGACTAAGGTCTTTGACCAGTGTGTGTTGCCAGTGATGACTTAGGGAACTGACACGTGGTCGCTTACTATGGGCCTCATAAGAAGGCTCAAGGTCACCCAAAGGGCAATGGAGCGTGCTATTCTCGGAGTTTCTCTGCGTGATTGAATCAGAAACGAGGAGATCCACAGGAGAACTAAAGTAACCGACATAGCTCACAGAATCGCTTAACTGAAGTGGCAGTGGGTAGGGCACATAGCTCGAAGAACAGATGGCCGATGGGGTAGTAAAGTTCTCGAGTGGCGACCGCGCACCGGAAAACGTAGCGTAGGCAGGTACGTGGTGGACCGACGACCTGGTGAAGATGCGGGCAGCGCAGGACCGGTCGTCGTGGAAATCCTTGGGGGAGGCCTTTGTCCAGCAGTGGACGATTTTCGGCTAAAATTATGATACTTAACTATAGGGAAAAATCTGAAAACTGTACATTTGTAATTAAATCATAAAAAATATAGTCTTTATTTAAAGTACGTATTCAATTATGCCAGGAACGGCCGTCCAAATTTTGAATTGCGTTAACCGTGTCATGTGGGGTATCGTATGAAAGGACTTCATTGGCATAAGCTTAAAAACATTTTTAATAATTTTTATCATGTACAGTTTTCGATTTATGACGAAGAATAAAAAAATACTTTTTTTATAATATTTTTTTATTTGTATAAGTGGTAGCTTCCTAATAATTTTGGTGTATGTAGTACCTACCTAACAGCTTTCATTGTTATGAATTATGATTTATAATATGTACCTTTAAATTTGTACGGAACCCTCGGTGGGCAAGTCCGACTTGCACTTGTCCGGTTTTTTATTTTATTTAGAGAATTAACTTTGGATTCCACGGGACAAGTTGTTCAGCATGCTGAGTAGAACAGAATCCCCACTTACGGGTTCTGCAACTCATACATACAACAATTTGTTTACATACTGTATAATAAGAGTTTGTTTTTCAGTGTTATACGAAATGCTTCTGCCTGACTGATGTACTAGACTTACAGGAAGATGGAAGTCACACGAGGCCACCAGTAAGGATCTAGATTTTAATAACTACGTTGCTATACAATGCACTTTTTTTAACTGGAGCTTGTACTCATGAAACTAAACAACTTTTCCCAAGACACCCATGGTCAGTTCGCATTTGCTTTTTTTAAACAAAATTATTAAATTGCGCGGAATACGCCAGAATAGGTACGGCGCGGCATCGTAAAGTGAGTGCCCGCGCGGTCATTGAACCTGCGTGGACTCAGCTGGGAGTTGTATTCTGAGCAGTTTGATAATTTAATAAAAAAAAATAATCATTGCGAAATGACCATGGATTTCTTGTTTCGGCTTCAGTTAAAAAAAAGGCGTGTGGCACTCGGGGACTGCCGCGGTAAAGCTATTGCATAGCATTTTTTATCAACTATTGCAATTATAATCTTTTTTATTTTTTATTTATGTAGTATTTACCAGTACCATTAGAGCAATATCGTTACCGCAATTTCGCGAAATTATGCTTCATATTTCAGTACCGCAAAAGCGAAATTAGAGATGCAAATTTTGCGGTATTAAAAACGAGCCACCGCGATGGGAAATCCCCGACAAAAAAAACGCCGCACGTTGAGTTGGACGTCAACAACAACCATTATCTAACTTTAGCTCACGAACCAAAGAACATCAAATTGCAGTCTCGACGTCATCTTGCCTGTCTCTGTCTCTAAAAGATGAACTTGATAAAATACTCAGGTCAGAATTTGCGACCCTTCCAAGAAACATTAGCTACAGTTCCAAATCTATGCTGGATATTATACTTAAAAAAGATATGACTTTATATGAAACTGGAGGATCAAGGGTAAATATCTGGCCACCTTATGTAACTACCTGCTGAGCATTCCACTGAGTAGCGTAGAAGCTCAAAGGGCATTTTTAGCGGCAGGATACTTATTGTAATATAATTAGAAGTTTTTTAAATCGATACCTTATGCTTTTTACGCAAATATTTTCATTTAAAAAATAAAGATTAACATTGTAATATTGTCGTTTTAACTTATATTGTTTTATTTTATATAACTACCATTAATGATTCCTTTTTTAAATTAGGCGTTTCGTAAGTTGTAAATTTCGCAAACTTGCAAATTTTGCGGTACTACAAGTTCAAATACCGCGATACCGCGGTTTTTAAAAAATAATGCAGTATTGCATGATCTAAGTACCATATTATAGTCCTTGGGGCGCGGGATGTTTATGTTATTATTTAACACTAAGAAAGTTAATAATCATCATCATCATCATCATCCGTCATCCGTCATTCGTCATTTGTCATTCGTCATCCGTCATTCGTCATCGTCAGTCATTCGTCATCCGTCATCGTCATTGTCATCGTCATCCGTCATCCGTCATCCGTCATCGTCATCGTCATCGTCATCATCATCATGATGGATAGATAGATGGCACTGTAAGTTTTTTAGAACTCAATATATGTTTTTTTCTGGGGTGTTAGGTTTTATTTTCGTTACTAAATTTCTTGATTCGGTCCCCTCAAAGCCCGCGATAAAAGCTATATAATAGCTTAAAAAGTGCTTACCTTTGTTAAGACCCTACATATATTGAAGAAGCAACTATCAAAGAAACACTTCTTAGTTCGAAACATGTTTCATGAATCAAATTTCAGGTAAGGCATAATTATGTTTTACCCACCACGCTGCTCTGTAGCAAGCTGTACATTGTAAAAAAGTGTAATGTAACTGTATAATGATTAACGAATCTCGCACCTATTTCATTGGAATAGGGACATTGCTAATAACTAAGGGAGACCAAAGAAAAAATTAATATTTAGACATTAAACAAATAAAGAGGCAAAATAAAATAGGTACTCTGATATTTATTAAGGATCAATACTTAAGGGTGTGTTAACTCATGTAGGTTCCTGTTTAAATTTATGTAAAAAAATACAAGTAATATCAAACAAAACCATTTTATAAAATTATTTGCTGTTTTACCTATCCCGCCTTCGCCCAGGAAAGCACTTCTACCGTATCTGTTTGGATCAATGACTTATATATTACTGGCGTAAGGACCCGGCCAACGCGCGCGACTAATGGGCCCAGCGAATTGGTGCGAAAATCGAAAGTTTCGCACACTCGCGACTCAGTCGTCTGCGGGACATTGTTCAGTGCGGTGGAAAAATATTCCATATAAAAATGCCTTATTGTGTTGTAAGAGGCCGTAAATATCATAAAAGAAAGGCTAAAAAGAAACATGGGATGTCGTATTATCGATAAGTAACCTTACATTGTATTTATTCTTGTAAACAAATTAAAAAAACGAATTTTTAAAGCGACAATTCTATCAAGGTTCTTTTAACTCGGCACGTCAGTCAACTCTCGCCCACGCTAGTTCGTACGAGTTATGTCAGATGGCGCTACTTTTTGCATGTATGAAGAAAATCTGACTAAAATATGCAGACGGGCGGATCCTTCTGTTCAAATCTGTGGTTTGGATGCACTAATCCTGATGTCCGATTTGAATAAAAAAGTGGTCAAGGGCCGTCAGACCACGCGCAATGTAGTGTTCCGTAGTCTTTGAAATATTCATGTCAGCCGAAGGACGTCCACTGCTGGACAAAGGCCTCCCCCAAAAATTTCCACGACGACCGGTTCTGCGCTGCCCGCATCCAGCGGCTTCCCGCGACCTTTACCAGGTCATCGGTCCACCGAGTGGAAGGCCTGCCTACGGTACGTTATCCGGTGCGCGGTCGCCACTCAAAAACTTTACTGCCCCAACGGCCATATGTTCTACGAGCTATATGCCTCGCACTCTGCCACTTAAGAGTCTCCAGGAGGCTCGAGTTTCCATACAAACGTAGTTCAGCTTTCATACAAAAACTACATGCCGGATTGAATCCAAACTTTGTAAATATATTGAGTGCACATATCGATGTTTGTAATTAGTTTTCATAGTACTAAATTTTAACGTAACAAAACGAAGGCTTAAATTAGTTTTGTACTGAAGGTTTGAAACTGCTCTTATTTTTTTCCGTTTTATATTAGTACATCGAAAACTAATTACAAACATCGATATGTGTCTCCTCAATATATTTGCAAAGTTTGGATTCAATCTGGCATACAGTTTTTGTATCAAAGCGGAACTACGTTTGTATGGAAACTCGAGCCTCCTGGCGGCCCTTAAGTTTAGCAATTTTGAGAGCTATGTCGGAGCTACGGAACTCCTCGTTTCTGACTCGATCATGCAGAGAAACTCCGAAAATAGCACGTTCCATAGCAAAGCTTAAACGAGCATAGCTTAAAAATCTTAAAACTGCGTAATTCACCAGTTCTTAGGTACACTGAGTGAAAAGTCCTACCTACGAAACGTTTCCCGGTGCGCAGTCGCCATTCGAGAACTTTACCGCCCCAATGACCGTCCATTCTACGAGCTATGTGCCGCGTCCACTGGCACTTGCGTTTAGCGATTCTGTATGCTATGTATTAGATGTGCGCTGACGTAGGATTCGGCCGTAAGTAAATGATATCACGTCATAATATTGGAACAGTGATCGGCGAGCGCACGACATTCCTTATCTGCAGAATTTTTAGTTTGTTTTCGACCGGGTTTTCCTGTTTGGTAAGTAGATACTGTGGTGTTACATAGAATTTCATTTCATGCGAATTTCATACAGATAATTTTTTGTTGTTTTGTTTTGTAGATATCATCATCATCATATAAGCCGAACGACGTCCGCAGCTGGAGAAAGGTCTCCCCAAGGATTTCCACAATAACCGGTCCTGCGCTGCCCGCATCCAGCGACTTCATGCGACCTTCACCAGTTCGACGGTCCACCGGGTGGGAGGCCTGCCTACGTTACGTCTTCCAGCACGAGGTCGCTACTCGAGAACTTTACTTTACTACCTCAACGGTCATCTGTCGATTTCTGTGGTCACTATGTATGTCACTACCGTCACGCTCACACTGCCGGAGGACGCCCTGCGAGCGACCGCGATAGCCTCGCTACGGAATACGTAGAAAAGCCATCATTTTTTAGATGATATTTTTGACAATTTTTATCTAAACGTAGTAGGTACCTACTGTTCTTTAATTCGTCTATTCGTATTATTTCTTTTAAATACCTAATCATTTTGCTTCATTGGCGTTTTTATAGTTAAAATAAAAAGTAGTTCACTGGGCCCGAATATGCAATCAGCGGTCTAGTCTGGGAAAGGATTACAAAAGTATACTGAATTTTCCTCAAACAGTTTATCTGTGCGATTTCCATTCTTTATCTGCATTCACGGATCACATTTCCACGTTGTTTCTGTGAACGTTTGTATACCGAGAATCCCATGATTGATTTCATTACAGTTTACAGTCTACGGTGGTTCTAAAACTGTTTCCTTATGGGTTAGGTACTCGCCGAGTTCACACTTTTACAAATATTTACGATTATAATTGAAAACGCTAAACACGTTAAAAAACCGACTTCCATCGCAACAACTTAGTACATTTTTGCATTATTATTTTTGGTTTTTGTTAATTTTCTTATAAAGTACTTCACTGATTTTGATAAAATTTATATAGGACCACACGGAAAGCACTATCTTTCAAATAGAAAAAGAATCATAAAAATCGGTCCACCCAGTCAAAAGTTCTGAGGTAACACACATAAAAAAAAAACATACAGACGAATTGAGAACCTCCTTCTTTTTTTTCGAAGTCGTTTGAAAATGAAGAATGTCAATTGAGAACCTATCAACTCAGCTGAGCTGTGTCGAACTTATGCCTACAAGTATTTACATACTATCTATTCACTCATTTACAACCACCAGCTGCTCTATAGCCACTAGACTCACTTGAGTGTAAGGTGTTGACTATGAGGAAGACCTAGGTACCGAAGAGGACATTTAGTTAACTTTAGTTCGTTGCTTGACTTGTTCCGGTGCAGGGTTCCATGGAGATGTTTACTAGGTACCACAAAAAATATTTGTATAGGTGCCTCATCATTACAGCTCATATACGTCCCCACCGAGGGGCTCGAGCCTACCCTGAATCAGGGCGATTAGGCCTTAGTCGACCAGTGTAGGTGCCTATTCAAGGACAAGTCGACAAGTCACACACAGTCATTAATTTCCCTATATAATTGGAACGTTTCTAGTGTTTTATAGTTTTAACTTCACCTCGCAGGTTCTACAATATTCATCAAGTCGTATATGCTATAAACTACAGGTTTAGCCAAAGAAACAACACATTATGCATCCGAAAAATGCACAATAAATTATGGATCGGATAACAGCATGACATCATCAGATGGACGAACGCAGGCAGTAGGTAGGTTTGGCGTGTTGTGTCCCCCCTCTCCACCAAATCCCCAGTCCCCACTCCCCCAGATCAGTCCAGTCAGTCAGTTAGACAGAGACAGACTTCAGTTCAGCTTGTTTGGCAGAGAGAGAGTGTATAGACGAGCGCACACACGAGACTTTAGAGCTGCGTTGTTTGTTAAAGTTCTTTCTTACAGTTTACAGTAAAAGCAGGCTTTTATAAAGGGGACATCCAGTGGAAGATTATGACTGATACCTTTTTGACAAGTTTGTACGAGTGATTTAAATAATAATATATGTGTTGAACCAGAGGTTGAACTTTGTTACTCAAGACGGAGCCTGTATCGTGGAGAGCGAACATACTCGTAGCTGTTAACAACTCGAGAAACTAGGCATGTGTACAACACCTAATCAAATTGATGACCAGCAAAATAATCAAGTGTAAGTAATTCAATTTTCATTCGGCTTTATCAAATATTTTTACCTTAGGAGGAGAAAAAGGACAATTAAAAGGTTATGTGATCGTCCGAAAACCCTACTGCGAGATTTTGACGAAAACGCACTGTGTATAAATAAATAAAGACACTAAAATTTAAGTAGTTATTTTTTGATCTAAGAGTCGCCACGTAGGGGGACCGCTAAGTTAATGATATGAGCTAGATCTGTTCAACTCAAAGCCACACACATTTAAATCAATTTTATCAAAAAGCTGGTTTGAATCGGTTCCCTAACTGTGCGTAAGCTTGTAATGTATTTGTGCTTGTAAATTGAGTTTATTTTTGTGTTTCTTTTCTTTATTTTTTCATTCATTTTTCTGTATATTCAAAAAACAAAAAGCTGGTTTGAAGCGGTTCGCTAACTGTGCGTAAGCTTCTAATTTATTTGTGATTGTAACTTGAGTTTATTTTGTGTTTCTGTTATTATTTTTATTTTTTTCATTCATTTTGTGTATATTCACTTAACGACATGCAAGTATTTAGGCTCTTATATGCGAAAACATTTAATTGGTTTATAGTTATTTTAAATAGTCGTCACTAACTGTTATGTAATAACCGTTTGTTTTCCAAATATAATAAAATAAATAAAATAAATAAATAAATATAATAACAGAATACATAAGTCATTGAGAATACAGCTGTTTTACTTTATTACAACTAAATACTAATCATTTCACAACTTAGCGGCAGTGTTGCCGCTGGTCATTTGCAGGGTTGCCGTACGCAAGAGATGAAATTACCGTATTGAAACAAAAATTGCCGTACATTTTTTTATTTAACTATTTACATTAAAAATTTAAATATAGACATGAAATCACTCGTCTCCTCCCATCAAATCTACAACATCACCTAATAAGACATCTTATTCAGTGGCATTCTTTTCAAATTCCGACGGTTTTTTATGCCGGAATATGCCTTATATGTATTATTTTCCACAGGGCGAATCCAATCCTTAAACTCGCCTTCAGTTTCCCATTGGTTTCTATACTTTTGGGATCTGTGTTTGGTTTTCTTACATTTCTTAGGTGTTGACGGACCTGTGGCATCTTCTTCTAAATCCGAGGTCATTTTATAAATATCACCGACCACTGCACTGCGAAAACTCTGTTCGAAAAGTAAAAACTAAGTTCTATCTTGATTCGAATTGATTTGATACGAAGAACTAACAAGTAGTGACGAGCCGAGCGGTGAGCAAGGCAAAATGAATAGAATAGAATTAGGGAATTCCCCTTCGGAATTCCCCGAATACCAAAGACAATAAATACAATAAGTAGAGTTGCGTTCATGTTTACGCAAACGCTGATTACGTTTCATCTACAATTTATATAATTTCGTTTTTCTTATGCTATGATTGCCTGATTGCCGTATTTTAGCGTACGGTAATGACCACTCTGCCGTATACCGTAAAATTCGTCTTAAAAGAGCCTGATTGCCGTATGAAACGGCAATTGCCGTACAAACGGCAACGCTGCTTAGCGGTCCCCCTACGCGACGATCCGTAGATCAATATATAACTACTTATATAAAACTTAAAGGGCCAAAACATATGTATTAATAGCTGTTTCCCGCGGCTTCACCCGCGTGGACAATGTTTCTATGACTTTTCGAGGCTGCGCAGTGCGCGTGCCGCTGCGCGTATAAAAAGTAGCCTATGTGTTAATCCAGGTCCTAATCTGTCTACCTACCAAATTTCGGCCAGATCCGTTCAGTAGTTTTTGTGTGAAGAAGTAACAAACATACACACTCACACATTCACAAAGTTTCGCCTTTATAATAATATAGTGTGATGTGATTTTCTACTTTTTAGCGGTTTTTTTTTAGTGTATACAACTAAAACAACTGAATTCAGTTTTACGAAAATTGCGCCTTATTTAATTTAGCTAGGCACATGTACGCATGCGTAAGTTTTATTTATATATTACCTAAGTGGATAAAAATAAGGTTTGGAATAATATTACTGTAAGCATTAAACCTCCTTTCAAAAGTCTTAAAGAAGATTCTGTATCTTTGGTAATTATATTTTTTATTTGCTAGAAATGTATTGTTTTACAAAGCTACAAAAAAAATTAAGTGGCAAAGTAAAACGCACTAACGCAATAAAATCAGTTTTGCGCACAGTAAACTACCACTTATAAGACCACTTTTCGAGTAACTGTATTGAAAATATATTTTCCAGTCTTTTTTGGGTTCCGTAGCCAAATGGCAAAAAACGGAACCCTTATGTATTCGTCATGTCTGTCTGTCTGTCTGTCTGTCTGTCTGTCTGTCTGTATGTCACAGTCACTTTTTTTCCGAAACTATAAGAACTATATACTGTTGAAACTTGGTGAGTAGATGTATTCTGTGAACTGCATTAAGATTTTTGCACAAAAATAGAAAAAAAAATTGGGGGTTTCCCATACTTAGAACTGATACGAGTATACACAGAAATCGTCTGTTACGTAAAGTACTGAAATCCGTGCACTCGTTTCAATTCACATCACATGCAGTGACCGCTTCCAAAACCACGCGCATAATTTGTAATTACAACTACTCGACGGATGGCAAGCAGCTTTTTATTTATATTGTAGATTATATTATCAGGTTTTATTTAAATTAAAAAATATGTAACTATATTCAATGATTTCAATGTATAACTTCTCGTATCATATTGTTTTCATGTCCTAATAACAGAATTTGTTTTAATGTCTATATGATAGGATTTAGTTATTTATAAAAAAAAAAAATGATAAGAAAATTTCAATTTTTTTAATTCGGCCGCCATCTTTAATTTAATAAAGGGTTTTCTTTGTGTTGGTTAAAATCGTTAATAAAAATTGATTGACACCTCAATCACTAAAATCAATGCAGTCGTTTTGAGTCTATATTTTTTTCAAACTATGCAGCCGCCATTTTGGAAAAGGTCCGCAATCTTTTCTTTTTTTTTTTTAATTTGAGTGCGTTTGGCTGCACCTCACCTGATGGTAAGTGCCGATGCAGCCGAGGATGTAACACGCAAGCTCAAATAGTGCCTATTCACTCTCTTTCATTCATTCACTATCTTGAATTCCAGCAGATGAAATTTTCATTTCCTCGGATGAAATCATTTACATTGCTCCCTAGTATCAGCAGTATGCAGCTTCCGATGTAAATATCGCCGTAAGCCCTAAGAGTAGTTGCAGGATACACGCGAAAATACCATCATTATTTTTATCTTCAGAGGGACCGACTTTATACTTTCTACTTTTACCAGAAGTATGTTTTTTAAGGTTTCGTCGTCCCAAAGGGTGATCAACAGGTCCCTATTATCACCTTTTACTAAGCCTCCGCTGTCTGTCCGTATGTCTGTCAGCGGGCTTTACCTATTTCATGAACCGTAACAAGTAGACATTTGAAATTTTTACAGAATGTGTATTTCTGTTGCCGCGAAAAGGACAAATAATAAAAATTAACAAAAACTAAGCTGTGTCCTCGTACAAAAAAAAAGTTTTTTCTTATAGGTATTTGGTAGGTATTTTTGATTTAGCTCTATCTTAAAAAAGGTATTCCATATGAGCGTGAAACTTGGTGTGATTACTGATTATAGTACTAATCCTGAAGTACAACAACAAAAAAAAACGGCTAAGTGTGAATTGTATTTGCGCTAAGTGGTCCGAACAGAATAAAAAAAACATATTTATGTCACTCGCGTTGATCTCTTTTGTTTGTAATATGAATACGTATCATTGTCATAGTTGTGTGGAGACGTGTTGTAGAACGGAACCCTCGGAGCGTAAGTCCGACTCGCAGTTGACCGGATTTTTTCAGACATTTCAATTTAAACATTTTAAAACTACCGTAATATACAGGATGTAACAAAATTGGTGTAGTTCCCGTTAATTGGGGCTTCTACTCATCATACTGAACAACTTTTGTTCTACGACTTTGCTAAAATCGCAAAAAAAATATTTGACTCTTCATACAAATCGATCAGCTGATCGACCAATTTTGTGCATTTTAGCATGGAGGGTCCAATTTTTTTTGAGAATTGACTATAGGTTCCTTAGGGAAAGTTGTTCAGTATGATGAGTAGAAGCCCCAGTTAACGGGACCTACAACAATTATTTTACACCCTGTATACGTATAAACGAAAAATATATATATTTGCAAAGTTTTATTATGGTTTATCAAATTTCTGCATTCGAGAAATCTTACTACTTACCTTACCTTCTTCTTCGTACGTCTAGGAAAACCTTAAAAAAATGTACCCCCCCATAAAAATTAAATAATATTAGACGCTGCTGTGAGAAGGTATGTAATGTGGCCAAGCGACAACCCTACTGCAACCCAGTTTCATTTGCTGGAATCCCATGTTCTTCTCTTTGACTGCTGATTCTGATTGCTGTTAATAATTTCTACAGAACTGCGATGGAGTCCCGAGACGAGAAGAAAACATGCCTTGAAGAGAAATATGTAGAGGCAGAGACCACACACGACTTGTTACCTTGGTTGTCTGTGGATAACGACACATTGGTGTCTGCCGCTGTGAGATTGGTAAGGATATTGACTTGGTACGATGGTTGACTGTAGATAACGACACATTGGTGTCTTCCGCTGTGAGATTGGTAAGGATATTGACTTGGTACGATGGTTGATTGTAGATAACGACACATTGGCGCTTCCGCTGTGAGATTAGTAAGGAGATTGACTTGGTTCGATGGTTGACTGTGGATACGACACATTGGTGTCTTCCGCTGCGAGATTGGTAAGGAGGTTGACTAGGTAAGATGGTTGAATGTTGATAACGACACATTGGTATCTGCCGCTGTGAGATTGGTAAGGAGATTGACTTGGTACGATGGTTGACTGTGAATAGCAAAACATTTTTGTCTTCCTCTGTGAGATTGGTAAGGAGATTGACTTGGCACGATAGTTGACCGTGGATAACGACACATTGGTGTCTTCCTCTGTGAGATTGGTAAGGAGATTGGCTTGGTACGATGGTTGACTGTGGATAACGACACATTGGTGTCTTCCTCTGTGAGATTGGTAAGGATATTGACTTGGTACGATGGTTGATTGTAGATAACGACACATTGGCGCTTCCGCTGTGAGATTAGTAAGGATATTGACTTGGTTCGATGGTTGACTGTGGATACGACACATTGGTGTCTTCCGCTGCGAGATTGGTAAGGAGGTTGACTAGGTAAGATGGTTGAATGTTGATAACGACACATTGGTATCTGCCGCTGTGAGATTGGTAAGGAGATTGACTTGGTACGATGGTTGACTGTGAATAGCAAAACATTTTTGTCTTCCTCTGTGAGATTGGTAAGGAGATTGACTTGGCACGATAGTTGACTGTGGATAACGACACATTGGTGTCTTCCTCTGTGAGATTGGTAAGGAGATTGGCTTGGTACGATGGTTGACTGTGGATAACGACACATTGGTGTCTTCCTCTGTGAGATTGGTAAGGATATTGACTTGGTACGATGGTTGATTGTAGATAACGACACATTGGCGCTTCCGCTGTGAGATTAGTAAGGAGATTGACTTGGTTCGATGGTTGACTGTGGATACGACACATTGGTGTCTTCCGCTGCGAGATTGGTAAGGAGGTTGACTAGGTAAGATGGTTGAATGTTGATAACGACACATTGGTATCTGCCGCTGTGAGATTGGTAAGGAGATTGACTTGGTACGATGGTTGACTGTGAATAGCAAAACATTTTTGTCTTCCTCTGTGAGATTGGTAAGGAGATTGACTTGGCACGATAGTTGACTGTGGATAACGACACATTGGTGTCTTCCTCTGTGAGATTGGTAAGGAGATTGGCTTGGTACGATGGTTGACTGTGGATAACGACACATTGGTATCTGCCGCTGTGAGATTGGTAAGGAGATTGACTTGGTAAGATGGTTGAATGTTAATAACGACACACTGGTATCTTCCGCTGTGAGATTGGTAAGGAGATTTATTTTGTTTTATCGATTTCACGTTTAGTATGAATTCAGATATATTAATTGACTGACTCGTCAGCGCTGCTGCCTGCTGGCCTGGGCCAAGGGTCGTGGGTTCGTGTGACGAACAGGTTTGTTTGCTCTTTGCCTGGGTGTTTTTAACTATAAATATGTATTTAGACGTATTATATTAGTAGGTACGAATAACTCTCCGTACAAATCGATCAGCTGATTGACCAATTTTGTACAAGTATAGACCATGGATTTTTTTTAGAGTTTTCTCTAGGTATCTTCGGTAAAGTTGTTAAGTATGACAAGGAGAAGCCCCAGTTAACGAGTCGTACACCAATTGTGTTACAACTAGTATATATCCGGAAAGCTGCATTATTATATCTGTATTGGTCTAAACTAAACTTAAGTTGAACCAATTATCGACTCGCTAAGAAGAAGAAGAAGTGGTAGGATCTTTATAAACAAGTTAACATGTATCTTTATAAATATGCCATGGAGGCTTGTAGAGCCTGTGTGGAATATGTAGTCAATGCTGAACTAGCGATTTATTACCTAACTTATTTAACTTTAAAAATTGAAATTTCATTATCTGTTTCCAGATGCTGTCCATAGTAGTCAGCTGCGCCATTTCCACCATAGCGTTTATACTTAAAAAACAGCGTCGTTACGCCGAGGACATCATGTGCAACATTTACGTGTCTGTCATTATGCTGTGGATCTTACTGATGTGTTATGTCTTCTATAGGTTTATGTTGGATGGAATGCTTAAGGTACGTATCTTAAAATTTAAAAGCTTGTACAAGTATAACTTTTATTCATTAACTAGTGTGACAAAAATAATGAAAACTGGGGATAAAAACCCTTACGGAATTTGCCACATATGATACGTACGATTTAGAGGTTCGGGCCTAAACGGAGTTTTAAGAAAAATATTATGGGGTAAATTAGAATATATGTGTTTTATTATTTTTCTAAAAAAGAAGGAACAATATAAGTGCTAGAAAAAGATGTGATGTATATTGGATGACCGTGTTGATATAAAAACAATAACCTAATATATTTTTGGACAATTTCCTGAAATAAATCTAAAGTGACAATTTTATTTGAATATCCGTCCCTTTGGTACTTAAATAAGGTACTAAGTTCTAAAATAATTAAATTTCACTTTGGTCTGAATTATCCTATCGTTCTAAAAAACACGTATTAGGTACAAAACATTTTTGAAATTTAAAACAAATAACTAAATCGTTAGAAACCGGAAGCAGGAAATCTTCTACGACGGCAGAAACGTCAGAGAGTCAGAGAGTCGCTCGGGATAAAAGATAAATTAAGCATTCACTTCCCTTTTGGCAAGCAGCTGGGCGGGCAGTGGAAAGGACTGGCTGGTGGTCAGCACAGCTCCATCCCAGGATCAATCCTTAGTCAGATGAACCTTCGGGGACGTCAACCTCGCAAGGGGAGTGGATGAACCCTACGGACATATATAGATCTAGTTCGCAGCAGTACCAAAAATACACGCAAAGCGGTTTCCTTATACAAATTACTTACCACTGAATAAAATAGTGGGCCTCAACAAAACATTAATATAAAACCAAAAATTTAAATATACATAACAGTCAAAGAGATCACGGTCAACCTTTATTTTTCCTCTTGTCAAAAGTTGTCTTGTCAAATATTTTCAAATTAAATTTTCATAGACGAACAAAACCAAAAGAGCATTTAATCATGAAACGCAAGAAAGGAGATCGGCTTGAAGCGATACTTTGCGCTTCACTAGGTACTAAAGAAACTGAAAAACTTTTATTCTAAAACTTTATCGATTGAAACAGCAGAATAAGCTGAAGAAAAACCCTTAAATCTATAAGGTACAGAGGCCAGCACATCAACCTAGATACTTTGGGCTTTGTACCGTTCATATGCCGTAAGCGCTTGGATCAGAATCGCACTGCGAGTGTCTAGCTTGAGGTGCTGGCCTCTGTGCAATCTTTTATTTGAAAAGAGTTTTTATGCTCAAGAGTTTTTATGCTCACGGCACGTTTCCAAATTAAAAAATGGCAAGCATAGTATTTCCTATGATTATATTGTAAAGATAAGACTATCCTTGGACTTAGACTCCACCTACAAAGTTCATCATCAGATCCACTTCAAAATACCAAAAGGATCTATTGTCACCGGGAATACGGCTTCATACCAAATTCCAGTTCAATCGGAGCCTTGGAAGTCGTTCTAAGATCGAATTTGAATCAAACAAACATACATAAAAAACATTGTAAGTTAAATAAATAAAAAAACTTTTAAATAATGTTATGCTTCCCGCACATAGTTAGCTAGTCAGCTGATGGATTTATTAGAAAAGTTGTTCAGTTTTATGAGTAAAGGTAATAAATATTATACTCTATTTTATCCAACAACCTGTATACATCTCATAAGGTACTTAGAAATGAAATAAAGATTTCTTAACCTCTTTTGTATACTTAATTACAGGAGAAGTCGGACGACACGAAAGTATGCTTCCGAGCTGGCATGTTAATGAATGTGGCCGTTGTGTTGACGGGCGTAGTGTATGCATGCAACTCTTGGCACGACAACGCGGAATTGTTGTTCGGCATGCTATTTATCGGAGTCTGTAAGTATTTATCTATTTAATTTTTCTATTAGGAAAATAAATAGATTTGAGAATGATATCGGAGTAGCTTCAATTGTACATTATTAAGCGAGGACAGAGAGTGATCGATTCCCAACACACAGAATCACGAAGTTTTTCAGTACAGTTGTGAGAAAAGAGAAAAAATAAAAAGGGCAGTTTTTTTAAAAAAGGGGCAAAGTAAACGGACCTTGAGGAGGAATCAGTGATAAAGGTTGACAATGTTTAAAAAAATTGTTTAAACCGCTGGAAAAAATACAGACCTGTTCAAAAGAAATCATATAAGTAATATTTTTTTTAAACACCTTTAAAACAAGCCACAAAAATCATATTTGTTTAGTGTACACAGATTAGGCCCAGGCTTTATACAGTTACGAAATAACTCCTTCATAACTTTTTGTTATGGGCCATTTAAAACATTTGTTTAAACAAGTGTTTTAAACACTGGAAAAAACGCAGACCTGTTTAAAACAAATTATAAAACATAAAAAGAACATTAATTTTATCGTAAAATGTGTTTGATTTATTTTTATTAAAATCAATATTTCATTTTTTTTCAATGAAAAACAGTTTTTTTCCAACCCTAACTGTAGTAAAATAAAAAATAAAAGAATAAGTATAAATTAAATACAGTTTCTAGAAAAGTCGTACCTAATTTGTATAACACTTTAGCGAGCGCAAAGTGTATAAATCCACTTCACTTCACGATGCATTTACTTTATGTGCCAGTTTAGCGAGCGCAAAGTGGATTTATTACTCACGATGCGTTTACTTTGTGTGACAGTTTAGCGAGCGCAAAGTGGATTTATTACTCACGATGCGTTTACTTTGTGTGACAGTTTAGCGAGCGCAAAGTGGATTGATTACTCATGATGCGTTTACTTTGTGTGACAGTTTAGCGAGCGCAAAGTTGATTTATTACTCACGATGCATTTACTTTGTCTGACAGTTTAGCGAGCGCAAAGTGGATTTATTACTCACGATGCGTTACTTTTTGTGACAGTTAAGCGAGCGCAAAGTGGATTTATTACTCACGAAGCGTTTACTTTGTGTGACAGTTTAGCGAGCAAAAAAGTGGATTTATTACTCACGATGCGTTTACTTTGTGTGAAATTTTAACGAGCGCAAAGTAAATTTATTACTCATGCATGATGCGTTTACTTTGTGTGACAGTTTAGCGAGAGTAAAGAGGATTTTTTACTCACGAATCGTTTACTTTATAGAACAGTTTACCGAGCACAAAGTGGATTTATTACTCACGATGCGTTTACTTTGTGTGACAGTTTAGCGAGCGCAAAGTGGATTTATTACTCACGAAGCGTTTACTTCGTATGACAGTTTAGCGAGCGCAAAACTCACTCACGAAGTCTTGTAGAAATCTATTAATTTAGTTGAAACAACATCATCTATTGTTTTCAGTCAACTCAATGGCCATGCTTATGTTTCACGAAGCAAAAACAAAAAAAGGAGAAAAAAAACCAAAAACCATTTTGACGCATGAAACGTTCGCTGTTCCGCAAGGTGTCCCAGCGGTGTAGACAACTAACAAGGAAATCAAAGGATGTCGACGCTGGCACCAATCTAATAGAATCTACAATAGTTTTAACAGGTGAGTTCATTAACGCATAACATCCCTAAACCTGGGTTTCTTCTTAAACTCGGGAAGGTTAGGCTATACACCATGTACGAGGGCCTATTAGTTAGTCGTTAGTTCTAAGCTTACCTTTAAGGCTTCTGACACAACATGACGATTGTCATCTAGTAATAGCGACCGGCACCAACGGCGAAGCTCCGTGTGTCGCGGGAAGCCGCGGGATGCGGAGAGCGCAAGATCGGGCGTTGTGTACATTCTTGGGAGAGGCCTTTGCCCTGCAGTGGACGTCTTCCGGCTGATGAGATGATGATGGGTGAATACATTGCATCTCGTGCTTCGAGGGTATCCGTGGTAACATGTGCTTTTTTGTTTTCAGTTAAGTATCTAGCAATGCTGCTCCTCCTCCCTGGCTAATTTACAGAAGGATGAAAGCCGCCGCTAGGAATCTAGATAAACTGAAACATTCCTCGGTAGACCAGGACTATAAACAGGTCAAGTGCAATAAGGGCTCGTGCAGCTGGAGCTCCGTACCACCACAGTATAAATCATGTTATGTATCTATTTACCAAAAATTGATTTCGTTCACGATCCTAAGCGCGAGTATCACTTACACTTGGCCGGTTTATATTATTTGTTGTTTTACTTTAGGGTTTGTACTATAATCACACCAAATTTGACGCTCGTAGTACGATTCTGATCCATAAGCATACGGCATAAGAACGATAAAAAGTCCGAAGTGTCTAGCTAGATATGCTGGCAATAAAAAAACCCATGCTACTTTTATAGGGACCCCATAAAAGAAATGATTTGTTTTATGCAAATTGTTATTTGTATAAATATGGAAATACCTTTTTCATTTCTGAAAAATGTTCCTGAGCCAGTTTAAACATAATTTGAAATAAGGTATTTTAATCATAATTTAATATAAACCTGTGACTTGTCTGTATAAACCTTGACATGTAACTTGTTTTACCAATAAATAGGAATCTGAATCTTTTCTTTTTTTCATTTTCTGTGTATATACAATCACGGCTAAAGGTGGGTGTGAACATAAACTTAAGATTAGCCGGCTAAAGTTGTTTGGGTAAAATCCGATTAGTAGTTGGTATTCGGCGTTTTACCGTACACAACAAGGTCTACCCAACACTGGCTGGGTAATGTTTTTTGGGTGGTAAGCAAACAAAGCGAGCGATATTAGGTTCGGTCAGGTTTGTTCGATTTTACAGTCGAAGAGCCTCACGAAGCGAGGCTCCCCCCTGGGTAAAGTTAAGCCGGCTAATATTAGCACTAGCCGGCTAATCTTAAGTTTATGTTCACACCCACCTTTAGCCGTAACATATATACATATAATAAAACTGTAACGGGGCCGTGTCTGTACATGAAATATTTTTGGAAAATAATAAATGTGGTGGATATTACTAACGATATAGAGGCCAAAACAACAACTTTTGGAATTTTTGTCCGTTTACTGGTGATTTGTTGATTGTCTTGTGTAAATTTTGTTTGGTGGTTCCACATAGGCCGGGTTAACATATAGGATACTATTTTTCCCGGAAAATTCAAGAGTTTCCGTGGGAAAATAAAATGTATGCATTTCTAGAATGGCTCACAACGCAAATGTTGCTTGACCTATTGCAATTAAATTTTACACGTTGTTGATACCTTATATCGAAAACTGGAATATTGTGAATCCCAAAAAAAATTAAGGGTATATCCTTGTGGATATCCTTAGAGAAGCCTTTTTGACTTCCTTCAGCCGATGATAATGATATGATAAGTCCTTTTTTATTTTATTTTTTATTGGTAATTTTTAGTAAAACGGCTGTGACATACCGAAGAACAGATACAACGAACATGGCAAAACTATAAAGGTCCCTAGTTTTAGTAAATGAATGTGTTACGACCTTGTTCTCCTCCATCTCGCTTAGAGTGCCCTAGAACAGTACCACGCCATCTCTTGCCGAGGGTGTCGTGAGTCGTGAGAGGCGACTCAGGGATCAAACACTGGAGGATGGGCAGCAGCGTTTGTCAGCATTCTTTACACGTACTGTCCCACCAAAATGCACACTGCGATCGGCAACCCGCCTGCCAAGCGTGGCGATTACGGCCAAACCCTCCCAACTCAGAAACCGGCAACATATGAACGTAAATAATAGCTATACAGAACCAAAGTATATACATATCTGTGATCATATCGCCTATCGCACGATTCTCCCTCTGGATGTTGTTGAGCATTCTGTGCGCCATGGTGCACTAACTTCAAACTAGTACTTATTAGACAACAGTCCAGAACCACCTGGACTTTGTCAATGTTACGTGACACCCCACACACAGGGGTTTTCGTGTTTTCTAAAGCGATGGGAATCTTAAAGGGGTTTTTTATTCACTCACAATAGATGGGCCCTTGGCATCATTTCACTCGATGGTAAGTGACGATGATTCCGACATGGAAGTGGCTTAATACTAAGATACCCCAACACAATGGGCAACGCCATGTTATTTTCATGTCGGAATACATCAATGCTGAACAATCATTAATGTTATGGCGGCAAGACTTAGGTAAGATGGTGATAGCTAGACAAGCGGGCTTAGAAAATGCATTAACACAAACCAAAACGAGTCTCAAAACAAAGCTTGACTTTACCGTAAGTCGAACCTGCGACAACCCTGAAAATAGTAGGTACTCTGCCTTTGACTAGCCTGACGTTGCGCCTGCGCCTGCGCCTGCGGTAGGTACATAACTCTTATAAAAATGTTCTCAAACGTAGTATAGTACGAGCACAGTCTATGAATTCTTCGACTGGTACGAGTATACTATTAAGCTATATAGTTGGGGTTTTATTGGGCATGACCCTGCACTTTTATCTAGGATGACGCCGCTTGGAACAGTTGATATTTAGTATAATTTGAGCTATTTAGACGGGTGACACGCCACCGGTAAGTGGGGGAGGGGAGGAAAAAGTGCATATCTCGCGGTACAGCCTGCGCTCGGTATCTGTCCACATATACTACTAGGTCGAGTTTGGTGTCGTTTTCATATAATTCTGGTACAATGAATTCATTTATGGCATAAAATGTTTATCCGTCCGTAGTAAAAAAAAGAGTAACTCGCAAATTTTTTTATAAATTTATTATTATTGGAATGTTGTCGCTCAGAATTATACCATGACGAATTTGACTAAATAAAAAAATATGAAAATACTAGCTGTTTTCCGCGGCTTCACCCGCGTAGACAACATTTCTATGAATTTTCGAGGCTCGCGAGCGTGGAAATAAGTAGCCTATGTGTTCATCCAAATCCTGATTCGTGTACCTACCAAATTTTTAAGCCAGATCCGTTCAGTAGTTTTTGCGTGAAAGAATAACAAACATACATCCATACATTCTTATAAACTATCGCGTTTATAATATTAGTAGGATAGCCTATATAAAAAGTAATAACTGTAGAAAAGAGTTATTTACAAAAAAAGACCGGAGTATTGAAAACCTACCGCCGACAAGGACGCTTTGAAACAACATTTGCTTCGGGCGATGTACCAAGGAGGATATGTGAGGGAACACCTTCTTCCACGCCAACACCTGCCATGTCCTTCTAACTGCGGATGGACTAAAGAAAATGAAATTTGGGAGGCCGTTTGCTCTACTTCACCAGAAAAAAATAAAAATAATATTTTTTAATAGTCAGTTTTATATTTTTAAACAATAAAAAGTAAATATTTAACTACTTGATTTGTTCAACTTAAGTAAAATCAATAAAAACAGTTAAATCACAGCCATTGACAAACATTAAATTATACAGGTGTAACAAAAACGGTTTAACAGTATCCTATAGATAACACAATATTGTTTAGTTTTTTCATTTCATTATGTAAAGAAATTACAGAAAACAATTTAACAGACAATTAACATGGTTTTAAAATTTACATGCAATACAATTAATTTCATGATTTAAGTACCTATGTCATGTATAATTTATAATGTCGATACGAACTTTGTGAACACAACTAAAAGTATATTTACGAGTATACCGATCACTTCGCGAAAAAAACGACTTTACATACAAAGTAGGTAGATCAAAATACGCACAATAATTTTGGGAGACGCATTTTTTGCGAATTAACTTTCCCGCGCCCCCTACAATACTGTCACACATTCTTACTAACCGTATAATATCGGGTTTTCTTTTAATCAAATTTAAATTTAGTAAATTTGTTGGAGACAGGTAGGTGGGTATTTAGTTTTTATTGTATATAGGTACTTTATATTTTGTGTAAATACAGTTAGTTTTCAAAACATGCAACATTGTATTTAAGATAATTTCGAGCCAAACTTTATTACTGGTCTGAACTGTGACGCGAGCGAGTGCTTGCGTGCGCGCGCGCCGGTACAGTAGAGTAGTAAAGCATGGTACCTACTGACTAACTCTTGCGACTAGTTGCGACCAACCTCAGAGCCGTAATAAAGTTTGGTATCACATTTTCATTTTCTCCTTTTTTCCCTTACAATTAATTATAGAAGATACCTTAGTTACTAGCCTTAGTCAGATAGTGAGTAGTGGAGTGGCCCTACAATAGTACCACCATATCTCTTCCCGAGGGTGTCGTCAGACGCGACTAAGATCCAATCAAAAACCAGAGGATGAGCAGCAGCGTCCTTTCTACACACTGCACACGGCGACCACCAACCCGCCTGCCAAAAAGGCCTATTATGTCTATAGCAGTAGCCGTCTCTCGGCTGTTGTGATGATAGTCATCGTCATCACATGCCAAAGCAGGGTGATTAGCACCTCAGCTACTAGTTTATAGTACTCGTACCTGTGCAATAACTATTCGCATTAAGCCTTATCGTTTATATAAGCCTTAAAATAATTAATTATACAGGTACTGCAAATTTTTCATCCAAGATTTTCTCAACCAATAACTGTTTATAGTCATCGAGAACCTTGGCGGTTTCTTTTATCTTCCAGTAAGTCTTGTAGATCACAACCAATATCAGTGCGTAGACAACTGCAAAATAAAATAAAAAAAGAAATCAGGATCAACAGTCCACATACCTAAATCAAAAGATCTTTGCAAAAATCTGAAATATATGGACGACACGGTGTCGGTAAGTCATTTCATTACTGTAAGAAAACGTCCTTCACTCAATAAACATGAACTAAGTATTTTGCAATCTTTTACGCTATTTTAAAAGCTTTTAATTAACTTGCAATGTATGTATGTATGTATGTTTGTTCGGGTGAAATCTTGCAAGTTAAATTTAACCCACTTCCAGGTCTTCGATTGAGCTGAAATTTTGCATGCATATGTATATCGCGTGGCAATGCAATATTAAAAGCTTGTACCTAAATGTTTTTAGGTTTTTCGAAAATTATTTGTTCTAAATATAATAGGTATTATAATAATTTGGTAATCAAATTTAAGTATTAGGTTTGTATAAGAAGTAGACTGACTACATTTGATTAAATTTTCTCAGATTTTCCTTTTCTACTTCCTTTGCACGACGACACATGTTGTTTAAAGGCCAATATATAAAGGATCCAAAAACCGGGTCTGTTTATATCAACTGCGGCAAAAGATTTTTTATAGGATTATTTGGTTTCGTGTGGAATATATGTTAACGACCTCGAAAAAAATCAAAATTGGTGCTTTTCGAACTTACAGATTGATGTTCTACATCTTTCGGGGAGGGGGATTGATTTGATTGATGTTGAAAAGTTACAACACGTTGAAAATGGGTAACACAGTTATTTGCAAAGTTGGAAAAAGTTGCTATTTTTAGATCCCTATAAAAAATCTAACTACTGCAATACTGGACCAATTTTGCATTTATTATTTTAATCGACGCGAAATTTCCCCTTCTTTATTTGCCATAGAACAGGTATATTCACAAAATATGGACCGTTTTCGAGTTGTTAGGAAAAACCTGGTAAAAGTCCGAAAATTTCGAGGTTTTTCGGTCACCAAAAGTTGTCCCCCCATTAAAGAGTTTGCAAACTTAGATTTGGCATACTTACACGATACCAAATGATCTTGAAAAAAAATCTTTTGCCGCTAATAATTTTTGCTGAAACCCCTCTATACAGGTGTAACATAAAAGTGCAGTGATACTTTAAATAAAACAACTTTTATTCTATAACTTTGCTAAATTTGCGAATTTATTATGGATTTTTCATACAAATTAATCAGCTGATTGGCCGGTTTTGTGTGAATAAAAATCGCGATTTCAGCAAAGTTATAAAACAATACTTGTTCAGTTTGATGAGTACTATGAAGTATCGCTGCACCTTTATGTTACGCCCTGTATACTGGGCTATTAGGGAAAGTTGTTCAGTTTCGTCGTCTTATCGAGCATCTTTTTAAAATGTGATTGTTGCTTGACATTGATAACATGAAATAAATAAATCTAATCTAGAAATGCGTCCGTCGCGTCGTTCAGCCTGTCTGGTATAAACGTACTAATCTCGCGTGTCAATAACAACCCATAAACGTATTAATCTCGCGTGTCATAAACGTATTAATGTCGCGCGTCAATAACAACCCATAAACGTATTAATCTCGCGTGTCAATAACAACCCTTAAACGTATTAATCTCGCGTGTCAATAACAACCTATAAACGTATTAATCTCGCGTGTCAATAACAACCCAAAAACGTATTAATCTTGCGTGTCAAAAACAACCCATAAACGTATTAATCTCGCGTGTCAATATCAACCCATAAACGTATTAATCTCGGGTGTCAATAACAACCCATAAACGTAATAATCTCGCCTGTCAATAAACGCCCCACTGCTGGGACACGGGTCTCTTCCCACACTCGGGAAGGTTGGACCGTACCACACACGGGCGGGGGCCAAGTCCGGGTTGGAGGGCTCGGTGCGAACCCCACTGTCAGAAGTTTTTAAAACCGCCTATAAAACGTGTAACACGGCTTTACGACTGCCCTCTTGTTATAAATAGCAACCGGCATGAAAGGCTTAACGTGCCTTGACTAGCACGAAAACCGTTGAGCAAAATGCCACTAACAGTGAAACTCATCCAGGTAACGACCGTGCTTCAGTCAAAGTAACTATTTAGTAATCTGTGCTTCAGTTCAGTCAAAGTATATAAATGAGTTCTAGTTCAGTTAACTTGCGAGATCTTGACCCAACCACACAAGTCCCACCGAGCTCCGGCCGCACTCACCATCAATTAGCATTCATCATCATCATATCAGCCCAAAGACGTCCACTGCTGGGCTATAAGGCCTCCCCAAGGATTTCCACGACGACCAGTTCTGCGCTGCCCGCATCCAAGGAAGCCGCGACTTTCACTAGTTCATCGGTCCACCGTGTGGGAGGCCTGCGTACGTTACTTCTTCCGGTGCGCGGTCGCCACTCGAGAACTTTAGTGCCCCAGCGGCCATCTGTTCAATATTCAATATCTGTTCAATAATTATTACCTTGTCCTAGGACGATAGTGGCGAGGATGGCGGTGTCCCAATATGGAAACGGAGGGAACGGACTGTAGTCCGGTCGGTTCAGGAAGGTAGCAAAAGCCACTATTCCGAAGTTCGTGAGAAACAGCATGACCACACCAAACATTACATAAGCTCTTATGTATTCCGCACGTTTCTGAAAAAATACAAGATTTCCTTAAAAATATTTAAAAAAAACTTTCGTTGGTATTATCGATAACTAATTTAAAGTAAGTGGAAACATAGCTTGCTACACTTTTGGTTGTTTTGGAATGAACGGAAAGTAAGGCGGTTCGATCTACGGATCAAATAAATAATCTTATCCGTGGTTCGATCAGCACACTAGCGCCGCACATACAAATAAATAGTTTACTCATACAAGGACTTTAATCGGAATCTTTGAGTACTATGCGCAACAACTATTGTTTAATTGTTAACTTATAACTGTAAATATTAGCAACAAAATAAGAAAAACGCATTGTACCTACATTGCACGTACCTATTGCATACTGAATGCAACTATTACTACATACCTTTTCCTCGGGAGGTTATGAAAATTCCTGCCAATTGGTATTTACCTTTACAACACCGTGGAGTAGCAGCGCAGTAAACACTAGCAGCAAACCACAAATCTGGACGCTTAGTATCCAAAAGAAGCTAAAGTCGGTCTCGCGCCCAGCCCAGTACGTTGGCGTATCGGTGACCAGGAGTCCAGCAATGCCTCCTACGACACCTAATGCCAGGACAAACTGTTCAACAAAAAAATAAAAGCACCGTTATTTTTGGCAGGCAATGAATGTGTATTTTGTCATTTTTATTGTTGCTTGTATTATTGTTTGTATTATTGTGTGTCATCATCATATCAGCCAAAGGACGTCCACTGCTGGACATAGGCCTCCCCCAAGGATTGCCACGACGACCGGTTCTGCGCTAGCCGCATCCAGCGGCTTCCAGCGACCTTCACCAGGTCAACGGTCCGCCGATTGGGAGGCCTGCCTACGGTACGTTATCCGGTGCGCAGTCGCCACTCAAGAAACTTTACTGCCCTAACGGCCATCCGTTCTACGAGCTATGTGCCCCGCCTACTGCCACTTAAGTTTAGCAATTCTGAGAGCTATGTCGGTAACTTTGGTTCATTATTGTGTGTGTCAATGAGTGTATTATTGCTTACCAATTTAGAGGTTGCGTAGACGAGCGTCACAGTCTCACAGTCGCAAGTGCGGTTTGCAAGTAAACTCGATGGAGGGGTTAGCATCTTTGCCTGAAATTAAATACGTATTATGTATTACATATTATTACTATAATGGTACGAAACCCTACGTGCTCGAGTTCGACTCGCACTTGGCCGATTTTATTATTTTCCATTCACTGTTGTTATATTGCAAAGTTATATTGCATAATAATATTAGGTTTTTTTCAAAGTTCCTGAAATTGTCTAGGTACTTATATTTTTGCTTTGTACTTATACATATTTTATTTGTACTTAAAAGCATCGGTGGCTCAACCGTAACGACTCGGTCCTTCTAACCAGATGTTCAGGGTTCAAATCTGGACGGCCAATGTACCAATAAGTTTTTCAAAACTTACGTACATATTTACCGATTGCTTTAACGGTAAAGGAAAACATCGTGAGGAAACCTGCACACGCCTGCGAAGAAACTCAAAGGTTGTGTGTCAAGTCGACCAACGAGCTGACATGATGATGAAGTAGACCAAAGTTGTAGGTTATGCTACTCGTTATAAGGCAACGTTGAGCAATAACATTGATATGATAGATAACACACATATCGACTGCACAAGGTAGCCAGGTAGTTTAGAGGAATGTGGGAAATACTTACAATTTTTATCGAAATCACTGCACAAAAACTTTTGCGAAAAAATAACAATCGCGTTTAGCCCTTCACAAACTGCACAACACTTCTTTATAGATAATTTTTATCACAGAGTACTTTTTGTTTTACTTTTTGTTAAGCAATACTTCACATCCAACACGCTACACATCTCAGTTTAAATCATCGTCGGCTTGAAATGATACTCGCCGTGTGTGTGTGTGTTTTTATATTCTCTGCCAAACTGAACTGCGGGGAACTTCACACAGATAGCATATTTACCTACCTAGGTACTGTGAATTTTGATGACATCATTCTACTAGTATAGGTATAATATACACAACGGGAAAAGAGCTGATAATATTTTCGCATTTGCGCATTTGTTTGGAGTTCTGGGAAACCACGTTTGGCTGATGTAGGCGGCGGTGGTCAGCCATCTGATATTATTATAGGTGGATATATTGAGACATGGTCGCTTACTATGGGCCTCTTATAAGAAGGCTCAAGGTCACCCAAATGGCAATGGAGCGTGCGTGTGTGATCAAATTACAAACGAGGAGCTCGTAATAAGCGAACCAAAGTAATGGGGCTCTCAGTCTTATAAATTGGTATTTAGACAACAGAACACAAAAAGTACAAGTAAATGGCACGAACTCATCTGGATCTAGAGTGAATATGGGTGTGCCCCATATAAGGGCCTTTTCTTTTCCTTGTTTACGTAAATGATTTGCCTTTTATGGTGCAACATCTATCAAATATTGTGTTGTTTGCGGATGATACTTCTCTTATTTATTTTTAAAGTGAATAGGAAAGAAAACAAAATTGACGAAGTAAACAACACTCTCTCAAAGATACTGAGCTGGTTCACTGTGAACAACTTATTATTAAATGCTAAGAATACAAAATGTATAAAATTTTGTTTGCCAAATGTAAAAAAGGTCAATAATAGTGTAATATTAAACAGTAATAACTTAGAATTTGTAAATACTACGGTGTTCCTAGGTATAACTTTGTATGTTTCACTTCAATGGGGACCACACATTGAAACATTAGCGGGAAGGCTTAGTTCAGCTGCTTATGCTGCCGTTAAGAAAATAAGACGGAAAACAGATGTAATTACTGCAAGACTAGTGTATTTTAGTTACTTCCATAGTATAATATCTTATGGCATCTTACTGTATCTACATCTTACATGCGGCTGATATAGAAACTATTATATCATCTTGCAGAAAAGAGCTATCCGCGAAATCTATCAGATGCGATCACGTGAGTCGTTAAAGAGTAAGTTCAAAGAAATCAATATTTTAACTGTTGCTAGTCAATTTATATATGAAAACATCATGTTCGTTCGTAAGAATTTACATTTATTTCTTAAAAACAGCCTTTACGAGACTGAGTAAAGTTAAAAAGTCATTTGTGAGGCAGTGTATAAGATTCTACAATAAAACTCCAGAAAATGTAACTAGTTTGTTAGAGAATAAATTCAAGTCTCATGACAAAAAATGCTTGTGCTCTAGAGGATATTTTAAAATAATAGATCATGTAAACGATATATAAGGTGTAACAAAATTAGCTGAAACTATTTTAACTGGTGCTTCTACCCATGAAACTGAACAACTTTCCCCATAGGACCCATAGTCAAATCGCAAAAAAAAATTTGGTTCTCCCATACTAACTCGATCAGCTGATCAGCCAACTTAGTATGGGAAGTTCAAATTTTTTTTTTGAGATTTGACTATGGGTTTCATGGGGAAAGTTGTTCAGTTGCATGGGTAGAAGCACCAGTTAAAATAGTTTCAGCTAATTTTGTTAGACCTTATATATATATATATATATATGTTGATTCTATAACATATACCATTACCTGAGACTGTATCATGACATTATTTGTAATATTCAATAAGTTTTTTTGACTATTTAAAAGTGTGTGTAAACACCTATTTAAAATAAATTATTTTGATTTGATTTGATTTGACCGACATAGCGCTCAAAATAGCTAAATTTAAGTGGCAGTGGGCGGGGCACATAGTTCGTAGAAAATCTGGCCGTTGGGGTAGTAAAGTTTTCAAGTGGCGACCATGCATCGGGAAACGTAGTGTCGGCAGGCCTCCTACTCGGTGGACCGAAGACGTGGTGCAGCCGAATATGCGGGCAGCGCAGGACCGGTCGTCGTAGAGATCCTTGGGAGACCTTTGTCCAGCAGTGGACGTCATTTGGCTGATACGATGAGGTATTAACATTTAAAAAGTGTATTATATGTATATATATTATTTTAATTTATATTATGTGTACCTAGTTTACACAAAATAAAGATTAAAATATTTAAGCAACGACATTTAGGTACCAACTAAATAAAAATAAGACTGATAAAATTTATTACTGTAGATAAGGCACACGAATTTATTTATTTATTTCACAATTGTTTGTACACAGAAATAGGGACTAACAAACATTTAGCATAATAAAATACATACCTACAAAAGGTACAACTTATTTTCTATAAAAAAAAATCTTATAGCCACAGAAATTGGATTAGTATCTTTCAGCAGACCTTGGGTGGAGAAAGTAACAAAAGAATGGCACACGACGTGGACATGACAAAGACTACCTACAAATTAAGATTAACTATTTATAAAAACTAAGATTTCCTATTTATAAAAAATAATACTAATCGTTAAACTTATTGATTCAGACCTTTATTTAGAAGTTACTTATCACTTATTATCAGTGTAAATATGTGAATACCGATCGTAAAGGGCATACTTAATTAAAGTGTAGGTATCCTTGAGTTCCTCTGTATATCCTGAGTCTATCTATTTTGTTGCATTTTATTTGTTTGCGTAGAGGTTTAACATTATTTACAATAAATACAAACAATTTTATTGTACAATTGTCCAAAACTAGACCTTTAGCTAGACAACTTTTAGAAACTCCTATCGGAATCACCCCCGTTCGCCTACCTATTATATGTGAGTCCTACGTGCCTACTACCTGTGCTAGTACAACAGATGAGATAGTTACTAGTTATGCTAGTACTTATATGTGCCAACAAAAAGGCCTCATGGTCTAACACAGTATTGCACATTCGTTTCAAAAGAGATTTTTTTAATATGGGGCATAGGCCCACCAGAAACGTGTGGAAACGTAAAGCGAATAGGTACTTAGTAACGAAACTCGTGTCGATTTGTTCCTCATTATCATAATCTCCGCCTCCGTAGCTCAGAGGCAAAGTTCACTGGCTTTACACAGGAGGTCGCGGGTTCGATTCCCGGCGGGGTCAATTGTAAGACTCGGTTTGGTTGGTGGTAGGGCATTTTCTAAGCCCGCCTGGCTAGCTACCACGATCTCATCTAAGTCTTGCCGCCAAATATCAATGTTGATATTATTGGTGTGTTCCGGCATGAAGATAAGATAGCCAGTTCTCTATTGCGTTGGGGAATCTTGCTAAGACCGTTTCCATCTTCGGCAACATCGTCACTTACCGCCAGGTGAGATGTTGTCAAGGGTTTACCAATTGTGAATAAAAAAATGAAAATCTGTAGATTACAGTGGTAATAATATCAATAGCTACCTCATCTAACGGGAATATTGAGATGTTAATCAAAATACATACAAGTTAGTATACATCTATTCTGCAGGCTCACGCTTGACTATTTAGAGCAGTAACGTTAACTGACAATCTGACACAGACAGTGACACTATTTAGAGCAGTAACGTTAACTGACAATCTGACACAGACAGTGACACTATTTAGAGCAATAACGTTAACTGACAATCTGACACAGACAGTGACACTATTTAGAGCAGTAACGTTAACTGACAATCTGACACAGACAGTGACACTATTTAGAGCAATAACGTTAACTGACAATCTGACACAGACAGTGACACTATTTAGAGCAATAACGTTAACTGACAATCTGACACAGACAGTGACACTATTTAGAGCAGTAACGTTAACTGACAATCTGACACAGACAGTGACACTATTTAGAGCAGTAACGTTAACTGACAATCTGACACAGACAGTGACACTATTTAGAGCAGTAACGTTAACTGACAATCTGACACAGACAGTGACACTATTTAGAGCAATAACGTTAACTGACAATCTGACACAGACAGTGACACTAATTTAATGAGAGCTATGGTTGAATCTAAAATATATTTTATATGAACTTATAATTAGTATATTTTTTTTTATTCACAATTGTTAAGCCCTTTCTGTAGGTATCACATTATTTTTGGTTTGCATATTAGTTTTGGTCAAATTAATCATAGAGCAACGGAGATTACATATGAGTTTAACTATCATTAGGCACCCTAACAGAAGAAATGAATCGTGAGGACCAACTCAAAGAGACCATTTTTAAATTGCTTTCACTTCTGTCTTATCTTTTTACCGACTTCAAAAAGGAGGAGGTGCTAAGTTCGACTGTATATTTTTTTTATGTATGTTCACCGATTTTTCCGTCAATTGTGGACCGATTATTAAAATTCTTTTTTCATTCTAAAGAGTATACTCCCGAGGGGGTCCCATTGTCACCAAGTCAGGATCTGATGATGGGATCCCAGGGAAATCGAGGGCAACCCTTCAAAAATAATGAAACATTTGAATTTGAAAGCTATTAAAATACTTGCGTCTGTTAGTCATATTCTCATGTTGATGTAGGAAGGTAAAACTCGTTAACGGTTAGGAGTTGCAGGAAAATTCTTTTTAATGTTATACATAGATATATACGTAGGTATGCATAGAACGATAGTTGTATTCCTTCAAGTTATTCAGATGAGCTGATGATGGAAGAGCTCGAGGAAGACCTCCTGCCAAGTGGTGCACCCAAGTCACCAGCACCACTGCTCTGCAGCTACACGAAGCAGTGCACGCAGCGAGTGACAGAACCCGGTGGAGAGCAATCTGCGCCCCCTCGATGACATGACGGTCACGATCCCCAGCATTGGGGGAACGACTGATTGGATTGGATTGGATGATGGACGATTTAACTCCTTCACTTTCAAGGCTGCTGAGATGATGATGGAAGCCACAGGACCCTGTATCTGTTAATGAAACACATGTATTATGATTTGATAATTCCTATTGGTGAATATAGGTGATTGGATTTAATTTAACGTTGCTAGATAGATAGCATTAACACTAAAAATAAAGAAAATAAAAAAGTTTTAAAAAACTTAAAACCGACTTCAAAATGAAATTCACTCAAAAGTATGAAATAATATTATTATACTTAAATACACAACATTAACCAACAATAACGAAATCAAAGGCGAGTACGAATTAAATGAGGGGCTTAAATTTTTTTTGAGGTTTTAAGTTTTTTAAAACTTTTTTTTTGTCCAATGACTATCATCCTATATTAATTGTTATTATAAACGCGAAAGTTTGTACGTATGGATGTTTGTTGCTCTTTCACGCAAAAACTATTACTAAACGTATCTGGCTGAAATTTGATAGGTAGACGGATTAGGACCTGAATTAACATATGGGCAACTTTTTTCAGTTCGCGCACTGCGCACCCTTGGGGACAGTCATAAAAACTATGTTCACGCGAGCGAAGCCGCTGACAAAATCTAGTAAATTAATAATAATTTGAGACTGTAATATCAATAGTATAATAAACGTTACAATTTCTTGGGCCCATAAAACTTGACTCCTTTGGTGCAAACTTTCAGACTACGTAGGCAAAGTATATTTAATATGTATCTTAGTACATACTAGCATACAGTATGGACACTCCCTGCCGCTCTCTAGATTGCAACCTCACCCCCTCGTCACCCAGATTGATACAGATTGGTTAAGTTTGGTTGTCGAACGTATAGGATTTCGCTGCCATTTTGTTTGTTCCGTCATTCCTTTTTTGAAATGTCTTTTCTGGCCCGTTGTATGAAGTGTCCGAGGTGTGACGTAGGTGTACTAAATAAAGGTAAAATAAAAAAATAAAGATAAAATATAATATTATTAAGTAACTCCGACAACAGGTGTGAATTCGTGACGACGCGACGACGCCGGCGCCCGCCGTCACACACACGTGGGCAGTAGTGGGCATGGCGCATGCGCAATGTGGCGCAAACTTCACTCTTGTTATTTGTTTTGACTGTGCGTGGTTCCCCAGGTGCAGAATGGCCGGCTGTTTACATAATTTATCTTTTCATCAAATTGCATTAAGATATGTAGTATCTTTCTATTTCTATCCGTTGTTGACAGATAAGATAGCCAGTTCTCCATTGCGTTGGGGAATCTTTTTACCGACTTCAAAAAGGAGGAGTACACCAAACACAACTTCGTAAAGCTAATACATAGGGATATTGTATATAATGTACAGTAGGCGGTCTTATTGCTAAAAGCAATCTCTTCCAGACAACGTTTATGAATGTTTACCGATTATTATGTTCACTGTGGACCGATTTTCTAAACTCTTTTTTCATTCGAAAGAGTATACTCCCGAAGTGGTCCCATTTATCACATAGTCAGGATCTGATGATGGGATCCCAGGGAAATCGACACTCAAATTTTATGTGCCTATAAAACTTATTTGTTTCATATATTATCTAAAGTTATTTAACTATTTGCGTCTGGTAGTCATCGTCTCATGTTGATGAGCTGGTGATGGAATGTATAACCCCTTAACTTTAAGGAGTTGGAGGATAATTATTTAAGTATTATACGTAGATACATAGGTAGGTACGTATAGACCTATAGTTGCATATTTTGTCACCAAGTCAGGATCTGATGACGGAATCCTAGAAAAAAAAAGGGCAACCCTCAAATTTTGAAGGCACGTATTACGTATTTTATGTATTTTCTAAATTTATTCAAATTTTTCCGTTTAAAAGTCATCATTTCATATCGATGAACTGATGATGGAAAGTACAACTCCTTAATAGTTAGGAATTAGAGGATAATTCTTTAAATATTATATTATGTAGGTAAGTAGGTAAGTAGGTATACATATAGACCGATAGTTGTAATCTTTTAGGTTATTCCGATGAGCTGATGATGGATGCTGGTGAGATGTTGATGGAAGCCACAGGACTCTGTATCGGTTCATGAAACACGTGCATTATGATATGATGATTCCTATTGGCAAGTAGTGCCTCCACATGCTTGCCGAATGCCGAGCCGCATTTCTTTTCTTTTTATTTTATTCATTTCTTTTTCAAGCGTTTTTATGACGTAAACTTATAATGTCACGTATCATTTCCGGGATATATAACCGGCGCAAAAACCATTACTGGCCCACAGAAAAATCCTTTGCAAACCACTGAAAGCAGCAACCAAATCAGATTTTCATTTAATTGTTGGTGCGGGATTTTGGACAATAAAGTCGTGTCCATTCAGTTTTACATTCAGTCCAACATACCTGGGTATTCTCAGAAATCTTGATGATGATGTAGATGATTTGCTTTTGGCAGCAATACGGAACATGAGGTTCCAACAAGATCGAGCCCCTGCGCACAATAATCGCCTTGCACAAAATTACCTCAACGAAAGGTTTGGGAACACGTCGATAGGTACCTATGGCGAAGTCCAACTAATGACACAACAAATCTTAACAAAAACAATTAAAAGTGAACAAGTGCATGTCGGACCACGGGTACTGTAGGTTCCGTACTATTTAAAAAAATGTTTAATTAAGAATCAAACATATTTTTGCAAAAAGCTTTTGCGCCGGTTATATATCCCGGAAATGATACGTGACATTATAAGTTTACGTCATAAAACAAGCGTTTTTATGACGTAAACTTATAATGTCACGTATCATTTCCGGGATATATAACCGGCGCAAAAACCATTACTGGCCCACAGAAAAATCCTTTGCAAACCACTGAAAGCAGCAACCAAATCAGATTTTCATTTAATTGTTGGTGCGGGATTTTGGACAATAAAGTCGTGTACATTCAGTTTTACGGTGGGACCCTTCGAGGTCCAACAGACTTGGGTATTCTCAGAAATCTTGATGATGATTTAGATGATTTGCCTTTGGCAGCAATACGGAACATGAAGTTCCAACAAGATGGAGCCCCTGCGCACAATAATCGCCTTGCACAAAATTACCTCAACGAAAGGTTTGGGAACACGTCGGTAGGTTAGGTACCTATGGCGAAGTCCAACTAATGACACAACAAATCTTAACAAAAACAATTAAAAGTGAACAAGTGCATGTTGGACCACGGGTACTGTAGGGTTCCGTACTATTTAAAAAAAAACATATTTTTGCAATTTTTAGATTTTTTTTTAATGGAAAATCTATGAATTTCTTACAAATCCAACCAAATCTTAGGCTGGTTATCTATTACTCCTTTGCTGAAAAAGCTAGTATTTCATAAATAAAACATATAGCGACAAAATGTTTTTGGTAAACCCTCAACACTTTCAAAAGAACTGCTCAACGGTAACAATGTGTAATATCTGAGATAAGTACCTAATAAAAATCTCCGACAAAAAAACTGCTAAAAAGTAGAAAATAATATTTTTTGGCCCATAAAGTTTAATATAAGTATTTATATTTTGATCTAAGAGTCGTCGCGTAAGGGGACCACTAAGTTGTGAAATTTATTAGTAATTCATTGTAGTAAAGTAAAACAGTTGTATTCTGTTTTAAATATTTTATTTATTTAACGGTCCAACTCTCCGGAATGAACCGATTCAGATATCTGACCACCTGGAACTCCTCGGCGTGGATTTAACACCCAATCTTAAATTCGGTCGTTACATTGAGTCCAAGGCAAAAGTTGCTGCAATGAAGCTGGGCATTCTCTCTAAGTTGAGACGGTACTTCACACCTGGATAGCTGCTTACCTTATATCAAGCACAGGTCCGCTCATGTATGGAGTACTATTCACACTTATGGGATGGATCAGCCCGCTATCAGCTGGATACCTTGGACGCCATCGACCGACGCGCACGGAGACTCATTGGTGACGACGAGCTAGTCAATGACAAGCTCCAAAGCCTTGAGCATCGCCGCAAAGGCGCCTGTCTGTCCGTATTCTATCGAATTCATTTCGGAGAGTGTGCGCAAGAACTTCACGACCTCATTCCCCCGGCTCCATTCCACCGTCGGTCAACGAGACGCAGGGAGGGGTTGCACCCCTTTGTTGTTGATGTTCCACCTTTTCGCACGAATCGTTACGCTTCTTCATTTATTATGCGAACAGCGCAGGAGTGGAACTCCTTGCCTGCGTCAGTGTTTCCCGATTTCTATAATTTGGGGATCTTCCAGGTAAGAGTGAATAGGCATTATTTGAGTTTGCGTGTACCATCCTCAACTGCATCATCACTTACCATCAGGTGAGTTGCAGTCAAACGCACTCAAATTTTTAATAAAAAAAAAACGGTCACCTTACGCGACCTACCTCTTAGATCAAAATATAACTACTTATAGGTCATACTGAAAGTTTCTGGATTCTGATAAATAAGACTAGATAAGGTGTTTATATTGTGTGATTCAGTCTGCAGTAGTGACCTCTTCAACGGCTCCATGGAATGCATTCACCGCCGCTTCTGGGCTTGAGAGTCGTAAACCTGTTTATCTTTTATTCTTGGGAACTCCGGAAGGTCCGGACTGTACGGCGGATGCGTCATCAGTTCCACATTTGAAGACTTGAAATACGCATTCGTTCTCTTTGCGGAATGTGCGGACGCATTGTCGTGGTGAAGGATGACATGACTGCGAGGACGCTTTTTACGAACTTTTTCAAAGACACTGGGCCACAGATGAGATACGAGTTACTGGGCAAGCAATGGTTTACATAACAATCTACAGTGACTGTCCTTTGATTTTCAAGCGACACTGTTACCTACATAATGTCCAGTTTTCCCGAAGAAAGACACAACCATTTTTTTGCCAGTGCTACGACTCTTCATATTTTTGTTGGCAACTCTTCAAAAGGAAAGACCCATTCTGCTGACTGACTTTTTCTTTCCGGTTCGAAACAATACACCCAGGTGACCCAGGTTTCGTTACCTGTCTAATTATTATAGACAGCCAATAACTCTCCTCTATTAAACTTTTCTATAATTTTTCGGCACCACTCCACACGCAGTAGTTTCGGGTCTTCCGTTAAATCATGCGGTATCCATCGAGTGCGAAGCTTCCGAACCTTCAGTTGCTCATGCAAAATGTTTTGCACTGGACTCATTCCAATGCCTAATTGAGTACGAATTTGATGACAAGTATTTTTTTGTCAGTCTTAATTAGTTGTCGTACGGTATCGATATAACATTCAGTAACCGCAGTCGCCGGCCGACCTTCACGTACATCGTCATGGAGATGATGTCATCAACGTCTAAATTCTCCGAACCACGAATACACAGAGCTACGAGATGGTGCTTCATCTCCGAATACCAGTTGACCATCTAACATCTATTCATTGAGACTATTTCAATGAGCCCAAACACGATACCTTTGCTGTAAGTTTGCAAGGAGTTGGGTATCCTGCAGATTCCAGGAGATGATGCAGCATCAGATCAAGGTAACCATATTCTTTCTAACACTTATTCATTGAGACTATTCCAATGAGCCCAATATGATGCCTCTGTTGTAAGTTGGTGAGGAGTTGGGTATCCTGCAGATTCCAGGAGACGCTGTAGCATCAGGTCAAGGTTACCATGGTTTTGCAATATTGTTACAATTACAGAATACCAAACTTTTGAAACGATCAGACCGGTATAAGTTGCCCACATCCCTTCATCACCTAGATAAGAGCTGATGATCTTCAAACTGCTGAATTGACTTTTACCAAATATAGCTAAGAACCACTGCAAGGAAACATGATTTCACGTAAAAAAACGTCCATCCGTTTAAACATTACGATGCCACAGACAGACAGACATACACACACACATACATTGTCGTCAAACTTATAACACCCCTTTTTTGCGTCGGGGCTTAAAAAACCTTCGCGCTATGCGGAGTTCGGCCACCGGCCTCGCATTAGGCAGCATGGCTATGTTTCCTTAGCATTCGTGCCTGGAAAAAAACTCTTTTCCTGTTACACATTCCCTTCCCTTTTTACAAAATCACTCCCACAGATTGCAGGAAAGCGAGAGGAAAGATGTTACACATTAAAAAACACCACCCTATTTAAAATAATAGGTAAAATTAAATATCTTTTTTTTACGCGCTGTCAAGGCGAGGCTTCATGCATAGTCGGATTTTCCTGTTAGGTATTTTATTTTTGCAGTTCTCTGTACTCATTAGCATTAATTTCATTTCATACGAAATATTTGTAGACTTTGATTTTGTTTTATTTGTGTAGTGGTATTGCTAGAATTTCTCATAGTCCACGAACGCTAAGCATAGTGGCTGATTGTACTATTCGATGTTCTGTATAATCTGCCACAGCGTATGTATCTATGTGATCTATGGTACTAAACCTTTTTGGAGACCAGCTTGTTCAGGAGGCTGGAAGTCGTCAAAATTGCGTACGAGACGATTCGTATAGAATTTCGAAAACCGCTCGTAGATATGGCTCAGAAGTGAGATGGTTCTGTAGTTCTTCAGCAGGGTATTTTCACCCTTTTTGAAGAAAAGCACGACCAAACTTCTGTGATATGGCTTAGGCGTTTGTCCCTCGAGTAAAATAGAATTAAATAAATTCTGAAGATCTTTCAGTAACTATGCATTTTTAATCTGATAATAAAAAGTTATTTATTTATTTATTTTATTTTAAGTACCGGTGTTCCACCTGCTTTCAGAAGTTCAGACGTAATTCCATCATCACGCGGTATCTCAGGTCCGTTGGCTTTGTCTAAAAGACAGATCAGACTGTCCATCAGATCAAAACACTTTTGAACCTTTGTTGTTCTCAATCGCTTCTTTTATATAATTTTGTATTATACTGGCGCAAATCGCGAGTCAGAGACTGAGATCTTTAATAGTTAACTTCATACAAATCGATCAGCTGATCGATCAATATTGTATATTTTCGTATGGAGTGTCAGACTTTTTTTTGAGAATGGGGTCCAACACCAATTTTGTTACACCTGTATAGATAGATATTGTTGAACTTGACCTCTATAAACTAGTGGTAGGTACCTATTTGATACGAATCATCGTGTTTGTGATATATGACTATGACGTGAATTATTGAAATCGCACGTATACAGGAAACTCCTGTTGCAATCTCTGGAAAACTTTGTGAACGCGTTATCCAGCAGAAATTGTTTAGTGATTGTTTGCGGCTCTACGTCAACGTTTTTTATCCTATTTATATTTTACCGCTCAACTGTAATACCTACTCGTAGGTACAAACATTACTGAGATATGTCATTATCAGAAAGCGTTTACATACATAAACACACAAGGTCAGAGTTGAGCCGAACCGTATAAACATTTTATGCACATTTAAATAGGATTTATCCCATTACTTTGAGTGGCCAATTCTTAAAATATATATTTTAAAAAAAAACGATTCCTCGAAAACGGCTCTAACGATGCTGATGAAAATTGGAATGTAACTGAGCTTGGAATTTACGTTTCTTTGAAAAAGTTGTCCATGAACGGAGAGCGCATTTTAGAAATGATAATTCCATTGTCAAATTCGATTGGAAGATCCATTATATTTTAGGAGAAGTAGTAAAAATGAATGAAAATACAGCGATTAAAGAAGGGGACTCAAACTCAGTCTAGCGAGGATGGGAGTAGCTTTAGAGTGCAATTTTGGATATCTACCTAATTAAATTAGAGTCTGCTGGAAGATATTTTTTATTTAAAATTGGTAAGCCCATGGCATCATCTCACCTCATCTCTCGAAATAAGCAGTACCCTTTGAGACCTAAATATGTAAAACATATAATTCCATATAAATAAAAATACAAGTGAATGGCACGAACTCATCTGTATCTAGGGTAAAAAATGGGTGTGCCCCAGGGTTCCATATTAGGTTCTTTTCTTTTCCTTGTTTACGTAAATGATTTGCCTTTTATGGTGCAACATCTGTCAAATATTGTGTTGTTTGCAGGTGATACGTCTCTTGTTCGGTCGTCGTAGAGATCCTTGGGAGGCATATATCCAGCAGTGGACGTCATTTGGCTGATATGAAGTGAATAGGAAAGAAAACGAAATTGACGAAGTAAATAAAACTCTTTCAAAAAAATGAACTGGTTCACTGTTAACAACTTATTATTAAATGCTAAGAAAACAAAATGTATAAAATTTTGTTTGCCAAATGTAAAAAAGGTCAATAATAGTGTAATATTAGACATTAATAAATTTGAATTTGTAAATACTATGGTGTTCCTTGGATGTTACTTTGGATGTTTCACTACAATGGGGACCACACATTGAAACTTTATCGGGAAGGCTTAGTTCAGCTGCTTATGCCGTTAAGAAAATAAGACAGTTAACAGATGTAAGTACTGCGAGACTAGTGTATTTTAGTTACTTCCATAGTATAATGTTTTAGGCATCTTACTGTGGTGGGGGCATGCGGCCGATATAAAAACTATTTTTATATTGCAGAAAAGATCTATCCCCGCAATCTATCAGATACTTCACGTGAGTCGGTCGTTACATAGTAAGTTCAAAGAAATCAATATTTTAACTGTTGCTAGTCAATTTATATATGAAACGTTCGTAAGAATTTGCATTTATTTCCTAAAAACAATGACATTCATAATTTGAATTTAAGAAATGTAAATAAAATGGATATAGACTTTTCGGGTCTGAGTAAGGTTAAAAAGTCATTTGTGGGGTAATAATGTATAAGATTCTACAATAAAATTCCTGAAATATAACTAGTTTGTCAGAGAATAAATTCAAGACTCATGTCAAAAAATGCTTGTACTCTAGAGGATATTATAAAATAATAGATTATGTAAATGACAAAGATATATATTATGTTGATTCTATTACAAATACCATTACCTGAGACGGTAATCTGAATCATGACATTATTTGTAATCTACAATAAGTTTTTTTGGCTATTCAAATGTGTGTGTAAACACCTATTTAAAATAAATTATTTTGATTTTGATGTAGTTCAAATTTCACAAATGTGTTTATGTATGTATGTACTCGTATGTATGTTTGTTTTAGTGCTGATATGTTTGTCCACGTATTTCTTAGAAACGAAAATTCTAATTGTTTTATTGGATTAACTATTTTTCAAACTAGCGAACAGTGCAAGTTACATCATAAACGGTTCAGTAGTTTTCAAGATATGAACTTTTAAGTGTATACTAGTCACTGAAAAAACATTTCAGCGATTTAACGCCGCAATTTTGTGATAAAATTCGATTGTTCTTAACGTTGTTAGTGTTTTCCTGTAAACATTACCTCACTATCACTCACACTACTGCGAGCTGCGCCGGCTCAGCGGCTCAACATGGGATCTTGGCCCCTGACACCAAATCACGGAACTTTCTTCCCTCCGCACCACTTCATGCCTATCGACTTTTTGGAGGGCGTTCAGTTCAGGTCCTTTTACACTTCGTCCTTCCATCGGTACCTGGAGCGTCCAACAGGAGGGCGTTCCGCGGTTGGTCGTCCCTTGTACGCTCTCTATGCGGCGCGGTCATCTTCCGCCCGTATTCTCTAGGACTTAGCTAAAGGAGCAACATAATATTGTACCACATATTTTAATATTTTAATAACCTAAATAAAAACATTACCAACCCTACTTTTTTGGGCAGTTGGGCAAAAATGTAACTATCATACATACATAACATAAGTTACACAGGGGTATTGAACTAATTTACTTACGCTAGTATTAATAAGTTCAATGCTCCGGGGATCAAGACGAATGTAAAGACATCTCGCCCTGCAAAATCCATCAAGCCGTTTAGGCTGCAAGCTCAGTCAAAGAAACAGACATACAATAAGATCTACCTATTTTGTTTGGAAATGGCCAAACATGTAAACAAACCATTTTATCATTTTAGCTTGATCAGTGATCGATCACTTACATTTAGAAAACGAGCATGTTCCTACGAGAATTGCATTCAGTTATTTGCATTATTGTTTTAGTTCACTTATGACATAAATATCAATTGAAACTAGTTTATTTCTGAGGAAACACTTACCGTTTTGTTTACATGTTTGGCCATTTGGAAACAAATTGAACAGTCGGGTAAATGGGTAATCACTAATAACCATTTGCATATTTTATTTGTAGCAACCTAAACGTGGGCTGCCCCGAACATTTTCCCGCTGTTGTGTTGTTATTAAGAGTAGATGACATCACCGGCTCACCGCTGACGCGTTTTTTGCTGTCCGAAGTTCCCCCAGCTCAGCAGACAGATTGCAGGCGTACGGCGACGACGCGACTGTACATAACCGAACGTCCACTCGCGAATTTTATTATTACGCGGCTGATTTTTGTGCTGATGTGTAGTGTGTATTAAATTATTGCTAACGGCTGCAGCAGTAACCCAAATCCATTATTTTTTAATAGACTGAAACGCGATTACTTATTATTCTCTTCACAAAAGTTTGTAGTGAATTTATTAAAACTGTAAGTACCTATCCTACGATAAAAATATATTGTTTAATCTGACTAGGATCTGACCATACACCTAGTTGGTTTGTATGGGTCTTTATCATGGGCAGAAATATTAATTTGTACATGGTGCAACTATTTTACTAAGTAGGTACATACCCGTATTTTATAAAGGGCTCGTGCGCGTTATTCGGAACAACCTTCCCCATCGCGAAAAAAATCGATAAGCTGATCGGCCTTAGCTCTTACAGCTTAGGGGGGTATTACATTATCATAAATATATGATCCTAGATGTAGCCCAATGATCATTTTGACAGCATACTGAAAAATATTATTATCTTACAAAAGCGGCAATGTACTATTGTAGGATCTTTACTGTATGATCAATTGATCATACATAATATGATAGTTAATATCCCCCAGTGCCCACTACTAATGGGAAGTCGAAAATTTAAAGATGAAAGTCTTTGTCGGCATTCCGGCGGCGGCGCGGCGGCGCGGCGGGCATTACACAAAAACAGCGGTACCAAAAACGTACAAATTCGAGGGCTTCGTAGGTCGGGCTAGAACAATAATAATTAACCGCCCTCGCCCCGCCTATTAGATCTATTTGCCGAAAACACAAAAATTGGGACCCGCCTTGTATTTCGCCGAGGATGTCATAGACCGCGCAAGAGGCCCCAAAAAATAATGGAATTTATGATAAAACTGGCGGTGTAGGTATGGCCCCTTCTTTTTATTAGTTTTTTGCGATTTGTCCATACGTTCCTTAAGACAAGTTGTTCAGTATCCCGGACAGAAGCCCTGTACCATACCGGGTGCTAATGAAGTGAAGGAGCAGCTCATAATGCAGGGTAACCGGTAACCGGTAACCGGTACCGGTATCCGGCAGTGACTCATACCCGGCAAACCCTTTCATCTGCTAATTTATTTTGACAATTTCATAAGTAGAATCACCATTTATAAGATGTTTCTATACCAGTCACTTGGAACAAGAGTTGTTCAGTTTTATATTAGAATCACCATTTAAGAGATGTATGTACCAGTCACTCTGTGTATTGCTGATTATATTTCGAATGTTCTAAAAATTTTGACAATTTCAGCAGTTTATCAAAAAAATGTTCAGTTAGGTACAAGTACCTACATAAATGCATAATAAGCCTGTGATTTGCTATAAAAATATGCAAAGAAAGAATGAACATGAATGAGAGTGTAGCATTTGTAAAGTGAACGTATAGTTTATTGCTCTTATTTTCAGACAAAGATGCCAACCACACCGCGGACACAATGTTCTACGAGTATCTGCCCCTGGGCGACCGGGACACTCGTCTTCGCAATCTTGAACGTGGTGAGCCATTTACAAGGTCATGCACACGTTATGTATGAATGACGTCTCAAAAACTGTGTTATTTATTCGTAGAACCTTATGTAGAACGTAATGTAAGATTTTGTCAGTAAGTTTCTTGGTTGATAAGGCTTAACTACCTAACCGATTTCATCAAAAATGAAGTGTCAATAGATGCGTCTCGCTTGTCTCGTCCTTTTTTAAATTATTGTAATTCACACGACTATAGACTAGGCACTAGGCACTAGGCAATAGGCACTTGGCACTAGGGACTTAGGCTCTAGGCATTAGGCACTAGGCACTAGGCACTAGGCATTAGTCACTATGCACTAGGCACTAGGCATTAGGCACTAGGCACTAGGCACTAGGCACTAGGCACTAGGCACTAGGCACTAGGCCCTATGTACTATGCACTAGGCACTAGGCACTAGGCACTAGGCACTATGCACTAGGCACTAGGCACTATGCACTAGGCACTAGGCACTAGGCACTAGGCACTATGCACTAGGCACTAGGCACTATGCACTAGGCACTAGGCACTAGGCACTATGCACTAGGCACTAGGCACTAGGCACTAGGCACTAGGCACTATGCACTAGGCACTAGGCACTATGCACTAGGCACTAGGCACTATGCACTAGGCACTAGGCACTAGGCACTATGCACTAGGCACTAGGCACTATGCACTAGGCACTAGGCACTAGGCACTATGCACTAGGGACTAGGCACTAGGCACTAGGCACTAGGCACTAGGCACTATGCACTAGGCACTAGGCACTATGCACTAGGCACTAGGCACTATGCACTAGGCACTAGGCACTAGGCACTATGCACTAGGCACTAGGCACTAGGCACTAGGCACTAGGCACTAGGCACTATGCACTAGGCACTAGGCACTAGGCACTATGCACTAGGCACTAGGCACTAGGCACTAGGCACTAGGCACTAGGCACTATGCACTAGGGACTAGGCACTAGGCACTAGGCACTAGGCACTATGCACTAGGGACTAGGCACTATGCACTAGGCACTAGGCACTATGCACTAGGCACTAGGCACTAGGCACTATGCACTAGGCACTAGGCACTATGCACTAGGCACTAGGCACTAGGCACTAGGCACTAGGCACTAGGCACTATGCACTAGGCACTAGGCACTATGCACTAGGCACTAGGCACTAGGCACTAGGCACTAGGCACTATGCACTAGGGACTAGGCACTAGGCACTAGGCACTAGGCACTATGCACTAGGCACTAGGCACTATGCACTAGGCACTAGGCACTAGGCACTATGCACTAGGCACTAGGCACTAGGCACTAGGCACTAGGCACTAGGCACTAGGCACTAGGCACTAGGCACTATGCACTAGGGACTAGGCACTAGGCACTAGGCACTAGGCACTATGCACTAGGGACTAGGCACTATGCACTAGGCACTAGGCACTATGCACTAGGCACTAGGCACTAGGCACTATGCACTAGGCACTAGGCACTATGCACTAGGCACTAGGCACTAGGCACTAGGCACTAGGCACTAGGCACTAGGCACTATGCACTAGGGACTAGGCACTAGGCACTAGGCACTAGGCACTAGGCACTAGGCACTAGGCACTATGCACTAGGCACTAGGCACTAGGCACTATGCACTAGGGACTAGGCACTATGCACTAGGCACTAGGCACTATGCACTAGGCACTAGGCACTAGGCACTATGCACTAGGCACTAGGCACTATGCACTAGGCACTAGGCACTAGGCACTAGGCACTAGGCACTAGGCACTAGGCACTATGCACTAGGGACTAGGCACTAGGCACTAGGCACTAGGCACTAGGCACTAGGCACTAGGCACTAGGCACTATGCACTAGGCACTAGGCACTAGGCACTAGGCACTAGGCACTATGCACTAGGCACTAGGCACTAGGCACTATGCACTAGGCACTAGGCACTATGCACTAGGCACTAGGCACTAGGCACTAGGCACTAGGCACTAGGCACTAGGCACTAGGCACTATGCACTAGGGACTAGGCACTAGGCACTAGGCACTAGGCACTAGGCACTAGGCACTAGGCACTAGGCACTATGCACTAGGCACTAGGCACTAGGCACTAGGCACTATGCACTAGGCACTAGGCACTAGGCACTATGCACTAGGCACTAGGCACTATGCACTAGGCACTAGGCACTAGGCACTAGGCACTAGGCACTATGCACTAGGGACTAGGCACTAGGCACTAGGCACTAGGCACTAGGCACTAGGCACTAGGCACTATGCACTAGGCACTAGGCACTAGGCACTAGGCACTAGGCACTAGGCACTATGCACTAGGGACTAGGCACTAGGCACTAGGCACTAGGCACTAGGCACTAGGCACTAGGCACTAGGCCCTAGGCACTAGGCACTAGGCCGTAGGCACTAGCCACTAGGCACTAGGCAGGCATCCATCATAGCTCTGATCATAGTCCATACGTTAGTAGATACTAATATTATAAAGGTGTAACAAAAATGGGATAAGACCCGTTAACAGGGGGTTCTACTCATCATACTGAACAACTTTCCCCCAGGAACACATATTCAATTATTAAAAAAAATATTTGGATACTCCATAACAAAAAAATCACAAATTTTGTCAATCAGCTGATTAATTTGTATGAAAAGTTAAATATATTTTGTGCGATTTCAGCAGTAATAGTACAAAAGTTGTTCAGTATGATAAGTAGAAGCCCCGCACTTAGCGGGACCTACACCAATTTTGTTACACCTGTATACTTTGGTCCATAGTGTCTTTTGCATACAACCACAAATATAATAGTACATATATGTATACTACTGATAAAGAAATCCAAATATGATATTATCTAAATAATGATATATTTAGTTAAATATATGACTACTACTAATTCTTAGCTACTCGTTAGTACTAACTAACTACTAATATATTATGGTGTAGTCGTCGCGTCGGAAGAAATGCAACAGGTACCCTAGATGTGTGAACACTCAGTCACTCAGTCGTTTCCTTTTTCAACCGAGTTAAAATAAAACCGGCCAGGTGCGAGTCGGACTCGCGCACTAAGGGTTCCGTACCAAAAAATCTTTATATATCAACAATATAGAAGATAAAAAAACTTAAAAAGTCACATTTCTTGTTTGGGCCCCCTTTATTTAAAAAAAAAGTAATGTAAAAAAGGATAGGAAAGGCAATAGAAATACTCAATATAAAAAAAACATAATGAAAATATCCTTACTAATATTATAAATATGAAAATGTGCTTGTTTATTTTTTACTATTCACGCTTCAACACCTCGACCAATCTTAATGAAATTTAGCACGCAGGTAGTCTGTGTCACGTTTATCCCGTGAAAATAGCTTAGTCCGATTTAGTTCCTGAGGGAACTGAAAATTTATTCTTTCTTGTTTAATTTATTTTACAATGGATTATTGTAATTTTTGGCACAGAGATAGTTGAAGGGGTGTGAAATGACATAATTTACTAATTAGCATATCCTGATATTATAGTTCCCGGGGGTCTGAAAAAAACTCATTTCCACGCTCGCGCACGTCGGCGTCGCCACGGAGCAACGGATTCATGTGATTTTTTGTACAGAACTGGTATAGGGGGTGGGAAGTGACATACACTGCTAATCAGAATAGCCCGATATAGTTCCTCCTCAGAAGATCTCGAAAAAATTTAAGGCCACGCTCGCGAGTCGCTTGCGGCTCGCGCACCACTCACCCTCAAAGTAGTCATAAAAACGATGTCCACGCGGGCGAAGCTGCGGGCAAATGCTAGTTAACAATAATAATCAGGAGGTTGCCGGTTCGATTCCCGGTGAAGTGTAACATTGTGAGCTCGGTTTGGTTGGAGGAAGGGCATTTTCTAATCCCGCCTGGCTTAGTTACTACTTACTGGCTTGAGGATAAGATAGCCCAGTTCTCCATTGCGTTGAAGATAAGATAGTTCCCCAATCCCCATGGCCTAAGTATATATTGGCGTTGGGGAATCTTTGGAAGACCACTTCCATCTTTGGCATTATCTTTACTTACCATCAGGTGAAATGATGCCAAGGATTTGCAATTGAGAAAATTTCAACTGTTACCTATTACAGATCATGAAATACACCCCGCTGATAGACAAACAGACAGACAGGTTGGTCACCTTTTGTGTGTACAGAACCCTTATTTTCTTGTGTGTATGATACGCGAAATCTCGCCAGTTTTGTATTTTTTTTTAAGGAAATAAACAAAATTTAGCAAAATTGAACTTTTTGGCATTGAAATACGTTTTTAACGTGTTTGCATGGGTCGCAATGTATTAGAAAACACAGTCAGATGTGATTTAGCTCATCACGCTCAGCGTCATGTAAAATAAATAAAATGCAATGAAATTTAAATTTAAAAAATATAAGAATCCTATCCAAGGTAATTGAAATCGAATGGCTACCTTGGACTTAGGTAAGGCACATCTATGGCAAATTAATATGTTGCATTGTTTTTGTAAACAGATGACCTTGGCTGCAGGCGTTGTAGGAGGCATTGCTGGATACCTGCTCACTCCTAGGAATTGGGATCAGACAATATTTAATCTGCTATCGCTAGGCTTTGCCATGTTTTGCGGCTTCCTCATGGTGTTTGCTGCACTTCTGTTGCATGGTGTTCTGAAGGTAAATAAAACAAGAACGATTAAGATAAGATAAGATTAGGTTAGTTATTGTCATTGCCATAGCACCGAACTTTTTACCAGAATGATGTATAAGTAACTAGCTGTCCCGGCGAACTACGTTCCGCCTTACACTACACTACACTGCCCTACACTACCCTACCTTATACCCTATCCTACACTACCCTACCCTACACTACACTACCCTACACTACACTACACTAAACTACCCTACCCTACTCTACCCTACACTACACTACACTAAAATACCCTACCTTACCCTACATAAGAACCTTCTCCTGACAAGAACGAACTCGACAAAAAAAGAATTAGCGAAATCGGTCCAGCAGTACTTGAGTTATAAAATTACAACGAAAAGTGGCATTGATTTATATATATTTAGACAGGGTAGGTAGGTAGGTACCTCCACTACTTATAAAGTGGGATTGTTTGATGGCAAAAAATCGAAGTTGAGAATTTGATGTGGATCGATTGTCTTGCACTAATTATTTGAAAAACAAAAAAAATAAAAATTTGTTTGTCTGTACGTACATCCGGTGCTCTAGTTACGAAACTACTGGACGGATTAAGCTGTCATTCGGATTAGGACAATATTATTTTTGTATCTCCAGGCGTTTTTTTGCACATTTCCCCTACCTTGATTATTCAGGGTTGCCACCATAGTAAAAAATCACTTACTTTTTTTACTCTAAAATGACTAACGATTTTGATGAAACTCGCTATGTTTTAATAACTGTAAATGACCTACAGCACGCAGTAGTCCGTTGTTTCAATAAAAATTGAATTAAGGTCGCTTCCATACAAATCCACGTTTTTTTGTTACTTTTTCTCAAAAATGGCTATAACGATTTTAATGAAAATTTGTGAGTAATTAGGAGTTTATAGGGGTCTACTGTACCGAGTAGTTGAAAATTCCAGAAAAAAATCCGAGTAACGTACCTCCCATACAAACCCAAATTATTTATGAATATTTCGTCAAGTCTGATATACCTAGCTTTGTTCTTTGCCACTAAGTAGGTGTAATGTTTATTGTTGATTTGTGTTTGCCCGACCACGTCAGACGGTGAAGGCTTCGCGAAAAAGTACGCACATCGGGGCTGTACAATTTATTTTAGCACTTTTAACGATGTATCGTTGAATAGGTTTTTCAAAGAGTACTGAGGGTTTGCTAAGTGTTGATATCTCTTAGTAACATGTCCCCCACCCCCACCCCGTACCAACTAAACCGTTATTCCAGAAAATCTGAAAATTATTAGAAACTAGCGACCCGCCCCGGCTTCGCACGGGTGCAATGCTGATACTAAATACACTACAGAAAAACTGAGAACGTGCGGCCGGCGGTACCGCCGCAAACGCTACGTCCCGCAATTTTTAAATCTGTAATATCTTCGAAAATATTCACTTAAATAATACGGTGTAACGGGCCATATAGATCTATATTAAATGAACAATGTATTCAAGGTATTTAATTGGTTAAGGATTAATGCTGTATTGGTTAAAATCGCTTCGAAAATTAGCCATTATTTGTCGTAAAAAGTAAATGACAAAAAAAAGTTATTGTGGGTTATCCATAAGAGATAGACATATACCATCACGGACTTTTCTGTAGACCTTTTCAATGTGTACAATACTTAGTACATTATTTTGATAAAACCCGTAGGGTTCAGCCTGCGTTTGCAATGTAAGCGGAAAAAATGTAATTATTTACGACATCACATTAGAAACCTAAAAAATAACAGTACTTCTCCACTATTTAATGGATGTTATTATACATATAAACCTTCCTCTTGAATCACTCTATCTATTAAAAAAAACCGCATCAAAATCCGTTGCGTAGTTTCAAAGATTTAAGCATACAAAGGGACATAGGGACAGAGAAAGCGACTTTGTTTTATACTATGTAGTGATAGTGATAATAGGACATTAATTAATTCGGCAACATCGTCACTTACCCCACCAGGTGAGATGTTGTCAAGGGTTTACCAATTGTGAATAAAAAATAAAATAAAAATAAAAAAAAATAAAAAAAAATTTTTTAACGAAAAACGAACTTCTTAGTTTAGGAGTAATAGTCGAAGTTGGATTTGCTTAAAACAGAATGTTTTATTTTTTATTTTTCAGAAAACTCCACAGCTCATAAAAGCATACTTCGTGTTTGGTGTGTGCATGCTGAGTCTGAGCTGCTTCATGATGGTGGCCTCCGCTACCTTCTTTGATGGATGGCTCTTGCTCATTCCTCCAATTCGTTATTGGGATGCCACCGCCATCGCTGTGGTCGTTATAGGACAAGGTACAAATTTAATTTGTATTGCTGTGTCACGAAAGTTTATTTAACCTATCTATCTATAACACCGAAATGCGTCCATTAGTTTGGGAACTGGAGCACTGGAAAAACGTACAGACACATACACACTTACACACACACACATTTTTTTGTTTTTTAGGCCATAATATTAGTGTATTAAGACAATTGATTGTCATCAAAATTTCAACTTCGTTTTATTTGCCATCACAATATTAAAAAAAAAAACATTTGTATCTCTTTTGCCCGTCGGATCTTTGAAGTCTTTGAAGGGTACCTCGTGACTGTTGCCGCATATTTTTACCGAATTTGTATACTTATCCGGGGGCACCGCCTCCGTAGCTCAGAGGCAAAGTTCACTGGCTTTACACAGGAGCTCACGTAAAGTTAGGGCGCATAGATCAAAAATCTGGCTCTACTTGAGATGTGAACAATTGTTAATTTCTTGAGATTAAATAAAACTGCGTCATCTTCATGGAAAAAACAATGCCAGAGAGAGCTTTATTAAGATTTGACAGTTAGGTTTGCGTCGAAAAATAAAAAGATAAAGTACGTTCCGTTTACAAACATTCAGCCCCCCGGAACAAAGGCAAGCTACATCTAAATTAAACATAATAAATGTAAATTTGTTATTTCACAGGTAACGGTACAATTTTAGTAATTGGACGGGAAAATATACCATTTTTGGTTTTAACATCAACAGCTCGGATTTTATTATGTTATCCGTCGCCAGCTGCCTTTAGCTCCAGCCAAATATATATCAATCAAACACCATAAAAATCACTGTTCATAATGGATGCCATGCATGATGCAATACGCTGGTATAAGTTTCCCAAAACACAATCAACTTTCGTTTCTTGGTGAAAAGATATTAATTTTATCGAAATTCAGTTATTCTTGCTTTTGTAATAATATCCGGCTCGAAGGACCATGTTAATTTCTTGAGATTAAATAAAACTGCGTCATCTTCATGGAAAAAACAATGCCAGAGAGAGCTTTATTAAGATTTGACAGTTAGGTTTTCGTCGAAAAATAAAAAGATAAAGTACGTTCCGTTTACAAACACCAATTTTTCATATATTTTGAATAAGGTGTAGTGTAAAGCTTGTAGGTTTAGAGCGTGCAGTCTTTAGAGCTTGGCTTTATACCAGATCTGATAAATTTTTCACAGGGTAAGCTACGTAGACTCGTCTTGGCAACATTTTTACATTAAAATGTTTTCGGTGGGATTCATTTTACTTTCGAGCGACGAAGGAGTGAAGAAAGTATTGTGATGGCAAATAAAACGAAGTTGAGATTTTGATGACAATCGATTGTCTTACACTAATATTATGGCCTAAAAAACAAAAAAATGTGTGTGTGTAAGTGTGTATGTGTCTGTACGTTTGTCCAGTGCTCTAGTTCCCAAACTAATGGACGCATTTGGGTGTTATTTGGGTTAGAGGAACATTATTTAACTGTATATGGCATACAGTACGCGTTGCGTTAGCCTGTTACTCCAAGAAAATCTGAACAAGGTCCCTCCCATACAAATCCAGATTGTTCTTCACTTTTTCTCCAAAGTGACTCTTACGATTTAAAGAAACTCTGTCTTGATAAGACTTCTTAGATCTGACCTGATCTGACCTGACTTGATCTGAATGAAAGTATGAAAACAAGAGTTCCCGTCTGAAGTCATAGCCTTTATTTTTCCCTTCATCTGGGGTAATAGCCGTGGTCGCAAGCCATAATGTTAGGTACTTATGATAAAAATTTTGATTATGATAGGGCTTGCGACCACGGCTATTACCCCAGATGAAGGGAAAAATAAAGGCTATGACTTCAGGCGGGACCTCTCTTGTTTTCATACTTTTCCGTAGTCGGTTTTTAGTTTTTTTTAATTTATTAAATAGTTTAAAAAAATTGGGTCTTAAAATTACACATAAAGAGACACTCTTTACCATAATTTATAAAACTTTTTGTTTTCTTTTGCAGTTGTCTACTTACTGATCCTGGGCATGATCTACAAGACTTACAGGAAGATGGAGATCGCCGCCACGGATGAACAGACACACTTCTTGATTGAGAATATGAATGAAAAATTTGTAATGCCTTCATATTTTAAGGCGTGATATTTATAGATTAGAAAGTACTCAACTAGATATAAGTGAACCCAAAGAAAGAGTTTTAGTATGTATTTTAAAAATTAATACATTTTTTTACTATTTAAAGGTCGTGTTAAATTAAATTACATTTTAAGAAAAAAAATATCGATTAAAGACACTTTTAAATAGAAAACTTTCATTATTGCCGCCAGATACATACTCGTATATCTCATCAAAAACATTGTCTTTGGTACGTCTTAGGACTATCAGGTAAAAATATATGAGAATAGCTTTTGCCCGCGGCTTCGCTCGCGTGGGCATAGTTTTTATGATTGTCTTTGAGGTTGAGCGTAGATATAGTCTTTGTCACTCAGGAATAATGTACCTTTCAACTAGTGAAAGAATTTTTTAAATCGGTTAAGTCGTTCCAGAGATTACTCCCTAGAAACAAACTCACGAACTTTTTCCTTCATAAATTCCCAGTTACTTATCTCCATGCCAAATTTCTAAGTCACCTAAAAGTGGTCTATCTTTTTAATGAAACTTGTACATAATTACCAGGAGGTTCTCCAAGTCAAAAATCAAAATAACATGAGTACCCGAAAGTTCTCAAAGTCGATATTAGGATAGTTCAAGTTGACTAACATACAAGCTGTGAACTCCTTTTTGATCCTTTTAGGGGTGGATGTTTGCTGTTTTTACGCTTTTCCCTTACCTACCTGCATGCCAAATTTCAACTTTCTGAATCACCTGGAAGAGGTCTATCTTTTTGATGAGCAGTGATTCAGTGAATGACGAAATATCGAAACATGTAATTTAGAATATACGCTCTCTATATTGAAAACAATGCAACATAAAATCAAGATTTTAAGAGCTCGAAAATGCGTTGAGTTGCTTCGAGAAAAGGGTGTACAGCCGTGCTTGTCTGCTCGACTCCGAAAATTACACCACAAATTAACCCCCTCAAAGTTATCAAAGTTACCTCCCAAATTATGCGCCTCCCCAAAATTTCATCCAAAATTACCCCTCACATCACCCTATTAATTAACCCCAAAATATACTATTTAGCTACCCCTTAAATTACCTTCAAGATTAATCCTATCATTACCCCTAAAATTAACCCCAAAATAAAGTCTAAAATCTCATCGTAAATAACGTCCGAATATAGCCCCAAAATTATCCCCCTCCAATTTCCCCTGAAATTACCTCCGAATTTACCCTTAAGTTTACTTCTAAAATCACCCCTTAAATTACCTGCCAAAATTACCCCTTAAATTACTCCTAAAATCACCCAATTACCCCTAAAATTACCCCCGAAAAGACCCCTACATTTACCTCTAAAATAACCTAGAAATTATAGAAATGAAGTAGAGCTTTCTAACAACAGATTAGATGTGGCTTTCCTAATATTTCTGGTGTTTCTGAACTATTGGACCTAGCAAAACTATTTAGATACCTTGACACAAACAGTTTTCAAGTAATTACTCCGGAACCCTACACTATGCGTGGCCCGACGTGCCCTTTGCCGTATTACTCTTAGTTATTACTATGGTTTTTATAATTACCGTTCCTGTGTCACTTGCAAAGGGAAAACAATCGAAGGACTAAGTTTAGTGAACTAGAAGATTTTGTAATGAAACAGTATTAGGAGCTGAACTGAAATTGGGTTACCTGTTTTTAAAAAGATGAATGAGAAAAATAAAATTTTATATATGAAATTCTCGTGTCACAATGTTCGTTCCCGTACTCCTCCGAAACGGCTTGACCGATTCTCATGAAATTTTGTGAGCATATTGAGTAGGTCTGAGAATCGGCCAACATCTATTTTATTTTAGGGTAGGGTAGTGTAGTGTAGGGTAGTGTAGGGTAGGGTAGTGTAGTGTAGTGTATGTAGGGTAGGGTAGTGTAGGTTAGGGTAGTGTAGTGTAGGGTAGGGTAGTGTAGTGTAGTGTAGGGTAGGGTAGGGTAGGGTAGGGCAGTGTAATGTAATGTAAGGCGGTACGTAGTTCGCCGGGACAGCTAGTTTTATTATAAAATTCTTAAAACAATACTCAATTGTATTATGTAGTTTTATTGTATTAACCATTTAATAAGTTGGGTAAAATAATTTGTTAAAAAAAAACATCCTAATGAAAAGGGGCAACGAACCTTGTTGCGCACAGCTACTACTAACTATAGGCAAAGTATTTACGAGTTAGCACTAACATACAGCATGGACACTCCCTGCCGCTCTCTAGATTCCGACCTCACTCCCTGATCCTCCAGGTTGATACAGATTGGGTATAGTTTGGTTCTCGAACGTATGGGATGTCGCCATGATTTTTTTGCTCTGTCATTTGTGTTTAGAAATGTCATTTCACGACCGTTTTATGCAGTGTCCGATCTTACGCTTACGATTATAAGCCTGAAAATAAATTCGATAGGTGAATTTGCATCACCATTTCCATTTTCAGAATGCCATTTCTTGCCCGTTGTATGAAGTGTCCTGGGTGTGCTTCAGTGTCGCTTGTCCGTGCGGCACACCCGCTCATACCGACATGAAAGTGTCCTGGGTGTGCTTCAGTGTCGCTTGTCCGTGCGGCACACCCGCTCATACCGACATGAAAGTGTCCTGGGTGTGCTTCAGTGTCGCTTGTCCGTGCGGCACACCCGCTCATACTGACATGAAAGTGTCCTGGGTGTGCTTCAGTGTCGCTTGTCCGTGCGGCACACCCGCTCATACCGACATGAAAGTGTCCTGGGTGTGCTTCAGTGTCGCTTGTCCGTGCGGCACACCCGCTCATACCGACATGAAAGTGTCCTGGGTGTGCTTCAGTGTCGCTTGTCTGTGCGGCACACCCGCTCATACCGACATGAAAGTGTCCTGGGTGTGCTTCAGTGTCGCTTGTCCGTGCGGCACACCCGCTCATACCGACATGAAAGTGTCCTGGGTGTGCTTCAGTGTCGCTTGTCCGTGCGGCACACCCGCTCATACCGACATGAAAGTGTCCTGGGTGTGCTTCAGTGTCGCTTGTCCGTGCGGCACACCCGCTCATACCGACATGAAAGTGTCCTGGGTGTGCTTCAGTGTCGCTTGTCCGTGCGGCACACCCGCTCATACCGACATGAAAGTGTCCTGGGTGTGCTTCAGTGTCGCTTGTCCGTGCGGCACACCCGCTCATACCGACATGAAAGTGTCCTGGGTGTGCTTCAGTGTCGCTTGTCCGTGCGGCACACCCGCTCATACCGACATGAAAGTGTCCTGGGTGTGCTTCAGTGTCGCTTGTCCGTGCGGCACACCCGCTCATACCGACATGAAAGTGTCCTGGGTGTGCTTCAGTGTCGCTTGTCCGTGCGGCACACCCGCTCATACCGACATGAAAGTGTCCTGGGTGTGCTTCAGTGTCGCTTGTCCGTGCGGCACACCCGCTCATACCGACATGAAAGTGTCCTGGGTGTGCTTCAGTGTCGCTTGTCCGTGCGGCACACCCGCTCATACCGACATGAAAGTGTCCTGGGTGTGCTTCAGTGTCGCTTGTCCGTGCGGCACACCCGCTCATACCGACATGAAAGACAGAGTTCCCTGTCAACATGTCCCAACACCCTATAATATTTTTTTATATAAAAAGTTTGAATGCTTTTCATTATATCTCACCTGATGAAAAGTAACGATGTAGTTGAGGATGGTACACGGAAACTCAAAAAATGCTTATTCGCTCTCGCCGTAAAGATCCCCAAATTGTAAGAATCGGAAAACACAGATGCAGGCAAGGAGTTCCACTCTATCACTGTCCGCATAATAAATGAGGAAGCGTAACATTTCGTGTGGATAGGCTGAATATCAACAACAAAGGGGTGGAACCTCTCCCTGCGTCTCGTTGACCGAAGGTGGGATAGAGCTGGGAGAATGAGTTCGTGTAGCTCTTGCACACACTCTTTGAAATGAATTCGATATAATACCGAAAGACAGATAACTTTGCGGCAATTCTCAAGTCTTTGGAGCTTATTTTTAAAAGCTTATCGTCGCCAATAAGTCTAAGTCTCTGATCCATCCCAAAGGTGAGAACAGTGCTCCATACCAGGTCTGACTTGTGCTTGATATAAAGAAAGAAGCTCTCCAGTGTGAAGTACCGTCTCACTTTAGAGATACACACGCGTAACGGATAAGTATATAATTAATATACCTCACATTCAGAGTCAGCTCACTTGATCTAAGTGTGTATTTACAATCGATACATTTTTAAACATCTTATTTCGATTCTTTTATAATGTCATGTACTGGTAAAGTCATGAACGCTTTTCCGCTCATATTATAAATCAAGAAATGTCTCTGATCGTCTTGGTCCTTAACTTCAGCCTCCATTTTCGAATAAGTCTTGTAAATCATAGCCAGGATCAGTGCGTAGACAACTGCGAAAGGACACAAAAATGAAATTTAAAAGCTATGTCTTAATAAAGATAAATGAGTTTTGTTGGTTGCCTCCAACAATAGCTCGCAGAACAGATGGCGTTGGGGCAGTAAAGTTCTCGAGTGGCGACCGCGCACTGGAAAACGTAGTGTAGGCAGACCTCCCACTCGGTGGATCGATGACCTGGTGAAGGTCGCGGGAAGCCGCTGGATGTCGGCAGCGCAGAACCGATCGTCGTGGAAATTCTTGGGGGAGGCCTATGTCCAGCAGTGGACGTTCTTCGGCTGATATTATGGTTGCCACCACATGTCCTCCTCCGTCAATCCTGATAATATCGTTGTATCCAGTATCTGTAAACTTTGAAGTACTAGTTTTGCCTCTATCGTAAAAACGGAACGCAGATTTCGAAAAAACCCTTTTAATGGATTGGTTTGGCACCTAATGTTGCGTGTTAATGCTCCAGCAATATTCTTATTTGTTACCTTGTCCTACAATGATAATAGCGAAGGGGGCGGAGTCCCAAGATGGAAATTGCGGCATGTCAACGAAGCCCAGAGCAAAGGCCAGGAAACTGAAACAGCTGAGGTTCAGCATGATCGCGCCAAACACCAAGTATGCTTTGATGTGTTCCGGTTGCTTCTGAAAATATATAAGAAAAACCTTTTAATGGTTACCTATAACTGTAGGTACCGCAAAACGTAAAAATGGAACCATTGTAGGATCACTGGTGTGTCAGCCTGTTCGTCCGTCTGTCACAGCCAATTTGCTCGGAAACTACTGCACCAATTGAGTTGAAATTTAATACAAATGTGTGAGTCGGTGACCCAAAGACCAATGTGTAAAGTAAATAAATAAATTTCAAACATTTGGGGGGGGTAAAATAAAAAAATAAATCCAAATATATACTGGTATCTAACAAATGAAAGGGCTTGTTGAGATAATTTCAAATATACATATTTTTTAATATTAAGATGATTATTGAAGTTATTTTTATTTATTGAAGAAAATAGGCAAAAACTCTAAAATCTTTATATTCCCACAGGAAAAACAAAATTTATAAGGTACAGTTTAAGTAGACTCTATTTATATTGATCTTGAGGCCTTTTTCTGATGGTAGTTAAAGTTTTGGTGCGGTGCCCTGCTTGTGTGACTCCCCGTCGCACTTGGCCGGATTTTTCTCCGTGTTCCCACGGGGACTACCTATGCCCCGTTGTTCCACTATTTTAATTCTATTTTTTTGACCTGAAAAATCTTTGAAATGATATACGGGGTACCAAGTAGAAAACCAGGACCTTGAAGGAAGTGACGAAAGACTAACAGAGGTGACGAAACAATCTGTTTCCTCCATAGCAAGTTAGCAACCGAATAACAAACCAAGGCTACACAGACACCAAGCAACAAGCAACACACCGCGAGTTCGAAGGCAAGATAAATCAGGGATTTTGAAACAAGACGTTTCACGCCCAGCCCGACACAGCTCCACCATGGCCCCACCGGCCCCAACGGCCCCACCGGCTCCACCGGCCCGACACAGCTCCACCATGGCCCCACCGGCCCCACCATCCCCACCGGCTCCACTCGCCCCACGCGCCCCACCGGCCCGACACAGCTCCACCATGGCCCCACCGGCCCCAACGGCCCCACCGGCCCCACCGGCTCCTCCGGCCCCACTCGCACCACCCGCCCCACCGACTCCTCCGGCCCCACTCGCCCCACTTGCCCCACCCGCCCCGCCGCTATGCGGGGCTCCTTTTTACGGTAGAAAAAGACATGCTAACATAACCTAACCTATTTAACGAAGCGGGGCTCCGTCCGACTTGGTTTTATTAGGAGTTTTCTACTCCATAGTATCCAATTTTCCTAGGATTTTCGCGAAACGACGGATTATCAAATTATCCTGCGACATATACAAGAATTGCTCGTTTAAAGGTATAAGATTCATTTCGACGCTTACAATGTTTTGAACCATTGGCTCTGCCAATATATTTATGAACTCGACTGTACCTACAACTAAACTTTTCATAGCGCAAAACCCAGCACATCACCGCGCATGCGCTAAAGAAGGCGCTGTCACAGACAGGTAACAACAATGACGAAGAAAAAAAAGCTCGATGGGTAAAAATGCTATAAAAATGGCGCACTACATTTTAGGACATTAAGTATGTCAATACAAACTCGTTTTGAAGTTTATAATGGCCTGGAAATTTAACTTCACTTGTATGTATGGCCTGGAAATTTAACTTCACTTTTATGTATGTCCTGGAAATTTAACTTCACTTGTATGTATGGCCTGGAAATTTAACTTCACTTTTATGTATGTCCTGGAAATTTAACTTCACTTGTATGTATGGCCTGGAAATTTAACTTCACTTTTATGTATGTCCTGGAAATTTAACTTCACTTGTATGTATGGCCTGGAAATTTAACTTCACTTTTATGTATGTCCTGGAAATTTAACTTCACTTGTATGTATGGCCTGGAAATTTAACTTCACTTTTATGTATGTCCTGGAAATTTAACTTCACTTGTATGTATGGCCTGGAAATTTAACTTCACTTTTATGTATGTCCTGGAAATTTAACTTCACTTTTATGTATGGCCTGGAAATTTAACTTCACTTGTATGTATGGCCTGGAAATTTAACTTCACTTGTATGTATGGCCTGGAAATTTAACTTCACTTGTATGTATGGCCTGGAAATTTAACTTCACTTTTATGTATGTCCTGGAAATTTAACTTCACTTGTATGTATGGCCTGGAAATTTAACTTCACTTGTATGTATGGCCTGGAAATTTAACTTTACTTGTCTTTATGGCCCGGAAATTTGCAATCAATATTTCACCCACTTCCGCTGAAGCTATCGGCACAGATGAGATATTAATCGGACTGAAAGACACACACGTTTGTTCCTCGTGACTCGTGACTCGTGACGATACAACGATTACCAAATAAAAGCTTGTACCTAAAAGTTGTTAGGTTTTTCGAAAAGTCTAAAAGTATGTTATTTCATTTTTGAAGAAGAAAGTTTGAAGCTTGTGTGCATTACGACAGCGTGAAACAAAAACTTACCAATTGTAAATTAAAAAACAGCTTTGAAAAAATACGCTTCTAGTATGGGGACAGGGACTCTCCTTGATTTTTCAACCGACTTCAAAAAGGAGGAGGTTCTCAATTCGACTGTATGTTTTTTTTGCATGTTTGTTACGCGATATCTCCGCCGATTGTGAACCGATTTTCAAAATTCTTTTTTTATTCGAAAGAGTCCTGAGGGTGTCCCATTGTCACCAAGTCAGGATCTGATGATGGGATCCCTGGGAAGTCGACAACAACCCTCAAATTTTATATGCAAATATTACGTGTTTTATGTATTTCCTAAAACTATTTAAGTTTTGGCGTCTGGTAGTCATCATCTCATGTTAATGAGCTGATGAAGGAAAGTACAACTCCTTAACGGTTAGGAGTTGGAGGATAATTCTTCAAATATTTTACGTAGATACGTATGTACGTATAGACCGACAGTTTTATTCTTTTAGGTTATTCAGATGGGCTGATGATGGAAGACTTAACTCCTTAACTTTCATGCTGTTAAGATGATGGATTTTTAAAAAAATTGAGGTCGGTGTCAGCAATGCCATCGAATCTAAAACATTTGATACGTAAGGTAGCTGTGTGCTGGTACCGATCTCAAAAATATATTTAGGCCCCTAATTTAATTCGTACCCACCTTTGATTTCGTTATTGTTGGTTATTGTTGTGTATATAACTATAATAATATTATTTCACACTTTTGAGTCAATTTCATTTTGAAGTTGGTTTTTAAGTTTTTTAAGCTTTTATTTTTATTTTCATTATATGTAAGGATATCTACCCTAATACAATAACATATCCATAATAACACATATTCTAATAAAATTTAATGTTACGGTTCAAAAGACAGAGCCCTGTAAGATAAAATGGACGGATAGGCAGTGGACGTCTTCCGGCTCTGATAACATCATATGATGATGATGATTTGTATTTACCTTCAGAATACCATTAAACAGTAAAACAGCAAACACCAGTAGGAAGCCAGAACCCAAGCAGCATCCTAGTGACAGCAAGGTGACGTCGAACTGACTCCAATACCCATAAGTGGCCAGGAATCCAACGAAGCCTCCTATAAAGCCCACTGCCAACACAACCTGTTCGTAGCAAATAATAAGAGTCAATATTATTAAAATGATTATTAGTGGACCGACGACCTGGTGAAGATCGCGGGAAGCCGATGGATGCGGGCAGCGCAGGACCGGTCGTCGTGGAAATCCTTGGGGGAGGCTTTTGTCCAGCAGTGGACGATTTCCGACTGATATGATGATTAAAATGATGGATTTATATTTTATTGATATGACTGTTGAGACTGACGCGACGGCGTCGTAACGTAACGGCTAGGGTCCCCGCCTCCTGTCCGGGGCCCGGGGGTGGTCGTGGTTCGAATCCTGTCACGTACCAACCTGTTTTCGAATTTAGATTTCATATTTACGTTTATCCGACGCTCTTAGGGTTATGAAAAAACCTCGCGGGGAAACCTGCACACGCCTGCGAAGAAACATGAAGGTTTTTTGTGAAATCGACCAAACTGCACTGGGCCCGTGTGGTCGACTAAGGCACGATCGCCCTAATTCAGGGTATCCTCGAGCCCCTCGGTAGGGATTTATATGACCTAATATGATGATATTACATGAGCTTAGACAATGTCTAAGGACTTAAGATTGTAATTATTTTAGATCTGATCAGCAAATTTTTCTTATCTATAGATCTACTCGTATAACTAAAATAAACTGAACTATTTACGGAGAACACACCTTCTTGCAGGATAATAACATTTTTCAACTTGTATAGGAGGTAGTTTTTCTAGTTGTCTTAGACATTGTGGCAGGCAATTTTTATGATTAGTCATTTCACACATGGTCAGGCAAATTGTATAATTTGTCCGTAATATGTAAACGATCAGGCAAAATGTAAAATGCTATACGCCGATTCAGGCAATTTGTATTAATTCGTCCGTATGTGAACGATCAGGCAAAATGTACAATTCTGTACTCAGATTTTGAAATGCCGCGGCAGGCAAATTGTAATAATTCGTCCGTATATAAACGGGCAATGCCGAGTCAGGCAAATTGTCAAAATGCCGTATGTGTTAGATTTGGTCAGGTTTGATTGATTTATCTGTCAAAAAGTCTCGCCCTCGCCATGATATAACTTGCATGCGACAGACATACTGTCTCTTATTAAAAGCATGTTATAGATGTCGCAGGCATACTGTATAATTCGTCATTATACATAGGGTCCGGCAAAAGTCAGGCAAATTATATAATGGCGAGGGCAGGGCCTCGCGACGCGAGGTTCTTTGACGGTTAGATCAATTAAACCTAACCGAACCTAACATCGCTCGCTTCGCTAACTCATTTACAATATGCCGTAGGGCGTTTTGACAATATGCCTGACTCGGCATTGACCGTTTATATACGGAAGAATTATTACAATTTGTCTGGCTCAGCATTTTACAATCTGCGTACAGCATTTTACATTTTGCCTGACCGTTTACATACGGACGAATTATACAATTTGCCCGACGGTTTGTAAAATGACTAATCATACAATTTGCCTGCCACATAGACAACAAATCGCGTCAACTTGATCCTTACCTCCATTTTGAGAAAATAAAACTTTTCGAATGACAGGTAGGTACCATTTTGACAGATTTCCCCGACATATCTACCACATTATGTCAAATTTTTGGTGTTAATTAACGGTAAACTAATATTAAAAAGGCGACCAAGTGCGACTAGGCGTCACACAAACAGGGTTCCGCACAAAAACTTTAAATATACCAACAGAACAAGTCTCCTCAGAATATACTCCATAAAAAAAGATTTAAAAACTATATTGTTGTGAGAATGTGAAATGTATTTTTTACATAATTTTAAAATAAATAGTTTTGAAGTTATGTCAGAAAATGTAAAGATTTTAGGCCCAGTCGTGTCGGTGATAGGGAAGGGAATGATCAATTTCGCCTGTTTTGTTAAATAACTTAAAATTTTTTAGGTATCTAAAAATTGTAAAAAAAATGAAATGGAACAGGATATCGTTTGCAAAACTTTTTTATTTATTTTTTAATTTACCTTTTCCAAAAACTGGCCCCATGTTTGAAATTAATTTATTTACGTTACACGTCCATCTTTTTACTGAATTACAACTCAATCGGTTCAGTAGTTTCGGAGCAAAATGACTGTGACAGACGGACGGACTGACGGACAGACAGACGGACAGACAGACACACGAGTGATCATGTAATGGTTCCGATTTTACCTTTTGAGGTACGGAACCCTGAAAATCGCATTAAAATAGTATTTTTGTATTTATTTGTAAACAAAACAAGACAACTCGCGATTTATTTAATTAAGTAATCTGTTTGATTTGCAGCAAACCTAGGTACGAGTACCTCCTGATACATTATGTAAAGTAAGTAAAGAAAGACTCGGTTTGGTTGGTGGGTAAGGCATTTTCTAAGCCCTTCTGGCAAGCTACCACCATCTTATCTCAATCTTGCCGCCAAACATCAGTGTTAACAGCATTGATGTGTTCCAGCTTGAAGATAAGATAGCCAGATCCCCATTGCGTTGGAGAATCTTGGTAAGCCCGCTTCCATCTTCGGTATCATCGTCACTTACCATCAAGTGAGATGATGCCAAGAGCTTATCATTTGTGGATTTAAAAAAAAGTTCATTCATTGCATACATTTGGACATTAAAACAGACTATCATACACACCCATTTCTCGAATTCGTCTACTTGTATTAAAATTATCATAGCCACCCATTTCTCGAATTTGTCTACTTGTATTAAAACTATCATACCCAACTATTTCTAGAATTTTTCTACTTGTATTAAAACTATCATACCCACCCATTTCTCTAATTTGTCTACTTGTATTAAAACTATCATACCCACCCATTTCTCTAACTTGTCTACTTGTATTTAAACTATCATACCCACCCATTTCTCGAATTTGTCTATTTGTATTAAGCTTGACCTTGTAACCAAATGTTACTGTTGCAAACATAAAGGCTTGCATACCTAGAATAGCATCTTTAAATTCAGTTTCAAAAAGCCCTTTAAAAGGCTGAATGCTCACCAAGTTCAAGGATGCGAAGACAAGCGTCCCTCTCTCCCAGGAGCAGATTGAAAATGGTTTCGGTGGTGTGTTTTGCATCTTTGTCTAAAATTGAATGAAAATACTGATAAAATTGAGTTTGGCTTGCAATTAAATTTACAGAGTCATCGTCATCAACTAGGATGATGACTGCATTAAAATTTAATTACATACTAAATTTCCCTCCTATTGAAAATTGGAACTATCTTATCTTCTCAATAACAAAATTAGTACATAAATGACAATGAAAATCTATGAAGTCACTTCAAACATTTTTAGAACAAAACATTGTTTTTGACAGATGACAAAAAGTAATTCAAATGACTAGCAGTCATCATCCCCAGTATCATCATCATCAGTACCAGGCACCACTTTTATGAAAACTTCCTCTAAGACTCGGGTATCCCTGCTGATATTCACAATATTTTTTTCACACCACCTGCTCGACAATGCCAAATTATATATCATGCAAACCTTACGTAAAGCAAGTTATTAAAGCCCTTGGCTTTAGCCGGGGTGTAATGTTGGACTGAATCTCATTATAACCCACTGGGTTGTAATATTTTCACTTTTCATAGTTCTTATTGCAATGGCCTTAAAGTCTGATTTCGTAATAATAGATCAACTAATACTCGAAGACCGGGGCCTGCGCCGCGTCGAGCTTATTTGAAAATCGAACCTTATTTGAAAATTTTACTTTTTCTAAAATCGAGCTGGCCACGGTAAGCTGAATGGAACACATTTGAAATTAAAACAAAAGCCGCGAGTATTGTAAATAACTGCAAAGATTTTATAAAAATATAAGTAAATAGAAGAAAAGTTATATATAAAAATGTTACCATCAAGTTTATCAATAAATATTTGTATTTGTATTTGTATTTGTTAAGTGAGGAAAGTCGAATTCATTTCGTAGAGTGTGCTCAAGAACTTCACGACCTCATTCCCTTAGCTCCATTCCACCTTCGGTCAACGAGACGCAGGGGGAGGTTCCACCCCTTTGTTGTTGATATTCAGCCTATGCGCACGAAGCGTTACGCTTCCTCATTTATTATGCGGACAGCGATGGAGTGGAACTCCTTGCCTGCGTCTGTGTTTCCGGACTCCTACAATTTGGGAATCTTCAAGGAGAGAGTAAATAGGCATTATTTGAGTTTGCGTGTACCATCCTCGACTACATCGTCACTTACCATTAGGTGAGATATAGTAAAACGCACTCGATTTTTTAATAAAAAAAAAAAAAAAAAAGTGATTTAACTCCGGAGTCTATTAAATTGGATGCCTTAGGCATGTTCATAATCTACTCCCAGAGAATTCAAAGGAAAAATACCTAAAAGCCTACAACGATTTCGACAAATGGAAAACTGCAAAAGGTGCAAATTTTGTGTCCGAGTCAGTGCTTCTGCTCTATTTCCAGCATTTATCATCTTCAAAGAAGTCAAGCAACCTGTGGTGCATCTATTCTTGCTCAGGTCGACAATAAGCATTAAACACGACATCCAGATTAATACGTATACCAAGTTATTGGCCTTTTTAAAGAGGGAATCGGATGGTCAGCAAGCAAAGAAGTCAAAACGCTAAACACGTTAAAAAACCGACTTCCATCGCAACAACTTAGTACATTTTTGCATTATTATTTTTGGTTTTTGTTAATTTTCTAATAAAGTACTACACCGATTTTGATAAAATTTATATGGGACCACGCGGGAAGCACTAGCTTTCAAATAAAAAATTAGTCATAAAAATCGGTTCACCCAGTCAAAAGTTGTGAGGTAACATACATATAAAAAAAACATACAGACGAATTGTGAACCTCCTTCCTTTTGAAAGTCGCTTGAAAAGTATTTACAACTCAAAATGTGGAAACTTTTCTAAATGAAGCTCCCGACCACAGCTTTCTTGCCATAAAAGTGAGTATGAATGAAAAACTACCACATATTTACCACAGAACCTAGATTTAATATAATGACCTCTACTCGAAAACAAAATTGGAAGTGTGACAATTGCTATGAGGAAAACTATAGGAACAAAAATCCTCCGCTGATTTCTTCCCAATCACATGATGAGTCGCTGTATACACCGTCTAGAAGAAACGTAACTCAGCGAAAAAAAATTATTGTTAATGTATCTACGCAAAACTCATTCGATTCCTTGTCTGATGAGAATTGTGTTGACTCTCCAGAGTTAAATAGAAGTTGTCCTGAAATAAGCATGCACCAAATTGAGACTATAGAAGATATGAGAATCCAAGTCACGAACCTACAGGAGAAACTAGACATAGCAGATAATGAAATTGAAATAATGTTAAAAGAAAATTTTGATTTAAAGAACGAAATTTCAGAATGTAAACTACAAATAGAAAAACTTACCAGAATTTGTAAATCTACTACAAATGTTTCGTCTACAAACGGTTACACGAGCAAAAAAAAGGCCAACAAAAACACGCGTAAAACACGTTTGGATTTCTCTGCGTCTGTAAATTCTGGTACGTCACCAGTAGTTCCATGTTTCCCAGATCCAGCTAAGGACAAAGAAGAATCTACAAAAAAATCACCGCAACGTTCTGAGACGCCACCAGACCCGCAACCAGGTACCACGGCACTAACTAATTCCTGCGAGGTACCTGATGGTAACATTCCTGCTTCTGTCATCGAAGGTACAACTTCACTCCCTGAAAACACTCATGCGCCATCTATCGTGATCAAAGAGACCTATGGAAATCACCAAGGACAATGCAAGCAACCTGCTCCAACGAACACCTCCACCCACTGCATAGAGGGCGCTGTAAACAACGATAGTACTCAATCCCAAGTACAGCGTGAACTGTGCATTGAACAAAATAAGTGGTCCTCCGCTCACACCACAGATGCCACTAGTAACCTCAAAACAAAAACGATTCACGTAATAGGAGATGAACAAATACTTGGATTATCGGCTGCCATTAACTTATCAAGATCTGGAAAATGGAATGACGTGTATAATACATCCGGTTTCATAATAAGCAATGCACCAAGCTCAGAAATGTTAAAATACTGTAAATGTCTTGCTGATACGCTTTGTGACAACGACATTGTTGTTTTAAGTATAGGGTGTCATGATAAAAATCCAGAAATATTACATTTTAATCTTAGTGTCTTGCTTGATTTGTTAAAGAAAGCCACTGTTTACATTCTGCCAATTAGAAAAAACCACTACCTGAACGAAAATAAATTAAATTACTATCTTAAATTATGGACACAACATATAGATTACTGTAAATACATTGACATGAACTATGATTACTTTGATAGATACGACTACGTACAAAAAATATGCTTCAAAATTAATATTGCTATAGATTCAACTGACTACAAACGAAGGTTCTTAAATTTTAAGAACTTTTGTTCTCTGGCATTGAAAAATCGGTTGTTTCAGATCAAGTCTCATGAGGATCGAAAGGCGATTAAAAGAGGTACTATTCCTTTCTATTTTCCTAAAATCGAAAAACAGAACGTAATTCTACTACAGAATTCTTCGCCTATCGCCGACAATAGTGGATCAAATTCTGGTTCAAATTCTGACAAACAGCTTTTTCGTCCCTAAAGTAGAAAATACCTCCACTTTTACTGTTTTCCACCAAAATATACAGGGTCTAGTGTCGAAAAAGGAACTTATCGAAGTCACTTTGTCTAATATTAACACAGACATAAGTCCTGAGATACTTTGTTTTAGTGAAACTTTTACTAAACTTGGGGACGAAAAAAATATTCACATTCGTAACTATGAACTTGCCTCTTCTTATTCACGTAATAAGAAAAGAGGGGGTACTTGTATATTAGTTAGAAAGGGTTTAGCGTGGAAAAAAGTGGATATTTTCAACGACTTAGCCAGAAGCTTTCATTTCGAGTGTTGTGCAACTCTGATCCCGTCGAGTAATGTTCTTATTGTGTGTCTATATAGAACACCATCAACCTCTAAAAGACATTTGGATTGCTTTTTTGAGCAATTAGACATACTACTGTACAAGTCTGTCAAAAAATATTCTAAAAAGAAAATAGTGTTAGTAGGTGACTTGAACATAAATATCTTGGAAAGAAATGGTTCCACTACTCGCTTAACAGATACTGTTAACTCATATAATTTTAATCTACACATTAGGGAACCGACCAGGGGAAAGTCTTGTATCGATCAAATGATAAGTAATATAAATGAGGCGAAGGGTAGGACGCTTTCACTTTGGCTCTCTGACCACGATACGGCCCAAGTACTCCAGTTCACGGTCGACTCTAAAAAAATACTATCCCAGACTTATTACATTTTTAAAAGGTGCTATTCCTATGAGAACATCTCAAAATTCTTAGAATGCTTAGAAAAACTTTCTTTTTCAGATGTGTATTCAGAAATCAACCTAAATAAAGCATTTAATGAATTTCACGAAATGTTTTGCTTGTTTTACGATCTTTGCTTTCCAATTCAGAAAGTAAAAACATCGAGAAAACCTTTCCTGGGTTGGATTTCAAAAGGCATAAAAAAGAGCTGTAATACAAAAAAGGCTCTTCGGTATAAGTATTACTCAAATAAAACGAATCAGAATAGAAATTCGTATCTAAATTATGCACATCTGTACAAGAAATGTATCCATAAAGCTAAAAAAATCAATAATACAAAATATATTGCTAGGAGTAAAAATATTGTAAAAGCTACATGGGATATAATAAAATGTGAAACAGCACAAAATGACATGAATAAATATATTGACATAATTCAAAATAATAATACAATAATTAATGATCCTTATGACATAGCAAATGCTTTTAATGATTATTTTATAGACATGACAAACACAATAGACAATCCTGAATTCAATAATGTTTTGACTAACTCTAAGCGAAAATTACAAAACTCAATTTACCTATCACCTGTAAATGAAATAATTATTGAGAAAGCAATAATGTTACTAAATAGTACAAATTCAGTGGGTTATGACAACATTTGCACTAAAGTATTGAAGGCATGTAGAACTCAAATTAGTAAGGTACTTGCATATCTAATTAACCTTTCAATAGAATCTGGGACCTTTCCTGAAAAATTAAAATTATCGATCGTAAAACCGCTCTTTAAAAGAGGCGACAAAGATTCGATGAAAAATTATCGTCCGATAGCTCTCATACCCATTTTTTCAAAAATTTTTGAGAGAATTCTTCATGACCAACTGGTATGCTTTTTCAATAAACATGACGTAATCAAGGAAAACCAGTATGGCTTTCAAAAGGGGAAATCTACCTCTCTTGCGGCGTTCAACTTAGTTAAGGAAATCATGCAGGGATTAAATAATAAGATGTACACCACAGGCCTGTACTTTGATATGTCTAGGGCTTTTGACAACGTGTCACATAATTTACTTTTGTCTAAACTGGAACACAATGGCATAAGAGGCCCTGCCTTAAATTGGCTCAGATCATATTTGAGTAACAGAACACAATGTGTAGAGGTCTTGAAATTGAATGAAAAACATGAAACTGTCTCATGTTATTCAAGGTCTAGAAATAACAGTGTTGGCGTCCCTCAAGGAAGCATACTGGGTCCTTTGCTGTTCTTAATTTATATTAATGACCTACCAGAGGTGACAAATCAAAGAAGTATTCTCTTCGCAGATGATATTTCGGTAGTAGTAACGTCAAGCAAAAACATGACAATAAATCAGCATGTGGACGACATAAATGATACTTTAAAAAACATAATTTTATGGTTACTTAAAAATAAATTGACACTTAATATAAATAAATCTAAATTCATTAATTTTAATAGCTACAATGACATGATTAATATATATTGCGACATTGGAACCCTCGAGAGTGTTGATAAAATTAAATTTATAGGAATAATGATGGATCAAAAGTTAAACTGGAAAGACCACATTGACATAGTTTGCACCAAACTAAACAGATTCATTTTTCCTTTGTATAAAATAACTCAAGTTGCTTCAAGAACAACAGCTATGACTGCATACTTCGCGTACATCGAATCGGTACTTAGGTATGGACTTATAATTTGGGGAAATAGCACAGATGTAGGAAAAGTTTTTGTGGCTCAAAAAAAGTGCATACGTGCGATTTGTGGTGTCGCTCCCGACGTGTCGTGCAAACCATTTTTTAAAAATCTGCAAATTCTGCCCCTTCCGTGTTTGTACATTCTTGAAGCAGCCACATTTGTAAAGATGTATCAAACTAAATTCTACATTGAGGCTAAAGACGCAACAGCTAACACTAGAAGTAGAAGATACCCAGATAGGCTAGTTTACGATGAGGTACCAAAAAGCACTAGGTACCAAAAAAACTGTTTCTGGATGTGCAGAATAATTTATAATAAGATACCACAATTTGTAAAAGAACTTCCAATAAACAGGTTTAAGGTGGAACTAAAAAGATGGCTGCTACTGCAAACATTTTACTCGGTCAAGGAATTTCTGGATTTTAAATTTATTAATAATGACTAAATTGAATGTTATTTATTTATTAATTGTAATGTAACTAGTTTTGTTTTTTTTCCTCTTTGTTTGCATGCTATCATTTTTATGGCTGAGTTTGGCGTTTCAACAAAGATTTTGTACCACCTACTATTATGTACCCAACTCAAGGGCAAATAAACGATTTCTATTCTATTCTATTCTATTCTATTCTATTCTATTCTATGCCAAAAACAAAAAAAAATACATTTTTCATCCCCCATCTCGGATATTGTATTTTTGCTTTTCAATATCTGAGTGCAAAAGCCGTTTTTATTCGCTAGAGGATAAAGAAAATTTAATTTAGAACATCGTGTGCACTAAGTTTGTGAATTCAAACATTACTAAACCTATTTACTTTTACCTCTATGGTACCGAATTTATCAAACAACCTTTTTCAATTTTTTTTATTATCTTTGTTCGCGCCATTTTCTTTTCACTTCATATTGTTAAAACCTAAAGTTAAAAACAAGAAACTTGAAAACATCTAAAGTTTGTGTGTGAGTGTGTATGTTTGTTACCTTTTCCTGCTAAAACGGCTGGATGGATTTGGATGAAATTTAGAATGGAGATAGCTTATACCCTTGCTACTTTTTATTCCGGAAAACTGAAAAGTTCCCGAGGGAATATCTATAACCGAATTCCACGCGAACGAAGTTGCGGGCAGCAGCTAGTAATAAATAAAAGGATAATTTTATATATGCCAAAAACAAAAAAAAATACATTTTTCATCCCCCATCTCGGATATTGTATTTTTGCTTTTCAATATCTGAGTGCAAAAGCCGTTTTTATTCGCTAGAGGATAAAGAAAATTTAATTTAGAACATCGTGTGCACTAAGTTTGTGAATTCAAACATTACTAAACCTATTTACTTTTACCTCTATGGTACCGAATTTATCAAACAACCTTTTTCAATTTTTTTTATTATCTTTGTTCGCGCCATTTTCTTTTCACGTCATATTGTTAAAACCTAAAGTTAAAAACAAGAAACTTGAAAACATGTAAAAAACCTAAAATGAGTGATTACAGCGACGAAGAAGTTTATTTGACCCCATTAGAAATGACTGAAACTGTTTGTAATGCGTTATTATTTTTGCAGTTAGTCATTTCCTCGCTGAGGTGGAATGAAAAGTTACGTGTTGCACTCGAGTGCAAAGATTTTTCACCTCGTGCTCTTTTGATTCCCTCGCTAACGCTCAGGATTCTTATTTTTGAGTCACTCGCTGCGCTCGTGATTCAATTTTAGACTTCTTCGCTTGCTCGGTCATCAAAATTGAGCACGCGGTTAAAAAGCAACTTTGCACTCTTGTATAACAATTAACTATTAAGACTCTACCCAATTCTTTTGCCGCAAGATTTTTTATTAATTTACTTACATTCCTATTTTTTATTAAAGGTGGCCTTGATTTTTGAAGTGAATAGCGCTTGTCGGGGAAATGAACTCGTAAACATGAAAGTCAATGATATCGAAAAGCATTCAAGAGTTGTTGCTGGTAAACTTGCATGATCCCAAAATAAATAGATAATGGTCATTCATAGTTCGTGAAGAGTATGCAAGAATTGTCGAAAAGTACCAAGCTCTACGCCTCTCTAACATAAACACCAACAGATTTTTTGTAGGTTACAGCAATGGCAAATGCACCAGACAAGTTATTGGCAAAAACAAAATTAGCGGCATGCCAAAAGAAATTGAAAATCCCGAGCTCTACACCGGACATTCTTTTCGTAGAAGATCGGCAAGTCTGTTGGCAGATTCATGTGCAGACATGGCCCAGATAAAACGACACGGTGGCTGGAAATCCGATGCAGTAGCGGAGGGCTACATAGAAAATTCTATACAGAACAAGAAGAGAATAAGCTGTCGTATTGGTGAAAACAAAAATCTAAAAACTTCGTCTAATAATGATGATCCTTGGACACCTTTGCCACCACAGCCATCCACCTCAAAACACATCACATCAAGCCCACTGCCTCAAGGACCACCTGCCCCAACCTTTACAGTACAAAACGACCCTCAGACGCAAGTTACTGAAGCTCTGAACAATACTCAAATAAACTCTACCTCAACTTCGATAAACGTACCAAATAAAAACATAACTTTGTCTTTCCACAACTGGACTAATGTCAAAGTATATATATTAGTACTGACGTACTAAAGGTTCTCTGGAAGAGATTGCTTTTAGCATTAAGACCGCCTACTGTACACTTCATTATAATAACTATATGTATTAGCTTTACGAAAAGATTTTGGTGTACTATAAGTGTAAATAAATAAATAAATAATGTCTCAAACATCAATTTTCACTTTTAATTTAAATTTACTATAACGCTGTTTTTACTAGCCTTGCTTTTTTATTGTCTCGCAAAAGGTGAGAAAAGTAGAGTACACGCCTCGGGGATATAGAGCTGTTTTTGTCTTGGGCGCGTTTGAACCCCTCACTACGCTCAGGACTCGTCTTAATTCCCTCGCTTGGCTCGGGAATTAACTCATAACACCCTCGCTGCGCCCGAGAGTTAAATCTAGAGTCCTTCGTTACGTTCAGGATTCAATATTGCGCCCGTGACATAAAACAGTGCTTTATCCCCTCGGTGTATAATCTACTATGGAACAAGTGTGTGGTAATATAACAATTATTATCCAGATAATCAACATTTTACCCACTTCCACTGAAACTATCGGGCTAAAATTTATCAAACGTTTTTTTAAATAAAAAGAACACATTCAACTTCACTAGTAGGTGCTTGTAGGACGTATCTACGTGCTGGAACTTGCAACTAATATTTCACGCACTTCCACTTATGCTATCGGGCTGTTTTTTTTCTCATGACAATGCACGATTATTTTATATACATATAAAAGCTTTCACCTTAAAGATTTTAGTTTCTCGAAAATTTTTACAATTTGCCTGTGATCTGCCGGGTTTTTACGATCTGTAAAATCTTATATAATAATTAATAACAGTACAAGGAATCCTAGTTTAGTACTAATAATTATATACTTTGTCCTAGTTTGGGGCAGATGACCGTGTCACGTGTGTAGTTTTAATATATATTGAATATTTTTTTACTTCTACGGTGCTATCGATCAGCTATAACTATAACCCAGAGATATATGCTATATACATATAAGGCTATAACCCAAGTTTCTATGAAAAGTTAAAAAAAACGATTTTATTCAACTAAGTATCAAAACAAAAATTGTTCAGTTTCATCAATAGAATCACGGATATACTTACAATTTGATTGAATTTCGTCCGAAAATAATATGAAACTGAAATTGGTAAAAAACTACAATCACGTTTCAGTTTTTTTGGACCTAATCAACGTAAATAGAACCAATTGACAATAAATATTAATCTGTTGCTTGAGAAAAAATATCACATACACACACGCACAGTTACATCAACTCAAAAATCAGGCGTGAAATGATCAAGTTGGCTGTGTCCTTTCGAATAAATATGTCTGGCCAATGCGGCCGGAAACTACCTACTGGCAAAAACAATTAATAATGAGCCATCAGGCAGCCGTCAGCTAGACACCGACGTAGTGCAATATATATATGTATAGGTATAGGCTCTAGTCTCTGTGTTTACTATTACTACCTGACCTACAACGAGTAGGTACGAGTATATACGTCTTCGATGACGTCATCAAAACAAAACACGACATTCGCTTCGATTAGACTAAATTGCAGTTATCAAATTCTAATACTCCTTAAAATTGTAGGGGGCCATGTTCAATTATAATATAACTGAGTATAGTATAACTTATGTTTTAATTAGTATCATACTAAACCAAATAATAATAATGAATTAGGTAAACTTGGTTAAGTGAGAGAAGGCCTAGATTTTCATTAATGCCTCCTGATTAATGATTATAATACAGGCTGTTTTTTAACAGCGAACAATCCGTTAAGGATTGGCTCTTCTCATAAAACTGAACAACTTTCCCAACAAACCCATACCAACCCTAAATTCGCATTTTTTTTTGACTTTTCATAGAAATCGATCATTCCGATTAACCAACTTTTTACGATAAGTTTTTTTGTTGTTTGTCACTTTTTGTTATTATCAGACGTTTTGATAAGACTTTCTTGTGGTTTAAAATGGCTCAATTTACCAATGCGGAATATGCGGACATTTTATTGGCATATGGAAGTGCTAACTCCAATATGCCAATAAATGACAAAAGATAGCCATTATGTGTGTGCAAGAATGTAAAAAAACGTACCTGCTCTTTGTAACCGTCCCAACAGTAAGTATTTACATTATTTTCAACTTTGCATTTGATACATTTCACAAAACATGTAACTAGTGGAATTTCGTCAACATGGTCCAATTGAGTAAAAAAAATTAACAACTCCGGTTACAAAAAAGATACCGAAACAAATTACATACCATTCAAAAGCCTAAGCTTTAGAGATGTTTTAAAAAAAACAGAAGCCTTCCAGCCCCATTATTTTTTTTTTAAATGCATCGCAAAGTTGACTTTTAAATTTTTGTTCAACTTTTTTTTTAAGTTCGGGGGCCCACATTTTTGTTTTTAGCAATAACTTGAAACAAACATAATTTTTTTTAGAGCCGACAATCTTATAAAAGTCTATTAAAAAAAAGATTTTGGAGCTAGCTTTAAAAAACAAAAAGTTACATGTGTTCAAAGGTATAAAAATGGCAAAATTTCTAAAAAAAGGAAAAAAAATCCTGTAAAAAAAATTACAAGTCCTAGATTTTTTTCAATTCTCAAAATAGGTGGGAGGCGACCCCACCTATCCCCCATTTTCGTATTTTCAACCATCTGCCGAAGACCCTGTATATATTTAGACTTGGCCCGCTTAAAAGGAAAACGACGAAACTTACGTCACTTGTGTATCAAACCAGTTATTATTATAATGAGTTTGCAAATAATTCTTAAGAACTTCAAAAGAAAAGGAAGATCCGATTGCAAAACAAGAGGAAGAATAATAAGACTGCCAAACAGGAAAATCCGTTTGGTGCGAAAATAATCGCACCTGCTGGCGTAGACAGAGAATAGATCCTTACTAATATTATAAATGTGATAATGTGTTTGTTTGTTTGTTACCTTTTCACGCTTCAACGCCTTGACCAATCTTTATGAAATTTGGCATGCAGGTAGCCTGTGTCACGGGGAAGGACATAGGCTACTTTAATCCCGAGAAAATAGCATAATCTGATGCAGTTCCTGAGGGAACTAAAGAAATACTTTATTGTTGTGATTTTTTGCACAGAGATGGTTGAGTGGGTGGGAAACGACATAATTTACTAATCACCCTTAAAGATAGTCATAAAAACGATGTCCACGCGGACGGAGCCGCGGGAAAAAGCTAGTATATTATATTACTAAATTTTGCATGCCGGCTCGCTCGCGTGGGCATAGTTTTCAAGCGACTTCCAAAAAGGAGGAAGAAGTTCTCAATTCGACTGCATGTTTTATTTATGAGTGTTACCTCAGAACTTTTGACTGGGTGAACCGATTTTTATGATTCTTTTTTTATTTGAAAGCTAGTGCTTTCCGTATGGTCCCATATAAATTTTATCAAAATACTTTATTAGAAAATTAACAAAAACCAAAAAATAATAATGTAAAAATGTACTAAGTTGTTGCGATGGAAGTCGGTTTTTTTAACGTGTTTATCATGATTCATGACTGTCTTTGAGGGCGAGTGGTGCAGTTTACTCCGGATCCCTTCGGGAACTATATCGAGCTATTCTGATTGGCAGTCTATGTCAATCCCATCATCTCACCCGCGCCGACGTGCGCGAGACTGGAAATTAGTTTTCCCCAGATCACAGATCCCGGGATTCAGGAACTATCTGGGGCCAAGCTAATGAGCAGTTTATATCATTTTTCACCCCCTGAACCATCTCTGTACTAAAATCACAACAATCCTTTGCTCTGTTGCGATGTTAAAAAAATCCACCAAAAAAAGAGCCTTTTTTTTCAGTTCAGTTTGTTTTTCCCTCAAGAACTGTATCAGACTAGGTATATGTTATTTTCACGGGATAAAAATATAAAAATAGCCTACGTCGTTTCCCATGAGTCCCATGACACGGGCTACCTGCATGCCTACTTTTTTCAAGGTTGGTTAAGGTGTTGAAAGTGTGAAAAGGTAACAAAAACACATTTTGCCGGCCGTACTGGTACGGGCAACACTGCCATACCTCTCCACACTCCACACCCCGCCTTCGTCTGAGTTTGATATCGCACTGCGTGCCTTTTGCTGTGGATATTATAATAATTAAGATCGATGGAATAAATCAATGTGAAGAATGTTTTATTGGAGTAAATCCCTGAAGGTTACAACTTTCAGAAGCGGGATTAACACACCCACACTGGAATTTAAAGGTACGAATTATCAATTTTATGTGTATTTCTGCAGTTCTATTGCTAATTATTTTTCTTTAGGTATAAACGAATTTTTTTAAAAGTGTAATAACCACTTGTGGTACGACGTGGTGGTGTCCGTACAGATGATATTGATAAAATGATAAAAAAATGGATAAACTTACTGCCACTGAATTCTGTAAATCACGTTATCTTGGCCGTCACGTAAGAATTTTTTTTGTCTTGAGTTTTTTTGCCCGTAAGAAAATGTAGGTAAATGCCGATTATGACAAACTGTAAGTTTACCGTATATTTGCGTGGTTTTATGTTTCTAGATTAAAATGTGAGCTTAAGAGATATTTTGTCTCAATTGGATTTTCAGGCCACAGTATGAATTGCTGCCCGAATTAGAAAATGTTTCGTTACCCACTTTATGATAAAATATCTTACATAGTTATAAACTACCCTCAAATATCACAAATTATTATTTTTGGAGCCATAATTATATTAGGTACTTACATTAGATAGTACGTAGGTACTTATTTTTTATTGTTGAGTGTAATATTTCACAAAACGTACATTTTAGCTGTCGTTTAATGAAAAGATATAAAGAAACGGTAACATTATTTTATTCCTTAAATTTTTTATATTGGTTACCAACATTTTTAGGTCGATGTTATTAACCATCATTATTTTTATTTTTTTGTAGTTGGGCTCCGGTGATGAAATGGACGTAGTGGCATAGTTGGAGCCGCAATAGAAACCAAATTCCTACGATTCGTCGGGAAAGATACAAGGTCATATGACAAGCTCATCGTCGCCAATAAGTCTCCGGGCGCGTCGGTCGATAGCGTCCGAGGTATCCAGCTGATAGCGGGCTGATCCATCCCATAGGTGAGAACAGTACTCCATACAAGATCGGACTTGTGCTTGATATAAAGATAGAAGCTGTCCAGGTGTGAAGTACCGTCTCACCTTAGAGAGAATACCCAGCTTCATTGCAGCAACTTTGCCTCGGACTCAATGTATCTACCGAAATTGAGATTACGCGTTATTTTCACGCCATTAAGCTCAAGGTGGTCAGATAATATCTGAATGAATTCATTCCGGAACAATATTATCTCTCGCTCACACGAACTACCAAATCTATGGAAACAGTGCTATTGATATTACCAATCTTTAATTGTACGTATTTAAAAAAAACAAAATAAAAAATTAGGTTACCTCACCTTTTGAAAATACATTGAAAATTCGATTAAATATTTTTATTTATTAATTTAATAGTTTATTGTACGCAGGGTACATAAAATACAGATTTTTAACATTAAGGTGATACAAAGGGTACAGCTTATTTCTAAAGAAATTTGGGAAAGAAGAAAGTTTTGACTGAGATGATTCGTCATGACCAATGCCGCCGGTAATCAGCCCTACTTGCATTCATGTCTATAGACACGTCAGTTGTTTCTATTTAAATATATCATTTGTCGCTCGTTAGTATGAAGTGTCCGGGTTGTGATTTAACACTGCGCAATTCAAGCTAAAACGGTTATTTTTTGGAGTATAACTTGAATACGGAGGGTGTTACTTTGCTCAAGTAGCAAGTAGTATAGGGTACTAACAGAAGTAGGTATGTATAAATATAAAGTCTTCTGAGACAATGGGTAAATTTGCATTTAAGTTATTTGAATGTATTTTGTCATAATATGTGTTAGTATATAAAATTGTATTTTTCTGCTTGATTGATAAGAGAATGTCTAAAAATTAAACGTGTGGCGACATCTGCAGTACCCGCCACTAACAACTACGTTGCCACAGCTCAAGACTGAACCATCGATTAAACTATATGGAGAGTTGCATCTTCACCTCGATAGATGGCATCTACAACGCACTATCAACATTTCCTTGCTCATAAGCATATATACAAGTACCAACCACACACGGTTGGTCCACGGCCGGACCCCAGGCACACCACCTCGCCTGGCGAAGATATCTCCCTTTGTGCTCGTCATATAGGAACATATCCGTTCCTACATTGGTGACCCCGACGCTGAACATTGACGCACCTTCGACAACAACTCCTCAAGAGCCCTCCAGCCGGTAAAGCAAGCCAACAGTAGCATAGCAGTCCAATGCGAAGTTTACCAGGACCATCGCAGCCGTCATATCGAGCTTCCTGGCCCTGCACTTCACTCCGAAGCCTCATCAGGTTCGCAGCCGTCGACGCAGCATCAAAAACTCCACGGACCTGCAGCTTCACTCTTCAGGCAGCAAGTTGTCGGCAGCTGACGCTGTAGAGCACGCGCTCCACGTTACCTGCTTCCCTTGCACCGTACGCCTGAACCACCTCCTCGTCCCGACTCACCGTGGACTCGAGTAGAGCAACATTGGCCTGGCGTCTCGACTCACCGCAGACGCCGCATCGCGACGCGTATTGTCGCTCCGCCGCACCGCAACATTGGAATGCCAACTCAATATGGATATCGACCTCCGGTCTCGGAGGGGGAGTAATGTGGCGACATCTGCAGTACCCGCCACTAACAACTACGTTGCCACAGCTCAAGACTGAACCATCGATCAAACTATATGGAGAGTTGAATCTTCACCACGATAGATGGCATCTACAACGCACTATCAACATTTCCTTGCTCATAAGCATATATACAAGTACCAACCACACACGTCCACGGCCGGACCCCAGGCACACCACCTCGCCTGGCGGAGAGATATCTCCCTTTGTGCTCGTCATATAGGAACATATCCGTTCCTACACATGAAAAGTTGAAGCAAGTTATGTAGCATACTAGTACCATTTTTCGGTAATCATCATCATAACAGCTCATATACGTCCCCACCGAGGGGCTCGAGCCTACCCTGAATTAGGAATTATACCGCATTTTGCGGTAAACTATGTACTAATTAGCGTACGACATGGTTCTCGAGGGATCTGAAGAAAATTCACATTACCACGCTCGCAAGCCGCTTGCGACTCGTCACCACACGCCTTCAAATATTGTCATAAAAACTATGTTCATGCGGGTGAAACCGCGGGCAAAAGCTAGAAGGTAATAAAATAATATTATCGTACATTTGGATAGAAGGATCCGCCCGTCTTCATATTTTACTCAGATTATCTTCTTACAAGCAAAAAGTAGCGCCATCTGACATAACTCGTACGAACTAGCGTGGGCGAAAGTGATGTCAGTGCCGCGCTAAAAGGACCTTGGTAGAATTGTCGCTTTAAAAATGCGTTTATTTAATTAGTTTACAAGCAAAAATACATTGTAAGGTTACTTAACGATGATATGATATTCCATGTTTCTTTTTAGCCTTTCTTTCATTATTTTTACAGCCTCTAACAACAAAATAAGGTATTTTATATACTGAGTCAGTCAATAACTATATTATACTTGCGCGCTTACCTAAGCTTCTACCCAGACTGAGTCAGTCAATAACTATATACTAGCGCCCTTACCTGAGCTTCTACCCAGACTGAGTCAGTCAATAACTATATACTAGCGCGCTTACCTCAGCTTCTACCCAGACTGAGTCAGTCAATAACTTTATACTAGCGCCCTTACCTGAGCTTCTACCCAGACTGATTCAGTCAATTCTTGTCTTCTAATTAGGTACGTACTTATTTCCGAGAAACCTTCCTATTTGTTTTCATATCATCACTTGAACTTTAGCTAAAATCGATTATAAAGTACCTACTTCCAATAGATTACTTCCCATAGTATACATGTTATGGGATTAGGAGCACCCTTGGCCTCATTACTGGCGGAGCGGGGGTCGAAATGATATCATCGCCTGCTGAGCTTCAGCCTTACGTCGCCGCAGCTGCCGCTGCCGCCGCGCTGCCCTACCAGTCTCAATCTTACCGTCGCTGGGGCTAGGGCGGATATTTTACGAACATCTCAATCTAAGAAGTGCTTCTGTAGTACTAAAACAAGCGGCCTAGAGTGCATTAATTCCATTGCACGTTGCACCTATTTTGTATCAGTTCACAGTTATATGCATAACAAGGGAGAATGCTGCGGCGCCGAAACGGGAACTTTGGTGTTTGCCATAATGAACTTAGTAAGTACCTACCTACTTACTTATCCAGATGTTTCTTTTACGAGCCGAGCTCTTGCCGGTAGCGGTGGTGGAGTAATCTACAATCTGGCTCTGCCTTTCTCCATCAGTTTTAAAGCTATTGTATAGCTTTTATCGCGGGCTTTGAGGGGACCGAATCAAGAAATTTCGTAACGAAAATAAAACCTGACACCCCAAAAAAATACGATTGATTGATTGGCGATGGCGATTGATGATGGCAATTGATGGTGGCGATTGGTGATGGCGATTTATAATGGCAATTGATGATGTCGATTGATGATGGCGATTAATGATGGTGATTGATGATGGCGATTGATGATGGCGATTGATGATGGCGATTAATGATGGTGATTGATGATGGCGATTGATGATGGTGATTGATGATGGCGATTGATGATGGCGATTGATGATGGCGATTAATGATGGTGATTGATGATGGCGATTGATGATGGCGATTAATGATGGTGATTGATGATGGCGATTGATGATGGCGATTGATGATGGCGATTAATGATGGTGATTGATGATGGCGATTGATGATGGCGATTGATGATGGCGATTAATGATGGTGATTGATGATGGCGATTGATGATGGCGATTGATGATGGCGATTAATGATGGCGATTGATGATGGCAATTGATGGTGGCGATTGGTGATGGCGATTTATAATGGCAATTGATGATGTCGATTGATGATGGCGATTAATGATGGTGATTGATGATGGCGATTGATGATGGCGATTGATGATGGCGATTAATGATGGTGATTGATGATGGCGATTGATGATGGCGATTGATGATCATGATGAACTTTCTTAGTGTTAATTTATTACATGAACATCCCGCGCCCAAGGACTATATGGTACTGGTAAATACCGCATAAATAAAAAATAAATAAATAATTATAATTGCTTAAGTTGATAAAAAATGCTATGCAATAGCTTTACCGCGGCAGTCCCCGAGCCCCGAGCGCCACACGTCTTTGTTTTCTACTTTACCTACTCGTACTTGTGCCGCGAAGTTTCGTGTTGATCTTAATATTAATGCAAGATTAATGCTAATCAGCCTCCTTTGGCTTGCGATGATGACGATGACCGAAGACGTCACATCAGCCAAGAGACGTCCACTGCTGAAAAAGGCCTCCCCGAGTTAGGGTGTTTTGCCTTAATCGCCACGCTTAGCGGGCGGGTTGGCGATCACAGTGTTAACAGCATTGGTGTGTTCCGGCTTGAAGATAAGATAGCATAATCCCCATTGCGTTGAGGAATCTTGGTAAGCCCGCTTCCATCTTCGGCATCATCGTCACTTACCATCTGGTGAGATGATGCCAATGGCTTACCAATTGAGAATTAGAAAAAAAAAATTACTTTCGATTTATTCACAAAAGGTTGGAGCTATTGAATTGTCATGTATTTCGAATAAGTATATAAGGTCTAACAAAATTAGCTGAAACTATTTTAAGGGCAAGTTCAGTAAACGAAACTGAACAACTTTTTCTTCAGCGACCATACTGAAATCTAAGAAAAAAAATCTTTAATAAAAAAATAAGAAATCTTAATAAATGCGGCACTGGCCATCGTACCGTAACTCGTAGCAGCCGCAGCCCACGTGCCTCCGCCACAGATGATAATAGTAGCACAAGCCTCCGCCTATTTAGTAATCTGTGCCTCCGCTCCGATCATTCCAACCCTTTACCCGCAGCCTTCCTTCTTACATCCCAAACCTGTGGTTACAAACTTCATAGCACACCGCCATGTCCAAATACTTTTGTACGGCATTTTCACTACAAAACACTTAACTTAGTCACAATACAAAAATTGTATTGTGACTTACGAGTAGGCACTTAGGTCACAAAATGTCATAGGTTAGGCTTTGAGCAACGTAACTCAATGAGTGCGCGAGAGTAACTGGGATATTTATTTACTTCACAGTTGCTTGTAGGCGCTTGCCCGTAGGTACATTTCGCGTGGTTCGTTCAACGACCTCAAGCGCCTCAAGGAAGGTGCAACTGCCTTCAATTTCAATTTCTTCTTTTTCCTAAAGTGTAAATACCTGTTAGATTGTATTTTACTACCTACAGCTAAAAGGAACTGTAAGGTTTTAAGTATTTTAAATAAGAATTGATTGAGAGAACTAGCAAAGGTCAACGGCCGGGCACAGTGCACAGTTTTGTTGCGACACGTCACGAGTCCAGCGATGTAAACAAAAACCAGGACCGTACTACGAGAATATTATTTATTTAAGTAGGCAGTAATGGAATGTGGCGATTTTTTTTTAGAATTCGGTATGGTCGCTGAAGAAAAAGTTGTTCAGTTTCGTTTGCTGAACTTGCCCTTAAAATAGTTTCAGCTAATTTGGTTAGACCTTATATATTTGGTCAAGCAATATGAATTTATCAAAATAATTTCAATTATGAAAACGTAGCGTAGGCAGGCCTCCCACTCGGTGAACTGATGACCTGGTGAAGGTCGCGGGAAGCCGCTGGATGCGGGCAGCGGAGAACCGGTTGTCGTGGAAATGTTCAGCAGTTGACGTCCTTTGGCTGATATGATGATGAAAAAAAAATGTATGAAAAAGATTGTCGAGAAAGTTTAGTGTGGGCTGCGCCGTACAATTAATGTTAATCAAACATGGATGGACTTTATCGTGTGATGCCATTGTGACATCCTCGTAGGTAAATATACTACAAATCACATTATTTTACTAAATATACCGAATCACATTATTTTACTTAATATACCATATCACATTGTTTTACTTAATATACCATATCACATTATTTAATTTAATATACCAAATCACATTTTTTTACTTAATATACCAGATTTTTTTTACTTAATATACCAAATCACATTATTTCACTAAATATACCAAATCATATAAAATTTCTGGATAATTTCACATAAATTTCGAATACCTAATTGAATCACCGCGGAAGCTATTCCTCGAAATTGTTTTTTTTTTAATTAAGTGGGGCTTATAAAAACTGAACAATGCCAATTAATCTAAGTCTTTCTACTTTCTCCTTCACCCCCAGATATCCTCAGTAGCATCAGCCCTCTACTCCGTGGGTGGGTTCATCTACGTGGTAGTGGATGGACAGAAGCCTTCCTACAGCGTATTGTATGAGATCGACCTGCAGTCCCGTCTGGGTGGGGACTACTTCATGCTGAAGATAGTGCTCATGATAGCACTGAGTTATATAGCTATAGGCTTCTCTCTGGTGCTGTATCTTGGAGTGCTCTTTGTGAGTATCAAAAACCGGCCAAGTGCGAGTCGGACTCGCGTTCCGAGGGTTCCGTATCACCACACCTCTCCACACAACAATGACAATCGTACCAATCTAGACACACGGCTGACCCACACACAGCCAAGTTCGAAAAGAAAAGGGCGACACCGGCCGTGGTTCATTACACAACTCGTTTCAGCACAGATGAGATATTAGTTACTTCGTAAGTTTCAGGCCACTTTCGACCTACCCGTAACTCAAAATCCGTTGTGATTTTGTGTTTGTGTTTGATCACTTTGAATCCCATTTTTCATAAATATATCTCTTATCATTTGTGAGATATCGACGTCCGAAAATCACTATTTTTATGACTGAATGACTGACTTGTTCATCAAAATTATAGATCAGTTCCAGGTGACTCAAAAACTTGTTTGACATTTAGGTAAGTTATAGGGCGCATACAAAGAAAAAAGAAAAATGGCCAAGGGCGAATCGGAATCGCAAAATAGGACTCCGTAAGTCCGTACCACCACTAATCGTCAAAATATTTATAAAGAACATTTCCAAGTGAGTTTTTAACTTAATATTTATGATCGGAATACGTTATTATTTATTATTACATAAATAGGTTATAATTATTGAGTTAGGGCGTATTAAGAAAAAAGGAAGGTTTCGTACTACTAAAACTAAATTAAAAATTAATTAATTAATAAAGCTTTATTTAATTCCATACAGATTACAATGATAAATTCATATTATACAAATAGCCATTATAAAATTAATAAGTTTTATTAAACGTATAGCTCTTTCTGGTTATACACCTATAAGTTAAGTTTATGTATTTATTTCTAAAATTTTAATTGTTATTTAATTTAATTCTTTATTGTTTGTATGGACCCCGTTTGGGTAAAAGCCTCCCCCAAGGAATGCCACGATTCTCTATCCTTGGCTTTGTCCATCCAACTTCCGCCCGCCATTGCTACTATATCGACTGTCCATCTGGCCCTTGGTCGACCTCTTGATCTAGTGCCCCTTGGCCCTGACCATTTTACTGGCCTTAGGGTCCATCTGTCGTATTTGTATCGAGCCAAGTGTCCTGCCCACCTCCATTTACCCTTAAGTGAAAAAGTTAAATATAATATGTCTATTAATTGAATAGACGAAATAAATATGCTAAACTTTACATAAAAATTATAGAGATCTAAAAGGGCACGTACCAAGTTTGAACGTGGTTTTACTTATTTTTCTTATTATGAGTTTAATTTCAAATTGTTTATACTGAAAATTTGGTTTTATACAAACAAAATAGTTCAGATGCCTAGAAGACTTCGAGCGTCGCTCGGTCGCCCACTCGCCCAGGTCGGTCTTTTTGATTAAGCTCTATCGTAAAAACTGTTATACATATGAGCGTAAACCTTGGTGTGATTATAGCACTTAACCTGAAGTAAAACAACAAATAACAAAGTGTAAGTTGTACTTATGCTAACTGGATCTACCTCAAAAAAAAGTGTATCTCTTTTTTTGTAATATGAATAGTTATCAATTATCTGTGGAGAGGTGTAGTAGTACGGAACCCTTAGAGCGCGAATCCCACTCGCACTTGACCAATTTTTTTTATTATATCAGCCGAAGGACGTCCACTGCTGGTTGTAGGCCTCCCCGAAGGATTTCCACGACGACCGGTTCTGCGCTACCCGCATCCAGCGGCTTCCCGCGACCTTCATCAGGTCATCGGTCCACCGCGTGGGAGGCCTGCCTACGCTACGATTTCCGGTGTGCAGTCGCTACTCGAAAACTTTACTACCCGAACGGCCACCCGTTCTACGAGCTATGTGGCCCGCCTGCTACCACTTATTTTTTCACTTAGTTGGAACTCTTTGGAAATATGAAAGAATGATGCAAATTATTATTATCTTGACAGGTCTGAGTTGACCAGGAGAAGGTGTTGCAAATGAATACGTAAAACCTAAAATCTTTAAATATAAATAAAAAACGTACTTTTATTACTGAGCGCCACCACAAACTTAGTGATCCGGCAGTCGTAAGAACGCTGGGCAAGAACTAAGTCTTATCTTCTGTGCATTTTAGTGGCATTTCAGAAATTGACAATAACGAAAATTTAATCTCTGTCACATTGCTTTGAAAAGAAAGTAACTTGTGTTTTGCGCGACGTCCTTAACGATTACTGGACCGCATAGTCTGTGGTGACCCTAATTTATTTATTTTATTGACAATTGGATAACCCTTGGCATCATCTCACCTGATGGTAAGTGACGATGATGCCGAAGATGGAAGCGGGCTTACCAAGATTCCCCAATGCAATGGAGAACTGGCTATCTTATCTCCAAGCCGGAACACATCAATGTTGTTAACACTGATGTTTGGCGGCAAGCCTTTTCATAAGATGGTGGTAGCTAGCCAGGCGGGCTTAGAAAATGCCCTACCACCAACCAAACCGAGTCTTACAAGTTGACCCCGCCGAAATCGAACCCGCGACCTCTTGGTGTGAAGCGAATGGACTAACCATTACGCCACGGAGGCGGTCAAAGCCCTAATTGTCAATTTCAGAAGCGAGCATACAACCTTTGGATTTACTTCGTGTACGGAGTTCTGGTTCACTTCACGTCGTCTACAGCACTGATCACGTATTTGGTGTTTTTCGACGGTATTTACGACTATATTAGTGGCGTTGCTGCAGGTGCCTTAGGTAAGTACAAATAAGTTGCACCTTTTGTATGTTTGTCTCTTGTCAGTGTACAATAAATTATTATTTTTTAATTTTTGATGTGTAACATCTTTGCTCTCGCTTTCCTGCAATTTGTGGGAGTGATTTCGTGAAATGGGACGGAAATGTGTAACAGGAAATGCGAACGTTTTTTAATTTTTGAAAACTAAGGTTGTCATAGCCATGCCGCCTAGTGTGATGGCAAAGGCAAAGATGACATACTACTATTCGAAGGGTCGGCCCGTGAATGTACGACCCGATAATTAATTAATTTCATAAGTATTTTGTCACATGTTACACATCATATGCGAGTACTGTAGGTCTCGTTTTTTTTAATCAAATTTTTCAATCGACTTCAAAAAAGGAGGAGGTTCTCAATTCGATTGTAATTTTTTTTAATAATATTAGTTTGCTCAGAACTCTGTCATTTACATACAGATTTGGAAAATTATTTTCTTAATTGAAAGGATATACTTTCAGATTGGTCCCATAGAAACTTGTTCGAAATAAATAACACATGAAATCAGCACATTAATACAATAATCCCACACTAGGGGCTACGCCTGTCTTGTGGAGATCAATAAGAAGATATGGGTTCAGCATTCCTAGGAAATCAACAAAAACAAACGTCTGTAGTTGGTTGTTGTAATATAAGTCTTTGGTTATTGTGTGGTTGTGATTGAAGTCAGTTTTTTAACGTATTTTAATTTTTTTAAATCCACAGTTTGCATTGTACTTTTTACCCTCGACGAAACTCACCAGGGGGCGCTGCAGTATATTTTTTTTTATAAAAACCAATGTCATCATTTACCTCCAAACACTATTTATCTCCAAAACTACTAGTCCGATTTTGATGCGGTTTTCAGTGATGGGTTTGAGTTTGATTGGTGCATGTTCTTATATATGAGTTACGATGACAACTCACCAGGGGGCGCTGCAGTAAACATTTGTTTGTACAAACCAATGTTGCTATTTATATCCAAAACTACTAGTACAATTTGGATGCAGTTTTTCAGTGATGGGTTTGGATTTGATTGGTGCATGTTCTTATATATGAGTTACGGTGAAACTCACCAGGGGGCGCTGCAGTAAACATTTTTTATAAAAACCAATGTCGCCATTTATCTTCAAAACTACTAGTCCGATTTTGATGCGGTTTTCAGTGATGGGTTATGGTTTGATTGGTGCATGTTCTTAGATAGGTGTTACAGTGACAACTCACCAGGGGACGCTGCAGTAAACATTTTTTGTACAAACTAATGTTGCCATTTATCTCCTAAACAACAAGTCCGATTTTGATGCGATTTTCATTGATGGGTTTGGATTTGATTGGTGCATGTTCTTAGATAGGTGTTGCAATGACAACTCACAAGAGGGCGCTGCAGTAAACATTTTTTGTACAAAGCAATGTTGCCATTTATCTCCAAAACTGCTACACTAATTTTGATACGGTTTTCAGTGATGGGTTCGGGTTAGATTTGTGCATGTTCTTATATATGTTTTACGATGAAATATCACCAGGAGGTGCTGCAGTTAACGTTTTTTTGTGCAAAATCAAAATTACTACTCCGATTTGGACATATATACATCCCCACCGAGGGGCTCTAGCCTACCCTATATCTATAGTATATATATACCTATGCTCTTTGAAAAGTTTGAAATAAAAGCAAAATTAAAAATTTTATAAAACCCACGACGTTTAAAATGAAATTGAAAAAGGATAAAATAATTAAAGAATTTATGTTACTAGTGATAATTAACGTAAAAACCTTTTATAAGAAGATTCGATCTCTCGCAGAGTCAGACGGACATATGAACAACAGAGTATCAGTTTTTGTAGCACTTCCCTACGTACCTATTTGGTTCCGCAAGGCAATTAAATATTCAACTCCCTATGAACTTAATAAAACCCAAGAAAATCCGTCGAGGGCTGCCATAACTCTTTTAAATTTGAACATAATATTAATAAGTAGAGCAATAAAATATGTCCAAATTATTCACGTTACTTTAAGTAAATTATATTTATTTTTTCAAAAAAAACTCCTCCATATAATGATTAATTTGTTACATTATACTGGTCTACAGTGATTTAGTTGCCCTAGATATAAGATGGATTTTGAATACATTTATGCTCACAATTCATGAAACTATCAATGATTTTGTAAGATTTGCTCTCGTTCTTTTGCGCAGAACTCTAATCATGACTGGGAAAATAAATTTTATTACTAACAAGCCGATAATTGATCAAAATGTATGATATGCAATAATTATAAAAACAAGAGCGCATTCAATACTTTCATGAATAAATTCGTAATCTGGGCACTTGAAAACATCAAAATTTGCTAAGATATCCAGGGCAACAAAAAAATTTTATTATTTTGTAGAACTATATATTTGAGTGATTTAAGAGTAAGCGACACTTCTACAAAATTAATGCATTTGAACGTAAAACAGCGATCTTAGATAAAAGCACATTCGGTTTGTGTTCCACAGTATTCCCAAGTACTGAGAGATATGTAATGCGGTAGTATTCAAACGCAGACTTTACGACTTATGAGTATGTAAATGCATAAGGTAGTGTAGGGTAGGGTAGGGTGGAACGAAGTTATAAATATAAATTGGACCTAAATGGTATTTCTTGGTTGTTTTAATAGATTATGAAACTAAAAAGAGATTTAATTTTATAAAGTAAACTACTTATATAGGTACCTAATTATTAATACTAAAATTATTTTAATATTAAAATGTTGATAAGTTTGCCTTTTACTGGCTAAATATGTTGATACTATCTAGAATTTTAAGATCTTTGAACATGTTACACATATTTTACTAATAAACTTTTAGATTGATTCATTGATATTTTAAATTAATACTTGATAAAATTGTTTCAGTTACATATACCGTAGGTTTGGCGATGATCCACAAAACTTACAATCAATATAAAGACAATGGAAATGCAAATAACCAGTCAGCACTTACTCATAATCATAACTCAAGGGTAGCTGAGGTAAGATTTGTTTGAAATTAAAGAAAAGGAAAAAAATCTAAATTTAAGATAAGTATGCAAAAATAAGAAGTAAATAGGTAGGTACCTGAGCTAAGTGTCGAAAGTACTGGTACACCGGAATTCATCGTAATTTACCCAGGTAACACTAGTAAATAGTGTTTATTCTTTGGCAACACTAGATCTCGCACGTGCGCCTCAGTATGCCGAGCCGGAACCCGCTCCAGCACAGGTTTTTCTTCGTTTACCTGTGTAAAAGTTGATGTATTTTTATATTTTGTTTAATACTGTTGTAACATGTTTTTTGTATGTGCCTGGAATAAAGATTAATCCTATCTTAATCGAAGAAATAAGACTATTAATTTAATATACCTGCCTTTAGACTGCTCTAGATTAATTAAAAAAATATGCCAAGCCACTGTTAATATGATTAACATTTTTAAATATTCCTTCCTAAATTGCACAGCAAAAATTTGTAGTTAATATAAGACCTCTGATGATAAGTCACTTTAATACATACAATCTAATTAGTAGCTCAGTTTAACATTTCAAAAAGTAATTTCATTCTACTTGTATTGAAACTACACTGATCAACACTGCCAAGGGATATTTAAAAATTTTCATACGAAAGATGATTTTTGGAAAAGCTGTGAAACTTACTGTAATTAATAATACTTGCCATTACTTTAATTATTGATTGTAGTTTTATTTAATATGTATAATGTACACAAATCAAGTGGCAGTGGGCAGGGCACATAGCTCGTAGAACAAATGGCCGTTGAGCAGTAAAGTTCTTGAGTGGTGACCGCGCACCGGAAGACGTAGCGTGGTCAGGTCTCCCACACGATGGACCGATGACCTGGTAAATCTGGCGAGAAGCCGCTGGATGCGGGCAGCGCAGGACTATCAGGAGAATTATCATCCGCAAACAACAAAAGATTTGACAGGTGTTGTACCATAAATGGAAAATCATTTATGTAATCAAGGAAAAGGAAAGGACCTAATATGGAACCATGGGGCACACCTATTTTACGATGCCAGATCTCGTATTTAATAACACATTAATAACGTTATCGTCCACCGTTAAGGATATTGGTATCATCATACACCAAACTTTGTCTTGGACCGCACACATTAATGAACTGATTAGAAAGATGTTTGCCTCCTTTCGCAGTTTAAAACGCCTACAGAATTTTCTACATTTCAAAACTAAATTCTTGCTTGCTCGTACTCTTCTTCTACCACTTCCAGATAAAGGTGACGTTGCCTTCCTAAACCCCACTGTAGAGTTGCTCCTAAAGCTGGAGCGTCTGCAAAATTTAAGCATCCGATATATTATTGGCCTTCAGCAGTACGACCATATGTCAGAATATCGTGTTAGGGTTAGTTGGCTGTCCATCCACCAACACAGGGACTCCGCTACTTTAGCTCATTCTTCTTCATAATGTTTTGTTCAACCCTGCTGCGCCTCGTCATCTCTGAGAGAGATTCAACTCCACTCCTCCAGCAAATCCATGCCCTCGCGATCTTCTACACCACTAATACCTTCATCTTAATCTTAACAGCTCATATACGTCCCCACCGAGGGGCTCGAGCCTACCCTGAATCAGGGCGATTAGGCCTTAGTCGACCACGCGGGCCCAGTGCGGGTTGGTCGACTTCACACACAACCTTCGAGTTTCTTCGCAGGCGTGTGCAGGTTTCCTCACGATGTTTTCCTTCACCGTTAAAGCAATCGGTAAGTATGTACGTAAGTTTTTGAAAAACTCATTGGTACATTGGCCGTCCAGATTTGAACCCGGTACCTCTGGTTAGAAGAACCGTGTCGTTACCGGCTGAGCCACCGACGCTTTTTACTAATACCTTCACTAGCATTCAATGTTCAAGCCGCGTGTCTCCGGAACGATGTCCCGGTCGACATTAGGTTAAGTCCTTCCTTAGGCACCTTCAAGGCACTTATTAAGAAGATATGGAGACCCAAAACTAAATCCTAAACTCATAAACTTATGTATTTATTATTATTTTTATTTTTAATTATCATCTTAAAAGCCGAAAAACGTCCACTGCTGGACAAAGCTCTCCCCCAAGGATTTCCACGACCACCGGTCCTGTGTTGCTCGCATCCATCGGCTTCCAACAATCTTCACCAGGTCGTCTGTCCACCGCGAAGGAGGCCTGCCTATGCTACTTTTTCGTTTTCGTTTTCCGTTGTTTATCCCTACTATAATATAATATTATAATATAATATTAATATTATAAATGTGAAAGTAACTCTGTCTGTCTGTTACGCTTTCCCGCAAAAACTACTGGACGGATTTGGCTGAAATTTGGTAGGTAGACAGATTAGGACCTGGATTCAGACATAGGCTACTTTTTACCACGCACTGCGCACCCTCGAAAAGTCATAGAAACGTTGTCCACGCGGGTGAAACCGCGGGAAACAGCTAGTATTTATAATAAGCCCGCTTCCATCTTCGGCATCATCGTCACTTACCATCAGGTGAGATGATGCCAAGGGTTAACCGATCGTGAATTAAAAAAATAATAAAAAAATTTATATAATATTATTTTATCACACTAATATTATAAAGGCGAAAGTTTGTGAGTGTGTGAGTGTATATTATGTTTGTTACTTCTTCACGCAAAAACTACTGAACGGATCTGGCTGAAATTTGGTAGGTAGACAGATTAGGACCTGGATTAACACAGAGGCTCCTTTTTTCACGCTCGAAAAGTTATAGAAACGTTGTCCACGCGGATGAATCCGCGGGAAACAGCTAGTTCGTAATATGTCGAGATATAAAATGTCAAATAAAGTATAACTGAAATTATTATAAATCAAATTACTATAAAACTAGCTGTCTCGGCGAACTTCGTACCGCCTTATACTACACCACACTAAACTACACTACACTACACTAAATTACACTACACACTACACTACTCTACACTACACTACACTTCACTACACTACACTACACTACACTACACTACACTACACTACACTATTCTACATTACACTACACTTCACTGCACTACACTACATCACACTACACTACTTTTTGTAAATAATGCAGGAATTTTAGGTCATTTTTTAAAATATTAGAGTTTTAGAATAGAATAGAGTAGAGTAGAGTAGAGCAGAGTAGAGTAGAATAGAATAGTAGAGTAGAATAGTAGAGTAGAGTATAGCAGAGTAGAGTTGAGTAGAGTGAAGTAGAGTAGAGTAGAGTAGAGCAGAGCACAGTAAAGTAGAGTAGAGTAGAGTAGTGTAGAGTAAAATAGAATAGAATAATATTTTATTTTCGTAAATGTGGTAGGTACAGTATGGTGACAGGTAAATTAATAGTCCAATACACATTTAGCCTTCTTTCAAAGACATGCAAACAACATTTTGAAAAAATTTTTTTACATTTTTTCATCTCAATACTCATTCACCGAGTGGTAACAGTTATCAATAAGTAAATTTTTTGTGACTTTAAAAATTTGTTATGCGTCAATTCCTTCATTTCCTAAGTAATTTATTATACAGTTTAATACAATAGCAATTTTTTTGATATTTTATAGTTCTTGGTGTTTTATCATGTACTAGTTTTTTTTGTGTCTTGTATTTCTAGGGTACACTTGATCAGCAGTCTTTAAAAGATCAGGATTCTCCTTGAGAAACTTACATATTTCATAAATTTATAAACATGGTAATGGTAGGAGATTAAATTTCTTAAATATAGGTTTGCAAGGTTCATCTGGTACTGCACCGACAATGGCTCGTATGCATTTTTTTTGCGCAACAAATAGTTTTCCTATGTCTGTACCGTTGCCCCAGACTATTAGTCCATACCTAAGAGCAGACTTAACGTAAGCCTGATAGGCTACTGTTGCTATTTTCCTTGAAGTATTCATGGTCAATTTACTCAGAGCAAATGAAAAGCTATTTACTTTGCTACAGATTCTATTAGTTTGTTGTTTCCAGTCTATTAAATGATCTATTATAATTCCTAAACAAGCCACATTATCGGCCCTCCTAAAAGTTTGTCCGTTATAATTTATATGTTACATATCGCTGAGATTATTAAAATTTAAGAAAAGTCATTTATCTATCATCATCATCATCATTTCAGCCACAAATCGTCCACTGCTGGACAAAGGCCTCCCCCAAGGATTTCCACGACGACCGGTCCTGCGCTGCCCGCATCCATCGGCTTTCCGCGACCTTCACCAGGTCATCGGTCCACCGCGTGGGATGTCTTCCCACGCTACGTTTTCCGGTGCGCGGTCGCCACTCGAGAACTTTACTGCCCCATCGGCCATCTGTTCTACGAGCTATGTGCCCTGCCCACTGCCACTTCAGTTTAGCGATTCTGTGAGCTATGTCGGTTACTTTAGTTCTCCTGCGGATCTCCTCGTTTCTGATTCGATCACGCAGAGAAACTCCGAGCATAGCACGCTCCATTGCCCTTTGGGTGACCTTGAGCCTTCTTATGAGGCCCATAGTAAGCGACCATGTCTCAGTTCCGTAAGTCATTACTGGCAACACACACTGGTCAAAGACCTTAGTCTTGAGACACTGCGGTATTTGGGACGTGAAGATATTGCGAAGCTTCCCGAACGCTGCCCTGCCGAGTTGGATTCGTCGATTGATCTCTTTCTTGAAGTTGGAACTACCTAGCTGGACTGTTTGTCCCAGGTATACATATTCGTCAACAACTTCCAGTGTAGAGTCTCCAACCTTTAGAGGAGTGGGTGCGACACGGACATTTAACATTATTTTCGTCTTGTCCATATTCATTTTAAGACCCACTTGTTGAGAGACCTTACTGAGGCCATCGAGCATTGTGCTTAGGTCTTCCATAGTCTCAGCCGTGACCACGATATCGTCAGCGAATCGGAGGTGGGATATGTACTCGCCGTTGATATTGATGCCGAGTCCACCCCAGTCCAGAAGCTTAAAAACATCTTCCAGGGCGGCGGTGAACACTTTCGGAGATATAACGTCTCCCTGTCTCACCCCTCGCTGCAACTGGATAGGTTTGAAGTTCTGGTCCTGGAGGCGAACCGACATGGTGGCGTTTTCATACAGGCACTTCAACACCTCGATGTATCGATGGTCAATTTGGCACCGCTGGAGAGACTGTAGCACAGCCCAGGTTTCGACTGAATCAAAGGCCTTCTCATAGTCCACAAACGCCAAGCATAGTGGCTGATTGTACTCTTCGGTCTTCTGTATAATCTGCCGCAGTGTATGTATGTGGTCTATGGTACTAAAGCCTTTTCGGAAACCGGCTTGTCCGGGAGGCTGGAAGTCGTCAAACCTGCGGCGTGCGAGACGATTCGTAATGACTCTCGAAAACAGCTTGTAGACATGGCTCAGAAGTGAGATGGGTCTGTAGTTCTTCAGCAGGGTGTTGTCACTCTTTTTGAAGAAAAGCACGACCACACTTCTGTGCCATGCCTTCGGCGTTTGTCCCTCGAGTATAACGGAATTCATCATCATGTCCTCCTTGCCGTATCCGGCAACGGCGACTCCTTCAAAAATTTTATTTCTCAGGCCTGATCTGTCCATAAAACATTCAGGAGTCATCTGCGCGTGAGTGTATTTAAGTGGATAGACAGTTGCGCTGGTGCAAACCCACTCTCTCGTCCTCTGTGACCTGATGCCGATGGGCCGGGTTACCAGCACGACCGGCTGGGAGCAGAGGATGCAGGAAATTGGCCGCACGACTCGATAACGGAATTAAATAACTTCTGAAGAGCTTTTAGTACCGGTGATCCACCTGCTTTCAGAAGTTCAGCCGTAATTCCATCATCGCCCGGTGCCTTTATCATTTGCATTTGCAAGTGCATTTATCTATATTTAAATGTAAATTATTTTTACTTAACCATGTCATTAATAACTCTTATTCATTGTTGATGTTAATTTCGTGATATTTTAATGTTGTAATGCTAATAATAATTGAAAGGTCATCAGCAAATAAAATACTCCTATGATTAGTAAATTCTAACAAGTCATTTGTATATAATATATATAGATTAGTAATAATCCCTATTTTTTTTGAAAAAATATAGCCTTTAGCAACCGCGGATAGTGTAGCTTCTCAACGGTGAAATAAATTTTCAAACCGGTCCAGTAGTTTCGGAGCCTGTTCAATGCAAACAAACAAACAATCAAATCTTTCTTTTTATAACATTATTAGTATTAGTATATATGATAATGAGTTAAATAACAATAAAAAATATTGTTACATTATTTAATTACATTTAAAATTTAAAAAATCTTCATAACTAGAACTCGTGCTCGATCAGCAAAGTGTTGAGCAACTCAGAGAGAGAGACGTGGTGTATGTAATAAAAAGTTGCACCCATTAACTTGTCCTATTTAACAAGCCGTCGCGGCACAGGCAGTTAGTCCGAAGAAGATGTTACGTCCCGAAAAATTAATCCACACACAATCAATAAAAGCTTTTAAGTTGCTAAATCTCAAAAATACTGAGGATCTTTGGGGCATGTCTGTTAATTTGATAAAGTCTGTAATTGAAACTTTGGCCCCTTGGTCGATATATTTAACATTTGTTTTGATACTGGAGTGTTTCCGGACCTTATAAAATTTAGTAAAGTTGCTTCACTCTTCAAGTCCGGTGAAAAGAAAGACCCTGGTAAATATAGGCCTGTTTCTGTGCTATCAGATTTAAGTAAGGTTTTTGGAAAAAAAACAGCCAAGTGCGAGTCAGACTCACGCAAAGTAAGGTTCCGAAATCTTTTATATAAAAAAATATATATATATTTACAGAGATGATAATAGAACATTTTGTATGGAAAATCTATAAACTTTTGACAAATCTTAAGTTGAAAGAGTATTACTCCTAAACTAAGAAAGCTTACTTAGTGCTACTACCAACTAAGCCTACGTGATAGTTTTTCTTTTAAATTAATTATATGTCCCACTATTTAAATTTTTTCAGATATCCTGAAATAGCGGTTTACATATAGGGGAGGAACCATAAAATATTTTTTTTCAAGATTTATTAATTACGCCTGTGATTAATATGTAGAACCATGCCGAATTTCTAGTATTAATAGTCCATGAGCCAAGCCGCGGACTGATGGACAGACAGACATGGCGAAACTATAAGGATTCCTTGTTGACTTCGGAACCCTAAAAATATACTTAACCAAATGTAGACTTACTTTAGCATCAATAAATTGATCCATAACCTGCAGTTTTGCTTTACAAAAGGGTGTTCTACAATGGACGCGGGAGTTGGACTCATTAAAAACATATCGACCAGTTTTACAATCAGAGTTTTATGTTCCACACAATTGAATGTCTTTGACAAGTCGCAGAAGATCCCTGTAGCATTTTGGGATTGCTTAAAAACATCATATTATGATTGAAAAGCAGGTTGTGTGTGAAGTCGACCAACCCACACTGAGCCCGTGTGGTTGACTAAGACCCGATCGCCCTAATTCAGGGTAGGCCCGAGCTCCTCGGTGGGAACGTATATGAGCTGATATAAATGATTAAAAATGATATTTTATGATGCTTTTGAGAAATCCCAAAACGCTAAAGGGATCTTCTGCGACTTGTCAAAGATATTCAATTGTGTGGGACATAAAACTCTGCTCGATAAACTGGACCATTGCGGTGTTAAAAATAAGGCTCTAAATATTTTTAAATCGTATTTACTAAATAAAATACAAAAAGCTCTACCATTCATAGTTGAAGACATCACTAGTTTTTAATGTTGACAGAAATACGGATATTTCTTACTAAGTAAACGACACTTTTTCAAAAGTGTACAATTGGTTTACTGTAATAACTTAGTCTTAAATGCCAAAAAGACCAGTTGTATTAACTTCCAGGTGATTTTTCAACTTGAGATTTAGGATCGAAATAGGTGATAGGAAAGTGTGAGTCGGGCTGCGCACTGAGGATCATCAAAAGTACATTTAATAGAGGAATTAAATACTTAAACAAAAGTTATTGATATCCCAACAAAAAACAAATGTAAAAAAGAGCCAAGTTTGATACAAAAATTTACAGAGGTGTAAATGGGCTACGTAATGGTGTAACTTGGCAAGTTTAAATAGACAAGCCGCCTAGCAAGCAAATTTAAACACAAATATATAATGTAATTGGATATTGAAAACTTGCCTAGTTACACTATTAGTAGCACAGCACATAACAAATTTCCTTTTAAACAACTGAAAACCGTTGTACATTCTCTAACGTCTGTAGAAGTCTAGTATAAATATATCAATTTAAAATGACGTAGCTATGATTTAAGAAACCACGATAAAACTTTATACACCCATTTAGACCTCTGTATAATTTTTGTATCCAACTTGGCTCCCTTTGACATTACTGTTTTGTTAGGATATTAATAGATATCAGAGGCAGGTTTATCTAGAATTGCAAGCTGGCTCAATTTTAACCTACTTACTCTCAATACCTCTAAGACGAACTACATGTGTTTCTCGATTAACAATCGTTCTCAACCTCGTAATAACTTTAACCTCAAAATACACAAGTGCGATAGCCTGGTAAATAAATGTACATGTCCAATAATAGATAAAGTTAGTAGTACGAAATATCTAGGAGTAATGATAGACCAAAGATTATCTTGGCATCAACAACTTGAAGTAACTACCACTAGGACTAGAAAACTCATTTGGATTTTTAAGATGTTGAGACATGTAACTTCAAAAGAATTAATCAACCAAATTTACATTGCTCTTGTGCAATCGATCTTAAATTATTGTATTCCAATCTGGGGAGGATCTTCTAAAATCAAATTCCTTGAACTAGAAAGAGCGCAACGATCACTTCTTAAAGTAATGTACTTCAAAAACTATCGATTTCGATACTTAACCTGTAACCTACTTTCTGTAAGAAAACTTTATATTCTTCAATTACTCTTGAAAAAACATAAATCACTTCCCTATGATAGCAACATTTTAAACAAAAGAAGGAAAGACATTGTTGACCGCTGTATAGTTAACACTACATTTGCCAGTCATAATTATAAATGTCAATCAGTCTTTGTATATAATAAAATAAACAAGATTTTGAACATCTATCCCCTCAAATTATACGAATTAAAAAAACTAGTTGTTGAATGGTTAAAAAACCTAACATACTGTGAGGTGGAGCAGCTCATGAACAGAATAGAATAAGGTAAAACACACATTCATACACCACACGCACACATACACACGTGGGCACAAACATACATTCATACACGCACACACACACACACACACACACACACACAACATCACACGTTATTCATAGTTCTTTTATTATTTGTTTCGTTTCTCCTTTTTCTCTTTTATGTAAATTTTTGGATAACTTTGTTATGTTATATGTACTTCTATTTGATCTGTTTGTTTGTTTATTTGTACTTAGTGGTATGGAAGAACTGGGCATCCTGTCACAAGTATCTTTTTTACTTAAAAGGATGTCCAAACACAAAATATTATGTACAAACTACATGTTACAAAATAAACAATTTTTTATTTTATTTTTTTTATTTTTATTTTTAGCTTTGAACTTAGCTCGGAGCCACTCACGAGAACGCATTCTACAAAACGTGCAAACCGCCCTTTTTTGCAGAACAAATATGGCATTGATATTAGCTGCATGTCCCCACAAAAGTATTCCATAGGATACGAGTATAGTACTGTGGAATTAACTGAAACATACCAGTCTTTCGGTGACTATATCTGTAAATAGCCTGATTATTTTGACTACGTATGCGTATGCGGCTGAGCTAAGCCTGCTTGCTAGAGTTTCTGATATACGCGGGCCCCATCGAAGCTTTGAATCTACAGTGAATCCTAAAAACACGCTTTGATTTACAAATTCTAATATATTAACCAGCTAAGTATACATTGTTGTTTACTTCAATAACACTAGGTAATGTGAATTTAATACATTTGGTCTTTTCTGCATTTAAGACTAAGTTATTATAGTATACTAATTGTATACTTTTGAAAGAGTGTCAGACATATCCATTTTTCTGTCAACCTTAAAAACTAGTGATGTATCATCCACAAACAACACAATTTTCGATAGTGATTAAACCATGAATGGTAGAGCTTTAATACGAGTATAAAATAAAAAAAGGTATTAAAACAGAACGTTGAGGCACACCCATCTTAACCCGAGAAACCATTAATTTCGCACTTTTGGTGGTACGAAATCCTCAGTGCGTAGCCCGACTCACACTTTCCTTTGTTTTTTTTTTTTAACCGACTTAAAAAAAGAGGAGGTACTATGTTCGACTGTATATATATATTTTTTTATGTAAGTATGTTTACCGACTTTTCCGTCAATTGTGGACCGATTTTCAATATTATTTTTTTATTCGAAAGAGTATACTCCCGAGGGGGTCCCATTGTCACCAAGTCAAGATCTGATGATGGGATCCCAGGGAAATCGAGAGCAACCCTCAAATTACTCATTACGTAGGCACTTATTACGTGATTGATATATTTTCTAAAGCTATTAAAATACTTGCATCATCTCATGTTGATAAGCTGATGAAAGAAGGTACGACTCCTTAACGATTAGGAGTTGGAGGAAAATTATTTTAATATTATACATAGATATATAGGTTGGTATGCATAGACCGATAGGTTGTATTCTTTCAGGTTATTCAGATGAGCTGATGATGATGGAAACCACAGGACTTTGTATCTGTTAAAGAAACACATGTATTATGATTTGATAATTCCTATTGGTGAGTAGGTGATTGGGTTTGACGTTATATAGAAATTTATTTAATTTATATAGAAAGCATTATCACTAAAAATAAATAAAATAAAAATAAAAGTTTAAAAACACTAAAAACCAATTGAAAATGAAATTAACTCAAAAGTATGAAATAATATTATATTTTTATACTTAAATACACAACATTTACCAACAATTACGAAATCAAAGGTGGGTACGAATTAATAGAAGCTTAAAATTTTTTTTGAGGTCGGTTTCAGCAAACCATCGAATCTAATACATTTGATACGTAAGTAACTGTGTGCTGGTACCGACTTCAAAAAAAATTTAAAGCCCCTTAATTAATTTGTACCCACCTTTGATTTCGTTATTGTTGGTAAATGTTGTGTATTTAAGTATAATAATAGAATATAATTTCATACTTTTGAGTGAATTTCATTTTGAAGTCGGTTTTTAGTTTATTTGAACTTTTATTTTTATTAATACGCCCAATGATCTATTTCGATCCTAAATCTCAAGTTTAAAAATCACCTTGAAGTGTTGAAAAAACAAACAGACAAAAAACTGAAGACAAAACCCTTCTTTTGCGATTCCGATTCATTGATTGATTGATTGATTGAAAACATTTTATTGCACAACATAATTATGAGAAAAAAAAAGATACGATGATTAAGGAAGTTGGTAAATTTTTCTTTTTATTCTGTATACACCTAATAACTTACCTAAATGCCAAACCAGTTTCTAAGTCACCAGAAATGGTCTATAATTTTGATGAATAGTAGTGTTAAGGAACCTTTATTTCGCAAGTTTGAGTCGCACTTGGCTGTTTTTTCCATTTTTTTTCTTTGTTTCCGCCTAAAACTTATTTAAAAACTTTCTTGCCCCGTACATGTTATGAAATTTTTCAAATAATCAGTATTTGTAAAATTAGTTTCATTCAAAACCTTAAAGGATACTTTGTACTATAACACAGATTTTATTGGTAATTGAATATGTAATTATGAAGACATTGCTAAAGAAATCCACTCAACCTAAAGAAAAAACATATTGGGCCAGGAACTGCTTAAAACACCTAGCAACACCGAGTTACATAAATAAAATAAAGATTGTTTAGTTTTATAAATCCTCAGATACTTATAGACCAAGAGATTGATGGATTGCCTTTAGGAAAATCTAAAGTATATAGTCAAGAGTGTTCTAACAATGGTAATCCAATGGAAATATTTTCTTCAACCATAGAAAGAAAAAAAAGCGGCCAAGTGCGAGTTGCACTCGCGTGGAGAGGGCTCCGTACAATGCCAAAGTTAAATACAAAATATCACATTTGAAATCCTCACAATCGTACTGTGTTATTTTTTTTTATTATTAAAAATTTGTGTGTGTTTAGTGCCGATGCAGTCGAGGATGTAACACGCAAGCTTAAAAAGTGCCTATTCACTCTCGTCTAATTTTACGATTCCTAAATTTTACGAATCGGGGAATACAGACGCTGGAAGGGAATTCCACCCCTTGGCCGTTCGCATGATGAACGAAGAAGCAAAACGCTTCGTGTGTAAAGGTGGAACATTGACGACAAAGGGGTGGAACCGCCCTCCGTACCTGGTCGTCCAATGATGAAATGGAGAGGGGGAATGAGGTCGTGAAGCCCCAGGACACTTACCGAAATGAATCCTGTAGAACACCGATAGACAGGCGACTTTGTAAAGATACTCGAGGCTTTGGAGCTTGTTTGATACAAGTTCCTCGTCGCCAATGAGTCTCTTAGTGCGTCGGTCGATAGAATCCAAGGCATATAGCTGGTAACGAGCCAATCCGTCCCACAAGTGAGAGCAGTACTTACTACTAGCGCAATCTAGTGGTGTTTTTTTTTTATAAAAAATTTAGTGCGTCTGGCTGCACCTCACCTGATGGTAAGTGCCGATGCAGCCGAGGATGTAACACGCAAGCTCAAATAGTGCCTATTAACTCTCGTCTTGAAGATTCCTAAATTAAACGAATCGGGGAATACAGACGTAGACGCCGGCAGGGAATTCCACTCCTTATAATAAACGAAGAAGCAAAACGCTTCGTGCGTAAAGGTGGAACATCAACGACAAAGGGGTGGAATCGCCCTCCGCACCTGGTCGTTCGATGATGAAATGAAGAGGGGGAATGAGGTCGTGAAGCTCCAGGACACTTACCGAAATGAATCCTGTAGAACACCGATAGACAATTTTCTATTATGACTAGAACTATTTTCCGTAGGTGAACGTATTACACTCCTGTAATCTACAAGCAATGAACTATATTTTGTATTTTTTTCAAAAGTTTAGGCTTAGTAGTTTCGGAGAACAGGGGGGAGGAATGGTAAATTTTCGTCTTCTTTCATGAATAAAATCAAAACTATTTATTTTACATTAAAAATAAAAATATATTTAACATCCTGATAACAAGCCCTTTCATTTGATATATGACACAATAAGGTTTCCAAAACTTTTTTTTTAATTTCCAAATTTGTCCCCCGAAAATAACCCTTATTTAAAAAAAAATACTTTTCACATCTGTGTTTGGGTCATAGGATCACACTATCCTACTAAATTTCACTTGATTTGGTCCAGTAGATTTGGAGCAAATTGGCTTGGTGAGACGGACGGACAGACAGACAAACGCACGAGTGATCCTAAGGTAAGGTAAGGTTCCGTTTTTTTTTGTATGGAACCTAAAAAACTTAAGAAATTAAAAACAGATAAAATATTGGCTAAATTAACTGTAAAAGAAGGTAAAGATCAAACTATTAGTGAAGGTACACGTAATAATTCAGTTATTATTTATAGATCTAGGAAGATTGAGGTTACTAATTAACCTAGGTCAATACCTGAAAATATAAATCCTTTTGACTACATTGTACAAACTATCGGTGATTTAAATAAAGTTAATAGATTATGAAGGTACTTTAACACCAATTTTTAATAATACTCATGATGCGGTCAATGTGAAACAAAACATTACGGTTAATATAGTTACCGGTAGAACACAGAAAAAAAAGATAACAAGAACAATCATCATGGCATCAATGAGTGCTTTATGGCTCGATCCCAAAAATACTAGTGGCCTAAAACAAATGAATACCCAATGATATTAACGTATTTACAGAACATGGAACATTTAAAAGAATAAATGGAACATGGTCTCAGCTTTCAGATGTTCCTAACATGGACCTAGATTTTAAGGTAGCCAAGTTCTACTTAGAACAAACACCTGGTTCAAAATTGATAAAGAAAACAAACGGTTTTGTATTTCATTATAGAAATTGTGTTTATGATATCGGAGAGAAACAGGCAAGTAGTTTACTTGAATAATTAAGATGGATAAATCCAACATTTGCCAGGTGTGGTAAGAAAATAGTTGAGTTTAGAAGTGGTGAAAAACATAAAGTAGTTGAAGTTGTTAGAACATGTTCGGTAAAAAGGTGTTTTATCTTTTAAAGTTGGGGGAAAAAAAGTAAAGTTAAACATCCCAAAGTCAAAACAGCACTGTTAATAGAACCAGACCTCTTTATGTATGACGTGAAATACATCACCCAGAAAAAATTCAAGAGTTCAGCCATGAACCTATTGTTAGCCAAGAAAGAGCTAGAAAATGTTAGTGAGTACCTAAGGCAACAAGAACTGATTAAAAACTATCACAATAGCAAGAACAATCATCGTGGCATCAATGAGTGCTTTATGGCTCGATCCCAAAAATAAAGGATCAAATTACCAAGTACATCGAGCGTTCGAGCCAAATACGACGGAAAACCCATCAAATAAAAGTTCAATCTAGTACCACCAGCAAGAAAACCCTTCGAAATCACTCATGTAGACCTATTCACAGTAGAGTCATAAAAAATATTTAACTATCATTGACCATATTTTCAAGTAAGCGCAAGGTTACCACCTTCATGATAGTACAGCCCTGAGTGTTTTAAATAGTCTGGTGCACTTTAGTGCCCATCATGGATTCCCTCTGACACTGATATCCGACAATGAATCTGAGTTCACGAACCAGCTGTTCACTGAGTTTACTCAGTTACATAAAATTATCCATCATAAGACACTGCCCCATGCCCCAATGGTTATGGTAACATAGAAAAGTTCCACTTAACAATCTTGGAGCGTCTGCGTAACCTAAAATTAAAGCACGAAAAATGAGCCTGCCATAAACCTGATGCCCTATGCTGTCCTAGCATATAACAGTTCCATTCACAGTTTCACAAATTGCAGACCATACGACATAATTAACGGACACTTTGACCCTAGAGACCCCGTAGATATTGACCTGACTTCAACAATACATACAAAACCACCGTGAGTAAATGAAAACCGTATACAAACTGATAAATGAAACCTCACTGACCAATCGGGCTGCTCTCATAGATGATCGAAATGTACATCGCGAGTCTGAAGTCGAATACCAGCCCCAACAACAGGTGTTCGTCAAAATCCTTGTGCCAGTCTTCAAAAACTTGCAGCTCGCTACACCCACGATACTGTCCTGGCAAACTTACCTATCCATATCTGCACCTCAAAAAAGCGCAATCCTGTAGCTAAATCCCGACTAAAAAGACTACCAAAATCAGCCCAATTGTTACAGGATACTGCCAATGCTAACTGATCTCGTGACAGCGGAAAAGCTGGAGATAAAACTTAAAAGCTTGGACTGCGGACCTGGACTACTACATTTCAGACTTGGTACTGCTAGACTAACTAGACATTATCATACATTTCTGCAGTACATCGAACTACTTTACAGACCCAGCTCTTGACTTTAAAGACCGACTTGATAAAAATACTTATGCTTTGTATGAACTCCATTGCTCGTAGAACAGATGGCCGTTGGGGTAGTAAAGTTCTCGAGTGGCGACCACGTACCGGAAAGCGTAGTGTAGGCAGGCCTCCCACTCGGTGGACCGATGACCTGGTGAAGGTCGCGGAAAGCCGCTGGATGCGCGGGCAGCGCAGAACCGGTCGTCGTGGAGATCCTTGGGGGAAGCCTATGTCCAGCAGTGGACTTCGTTCGGCTGATATGATGATGATGATGATGATGATGTATGAACTCCAAATAGATTACTTGTCCCATAAACTAGATATGATTTAAGAACACTTAAGAACAGTCTAACCGTAAGAAAAGAGGTCTTATAAATGGAATAGGCTCTGTGATAAAAGGCATAACCGGTAATCTTGATTATTTAGATGCAGCTAAGTACGATGATGCCATTAAAATTTTACAAGATAACCAAATTAAAATTTCAGATGAATTTAACAACCATGTTAGCATAAGTAAAAAATGGTTGGCACACCATACCTATATAATATATCAAATAGTAAAAAATCAGAAAAAGATAAAAGAAACTCTAAAATTAAGTACTTTTAGATAAAGAAATTTACAGAAACTATAGTCTGATAAAATTTGCTAAGTTTGCACAACTCCTTACTATACTAACAGAGAATACAGATGATATACTGACAGAAATATTAAGAATAGAGAATATGCTAGCCTTTGTGCGTACCTATAGCACTCACCATTCAATATTAAAAGTAGATGTGTTAAGAAAAATGTTTTGAAAAAGTAAGATTAATTTACGGTAAGGAATATGTTATAGATCTAGACCTAAGGGAATATTACGATATAATTGAACCAGGTTACGATTTTTCGGAGAGACGCATAGTAGTCACTTTAAAAATTTCGATAATAACTAAGGAACACCACGGAACACTATGCTTTGTATAGATTGCCTATCCTTCCTAATAAATTTAACCAATCCATTATCCCTCCTTATCCCATCATAGAAACTAACAGGAACACATTCATGTGCATAGAGACAGAATATCCGAAGTTAAGTAACGGTTATCTCTGCGAAGAAAAGTTGAACAGTCAAATCCGGACTCATGCTGATTGCATCCATTACCTCATTACCAACCATGCTCTTTATACTACCTGTAAGATAACTACAATCACCCTGACCAAGGAAGCTGTAGAAAAACTGGAAGATAGACACTACGCTGTATCTTTCCCATATCCTACTAAAATTCACACTAAATGCGGACGAGAAGATTTTAACATGGTACATGGACGTTTCTTAGTAACAGTACCCCCAATCTGCCTGCTACGAACAGAAGAGTTTTCGATTAGCAATTCCAATGACTAGATTGAAGGCCAACCATTGAAGATCATGAAGATTTTTCTCGATAATATAAAGCAGAGTTTGCAACCATTGCCTGAGATCAAATTGAACTCAATAAATTTACACCAATGCTACAACCTACCTTACACATAGACAAGGCGTCTTCTGCAGCTATCTATCATACTACAATATCAATCTACAGCATGCTATTCGGTGCAACAGTACTTATTATAGTGATAATAGTCAATCGTCGCTATGGACCTATACTATTTAGAAGAAAGTATGGAACTTCAGACCCTGCTGCTGCTGCTAAACCTGCAAAATTTGAGCCAGCTGCTGCAAAACCTAAAAATTTTGAAAATCAGCCAAGATTTCCAGCAACATTTTCTCTCAATATTCTAAAATAGTTGCTGTTCTAAGAGCGGAGGAGTTATAGTATTGGCTAGAAGGTAAAGAGCTGGCACTTAAGTTGCTATGCAACATTGCACAAGGCACTAAAGTAACTAGGCGCCCTGTAAGCATTCCAAGTGTTCCACAGGATGTAACCCGATCTATCTGTTTACCGGATGCATTGTAATAATTACCATTGTTTTATTAATTCATTATGTATCTAGCATGGAGCTGAATTAGACTAGACTTTATTTGTAACTCTGTAATCCCTACTTCCCTACTTAATCCCTACTAATCCCTACTAATATTATAAATGTGAAAGTAACTCTGTCTGTCTGTTACGCTTTCCCGCAAAAACTACTGAACGGATTTGGCTGAAATTTGGTAGGTAGACAGATTAGGACCTGGATTCAGACATAGGCTACTTTTTACCACGCTCGCGAGCCGCTTGCGGCTCGCGCACTGCGCACCCTCAAAAAGTCATAGAAACGTTGTCCACGCGGGTGAAACCGCGGGAAACAGCTAGTAATATTATAAATGCGAAAGTAACTCTGTCTGTCTGTTACGCTTTCCCGCAAAAACTACTGAACGGATTTGGCTGAAATTTGGTAGGTAGACAGATTAGGACCTGGATCAAAACATAGGCTACTATTTACCACGCTCGCGAGCCGCTTGCGGCTCGCGCACTGCGCACCCTCGAAAGGTCATAGAAACGTGGTCCAAGCGGGTGAAGCCGCGGGAAACAGCTAGTTTTAAATAAAATTAGTTTAGTCATTTTGGTTTTTTTCCGGTTTTCCGGTTGTAGCTAACGTTATTGGTTCATAAATAAGCCTTTTTATAATAAAGTTCAAGGAGTTTTTACTCGGATCGTATTTTATGATCTTGTTTATTTTCATTCTCATTTGTGTTTTTTTAAACCACCTGATCTTAATTATTAACTACTAGCTGTTTCCCGCGGCTTCACCCGCGTGCACAACGTTTCTATGACCTTTCGAGGGTGCGCCGTGCGCGAGCCGCAAGCGGCTCGCGAGCGTGGAAAAATGTAGCCTATGACCTTTCTCAGGGTCTAAAGATTTATTAATGCCAAATTTCATCAAAATCGGTTGAGAGGTTTAAGCGGGAAAGTGTAACAGACAGACAGAGTTACTTTCGCATTTATAATATTACTAGCTGTTTCCCGCGGCTTCACCCGCGTGGACCACGTTTCTATGACTTTTCGAGGGTGCGCAGTGCGCGAGCCGCAAGCGGCTCGCGAGCGTGGTAAAAAGTAGCCTATGTCTTAATCCAGGTCCTAATCTGTCTACCTACCAAATTTCAGCCATATCCGTTCAGTAGTTTTTGCGGGAAAGCGTAACAGACAGACAGAGTTACTTTCGCATTTATAATATTAGTAGGGATTAGTAGGGATTAACAAAATAGGTTCAATAGAATCACATTCTTTTTTATAACCTATCTATCCAAAAGGTTTCGATCTTCTCTTTATTTCATCTTGGTTTATTACTATTCGTTTTGTTTCCATAAGGATTTAAAATTAAAGTAAATTTAAAGCTGAAGGTTTATTTAACAATCTTCTTGCTACTAAAAATATTGTTTATTTTTTTATTAAAATGAAAGATTGTAACAAGAAGAACATTTATTTTAGCTAGAGTAACTTTAAACAAAAGACTGAAAATTAACAAAACAGTATATTCTACCTCATGTTCGTCTCCCATTCTTTGAATTTTAAAGTAATTTTTGGGAAAATCTAAAAGATCTTATATTTTTGAGTTAGCCAGTTCATTTGATAATCCATCATCATCATATCAGCCACAAATCGTCCACTGCTGGACAAAGGCCTCCCCCAAGGATTTCCACGACGACCGGTCCTGCGCTGCCCGCATCCATCGGCTTCCCGCGATCTTCACCAGGTCATCGGTCCACCACGTGGGAGGCCTGACTACGCTACGTTTTCCGGTGCGCGGTCGCCACTCGAGAACTCTACTGCCCCATCGGCCATCTGTTCTACGAGCTATGTGCCCTGCCCACTGCCACTTCAGTTTAGCGATTCTGTGAGCTGTGTCGGTTACTTTAGTTCTCCTGCGGATCTCCTCGTTTCTGATTCGATCACGCAGAGAAACTCCGAGCATAGCACGCTCCATTGCCCTTTGGGTGACCTTGAGCCTTCTTATGAGGCTCATAGCAAGCGACCATGTCTCAGTTCCGTAAGTCATCACTGGCAACACACACTGGTCAAAGACCTTAGTCTTGAGACACTGCGGTATTTGGGACGTGAAGATATTGCGAAGCTTCCTGAATGCTTCCCAGCCGAGTTGGATTCGTCGATTGATCTCTTTCTTGAAGTTGGAACTACCTAGCTGGACTGTTTGTCCCAGGTAATTAATTTTTGTCTGTATATCTATATCTCCTATATTTAATAATAATATATTAATAGGTTCATCAAACGAATTTAAAAAGGATTCAATGCACATAAGGTGATTCAGTCAATTGTAGGGAAGAACAATCAGGTTTTCAACACCTTTGAAAAGAGTACAATTTTTAAACTCTTTACTAAAAACAACAATATCTAAATAATGTACATCAGTGGAAAAAGAATGAACCGTAGATATAACCTCCTTCACCACTATCGAGAAGAAACGATGAGGCTAATTCATCAAATGTTATTTTTTCACTAGAGTTAATGAAACTTAAAGCTGTAAATTTTAATAAATTTAACATAATCTGGTTAAAATATGGTAAACTAACCACTAGGCAAGTAAAAGGTAGTGTGAAAAGGGAACTATATTTTCTATCACCAAAATTTATATTTGTCATCAAGTTGTATCACCTAATAAATAGATCTATCGCCACGAAATATTTTCGTTCTCAGATAAATAAAAATTGTTCCCAGGTATGAATTATCAAATTAATGTTAATATATGTGTAAAATAAGAGATCGATAACCAATAAAATTATATTGCATTACATGAATATAAACTTCGTTCTTATAATAACAGTTTTGTTACTTAAATAATAGCTCTGTGCTCAGAATGGTAGATCTGTCACCAAGGAAGCGGGAGCGAGCGAAGCGAGCTCGGACTTGCGGAGCACCCCGACTCGGATCCGTTAGGTTCGGAGACTGTGCGGGGAGGCGAGATTAGCTCGCCTCCCCGCACAGTCGTAGTGTTAGGTTTGACATGAGAACACAGAAGTAGGAGCCCCGAAGGGGCTCCGTCGACCACTCAATATGATTTATTGGTGATCTCTTTAAATTAGTTTGGTTAAATACTTATTAGGACACACCTATTATAATACATACAAAAACATTTATTTGGTACTAAACCTTATATCTCAGGATTTTAGGTGATTTATTGTGGAACTGATTTTGCATTGTTTGGTGACTACATTTTGGTGACAGATCTACTATTTTGAGGACAAACCCTATTATTTAAGAAACACAAAACTAATTAAATTGGTGATAGCTTAAATGATACCCGTGTGAAAAACAAAATAATATAAATAAACAAAACATTATTAAATTTCCGAAATGTCAAGAAGTCCTGACTTTGAAGACATGGAAGATTACAGAGAAAAGTTCTCACTTGATAGATTCCGTACAGTTGCCATTGTAGATGGAAACATGAATATTAATAAAGAAACCAAAATAATACCTAGATAGAATAAAAATGTTTATAATTACCTTGTCGTGAAATATAAAGAGCTATTTGATTTATAAATTTTTTATTTTATATTAAAATATACTTAACCGCCTCCGAGGCGTAATGGTTAGTCCATTCGCTTCACACCAGGAGGTCCCGGGTTCGATTCCGGCGGGGTCAACTTGTAACACTCGGTTTGGTTGGTGGTAGGGCAATTTCTAAGCCCGCCTGGCTAGCTACCACCATCTTATCTAAGTCTTGCCGCCAAACATAAGTGTTAACAACATTGATGTGTTCCGGCTTGAAGATAAGATAGCCAGTTTTTTTTTTTTTTTTTTTTTTTTTTTATTCACAATTGGTACACCCTTGGCAACATCTCCATTGCATCCAGTGAGATGATGCCAAGGGCTTACCAATTGTGAATTTAAAAAAAAATATTTATATGTTGTTGTTGATAGAAGGTAGTACAGCAGAAATTGTAACTCAACTCCCTTTCTACATTTAATCATTACTGTGTTAACTTATCACAATAAGAATAAATTACAAAGGCATCACGTTTAATTTTAGATCTATTTCAAATTGGGTAATCTAAAAACTTCATACTTGAACCATCTTCATTGACAAGCTCAAACTCTTTTTAGGTGAATAAGACAAACAAAAATCATAATCTAAATATTTCTGTTTAAATAATTCAAAATTATCATTAAGCTGTAGTTTGTTAAGATATTTTCATCTCTTAACAACTGTAGACTCGGGTAGATCAATCTAAGGATAGTCCGATTTTTTATATAATCTATTGGTTGTGTTGTCTTGTGATTCTAGTTGTATCAACGTTTAATTTTATAAAATAAAAATTACAATTTCAAAATTCCCTTAAAAACCTATTCGGACAATTTATTCTTTCAATACTTAGATAAATTATATTAACTAATAGGTCATTAATCATTAAAATATTTTTTTTAGGTATGATAGGTTGTAGAGAGTGTATGGTTTTATAAAAGTTTTTTCTTAACATTCAATCCAACCTAGGTTCTTCTATTATTTTGATATTAAAATAAACCTCTTTGTATTTTAAAACAATACTTTCTTCATCTACAAAGTTTCTAAATTTGCTTCTTAAATAAATTTCACAATAAAAAGCTGTCTTGGCATATTTAATGGCGTGTTTATCTTTTGACCATTTATTAATATATTCTAGGTGTATATAAATCTCAATAATATCTGAGTAGATTGTATCTAGTCCAGGACAATCATCATCTACAATGTGAAGTGATAGTATTTCGCCTTTCGTCTTTAAGTGTGCAACCAGTTTTAAATTATCTAATTGTATGTTTTTTCATGGCAAATGACTTTAAAATATACTTTTTTAAAGTTTTCTTTATTTAAAACACCAATAATTAACTTTTGTAGACCTTCATAGTCATCTACAATTTCTTTGTATCACGCGCACTTACGGGGGTCGAACACGCGCCGCGATGTGCACGAGTAGGACGCCCCGGCTCAGCAGCCGCACGTCACGTGCTCCTCCACTGTGTATTTTGAACACGACTCTTTATTTGTTTTCACGCTGTATACTCTTACCTGTTGAAAAGATCAAATACGTACTCAAATTTTTAATTTAAAAAAGTGTCGATATTGCTTCAATATAATATTTAATATTTTAATATTGATATTAAAATATTAAAACATTTAGTTACAATTAATGCATTTCCGTATTTTATTTTTATTTTTAACCAAAATAAACTAAAAGAAGAAAATGAGCCATGCATGAATATTTGATTGTAAAAATGCGACGTGACGACCCTTAATGAATGGGCCCACCGCACAATACAAACGGTGACTATGGTCTAGTGAGCCCTACCCGCCTTGCAATTCCTGCACGATCGCCCTGTCTAGACTTCTCCGTTGGACGACTGCATGGATTCTTAGACTGTGGTTTTGTGGTTAGGTACTCTAAATTAACCGACATACTTTATCTTCATCTGCTTTATTAACTTCAGTTTCATTTGAGTCCATGTCATAGGTTTTATGCGAGCGCATAAATTCCAATCGAATGTACCTGCTAATAAATCGTCATCGTTAATGGAAACAAGATAGTATTTGAAGAATTTTTCAAAGTCATAGCCGTTTTTGTGTTGCAGTGCCAAATTCTGCGCCTGTGCGTTATCTTCAGTTAACATCAACAAGTAACTGTACATTCAGAAAGGAAAATGGCTCCACATGCCGTGCAATATTTTTCATAAATATTTTTTCGTAGAAATTAATATAATTTTCTAAGCATTTCACACTTACCGGTATCTGTCTACTTTCTTGTTTTAGCGGCAAGCACTTCGATTCATTGCTGCCACACAGACCGACACACCTCTTCACCCACACCGCACCGGGGTTGACCTTGGGAAACACAAAGTCCTTAGAAATGTTTTTGAAATAATTTTCGAAAAACCTAAAAGCTTTTAGGTATACAAGCTTTTATTTGAAAATTCTCAATTGAATACAAATGACATATAATATATAAATGAAGGCTGTATTTCCTACGGTTCTATTGAAAATAAAAGACGATTCTGGGACCATGATTTCACCTTCAAACTTCATCATCAGATCAACTTGAAAATACCAAAAGGATCTATTGTCACCGAAAATACTGCTGCATTCCAAAATTCAGATCAATCTAAATCTAAAATCGATCGCAAGATTTGAACTAAACAAACATACATACAAACTTGCAAGTAAAATAAAAGCTTTTAAATAAAATAGTTTGTAAGGGATTATGCTTAGCAATAAAACTCGTGAGTTAGTTTGGCGCTGTAACTGTATTTGTGGATTTATTTCACAACTCGACGACCAGAAAACCGAATGTCGCGTTAGGCCTAGACAATCGTTTTATAAGTTGTCTGGCATTAACTCTGCATCCATTCGTTCACTCAATCATTTTTGGTGTTGACAAAAATGATTTTACCTTCACAAAACTTTTGTTATAATATTTAAACTAAATCATTCATTGAACTAATTTTAAATTACTATACATTTAATAAATTAATCTAATCAATAACTGAATCTTACCCTCGTCCATCCTGAATAGTTATATGCCCTCATACACATATCAGATTTATCTTAAACTTGGTCTATTTTACATTTATGAATTTAACTAGAGAAAAGGAAAAATTAAAGGATTTTAGCAAACTCACTATGTTATCTTACTATAGTAAATACTTTAGCTTAAAATGACTTTTCTTTCATCTTGCAATGCCTTTGTTTTATCTTATATTATGTTTTTTTATTTTCATCTTACATAGTTTTTCAGCTTCATTTTACAATATTTTCCATATTCATCTTACAATTTTTTTTTCATATTCATCTTACAATAATGTTCATATTCATCTTACAATTTTCGTCAGTTTCATCTTACAATGTTTTACAGTTTCATCTTACAATATTTTTCAGTTTCGTCTAAGAATATTCTTCATTTCGTCTTACAATTTTCTTCAGTTTCATCTTACAATATTTCTCATTTCATCTTACAATGTTCTTAACTTACTCTTATTTCTTACAAATTACTTTTTCATCTAGTATAAACTATTTTGCATCTTACATTGATAACTCCTGTTAAGTACTGTATACTAATTCTTATTACTATGAAGGTATACATAGATTTCTAAATAGCATCTTATCAACTCTGTTTACGATACGATTTCATCAAACCAATTTAGTTTACTTTTTTTTCTTCTGTACGTCAAATCTCGAGAAAATAACATTTTGTAACTAATTCAAACAATAATGAATTTAACTAAAGTCATTTGCTAATTAATATATTCGGAAGTTTCACTATATTTGTCATCCTCATCGGTTGCAACTTCATTTACCTCTAATGCTCTAATGTGTACCCTTTAAGTAAACATTTGAACCCTCGTTTTAACTCCTATCCTGAATGGTTCTCACCTAATTTAATTCTCCTTATAAAGACCAAAAACTACTATCATAAGTTGTACAAACAAACTGGGAATGGTCTGTACTATGCTTTGTTCTCTTACTACAGAAAACTTGTTAAAACGACATCAGAATATTGTTTATTTTCCTTTACCGCCAGTTTAGAATCGAACATTAAACGAGACCCTGCTTCTTTCTGGACTTATATAAAGCGCAATCGATTTGGGCATGAGCCAGAAACATTTACCGATATGACTTCTCAAGAAGTAGCTAATTCATTTGCTGATTTCTTCAAAAGTGTGTTCTTGCCATCTGTACCACTTCTTGATATCAGACAAGCTAACTCTGATGCTGCCTCCCTGCTACATGCCTCACCCGTATTGTAACTCTGGACCCTGTTAGTGAAGAAGACGTCAGTAAAGCCTTAAAAAGATTAAAACCTAAGTTTACCCAAGGTCCAGATGGTATACCTCAGATTATCGTAAGAGATTGCTATGAAGTTTTTATAAAACCTTTACACTATATAATAAATATTGCAATTAAATCAAAAATTTACCCTTCTGTTTGGAAAACAACAAAGGTAATACCCATCCACAAAAACGGTTCCAAATCTGAAATCCAAAACTATAGACCCATTGCTATTCTATCTGTATTCAGTAAAATTTTTGAGTATATTGTCTATACATCTATATTTAAGCAAATTGACGGGTGGTTTTGTGATGAACAACATGGGTTTTTACCAAATCGCTCAACTACCTCAAACCTTATAAATCTCACGATGTTTTTATCAAATCACTTAGACTGCAGTGGTCAAGTAGATGTAGCCTACTTTGATTTCCATAAAGCATTTGATAGAGTTGATTGTGACATCTTGCTAAAAAAGATGTCAGTGGCAGGTTTTTGTCCCGATCTATTAAGCTTTTTCACATCTTACTTTTCTGACAGGAAGCAGTACGTTCAGTACAATAAATCATGCTCTGAAGGCTACCCAGTGACATCGCGCATTGGTCAGGGTAGCAGTCTTGGACCATTATTGTTTTTGATAATGATTAATGAATTGCCTTCCGCCGTGAGTAACTCCAAATGTCTCTTATTTGCCGATGATGTCAAGCTTGTGCACTCAGTTCGTAGCCAAGATGACTGTTTATCACTTCAATTAGACATCGATAGAATACAAACATGGGGCCTTGAAAATGGATTGGCACTTAATATCTCAAAATGTGCTATTATGTCTTTCTCGCGTTCTCCGCGTCCGATTGCTTTCAACTATACGGTCTCCGGGCAATTTCTCAACAGACTTACGGAGGTACGAGATTTGGGTACATATTTCGATTCCCACCTAACTTTTAATCCTAACATTATACAGACATGCAAACTGGCAAGTAAAAGTGCAGGCTTCGTTATCCGACAATCAAAACAATTTACCTGTCCCACAACGATCGGTGTTCTCTACAATACATATGTCCGAAGTAGGTTAGAGTCAAATTGTATTGTGTGGTCACCTCATGAGAGTAAGTACATCCTTATGTTGGAAAGAGTCCAAAAATCATTTGTACTTTTTCTTTACAAAAAAATGTTCAAATACTACCCATATCTTTACCCCACTCTCTTCATTGTTGGAATGGTAAATTATCAAACCCTCGAGGCTCGACGAAACCTTCACCTTGTACGTTATTTTTTCCAGCTCATTCGAGGCAAACTGACGAACCCAGATCTCCTCTCTCAAATTTCATTATCGGTTCCACCTCCCCATAAGCATTATCTTCGTCCACGCTCAAGACCTATGTTTGCTCTGCCTAGTGCCCGCACCAACATACTTAAGCACTCACCAGTGTCCCGTGCTCTAAACCTTGTAAATAGTATCTCAATTAATGATTCTAAGATTGACATATTTTCTTGTTCGGAGCCGCTATTTATGAGATCCGCAAGCCAATACATCGAATCTATTGTTACTCCGAGTTTGTTGTTAGACACTAATATTATATAATGTTCTTGTGCAATAATTGTGTAATTTATATTTAAGATATTCGAATTGTTTTTTATCCTACATTCCTACTGTTGTTTTTATTCATTTTTAATATGCAAATAATATGTTTTGTTTTGTAACATTCACGTTTGGCTAGACCGTAAGTGTTTGTTTATCAAATAAATAAATAAATAAATAAATAAATCCATGGTTGCATTCTATTAGCAGCAACTGTAGTTTGGCGTTCGTTCTTCATACCTTCAAAGCTAGGTATAGGAACGACCGTGTAGTGATTGTTACCTAGCATTTTTACGACTCGGTAAGGCCCTTCGTACGCGGGCGCGAGTTTTGTACTTTTTCCATCATTTTAAAAGGCATTCTTTGTGATTTTCTCCGAGACTTTAACTACGTGCAGGTCGCTTACCCTTGTCATAATCGTGTTTTTGGTAATTTTTTTTCTTCTCGATTCTATCCTTAGCTGCCTTTCGCAAGATAAAAAGATCTTCGTTTTCACGGGTTTCATCTACGATTTCATTCATAGTAGGGTTTACCTCACCGTTCATTTGAGTTCCGAACATTATTTCCAAGGGGATTTTCCAATGGTTTTTGAATGGTATTATTTAGCCCCCACTAGATTTTACCATTCCATTCCTTTTCATTGTCATTTAAATTTTGTGCGGTCAGTGAATTCAAAATGGTTTGATTATATCGTTCCACCTGGCCGTTTGACCTGGGACTCGCCACTGCATTCAGTGTCTGTTTAATTCCTTTGCTAAGGCAAAATTGTTTAAAGGCATGAGATGTAAAACAGCTGCCGCGGTTACTTATCGAATAGTCAGGTGTTCGAAAAGTGACAAATATATCATCTAGCACTTTGACCACGTTTATTGTCTTAGTATTTCTGACTGATTTGATAAATATAAATTTACTGAATGCATCTAATAGTCATAATAGTCATTTATTGGTAAAGGATAATGCATTTACAAGTTAAGAAATAATTGTAAGTATAAAATTTGATTACTATACATTTGAGTAGGTACATCACATTAACTTTGAAACATTAAATTTGAAAAATAATAAAAAACGGTTATTTATAATTTATAAATTCCCCCCAACTAGAAAAGGCTTGCTTGACAAGCCATAGCTTCAGCTGCGACTTGAAGGAGGCCAGAGATGGCGCCTCTCACGTGCGGGGGCAACTGGTTGTAGGTCGCAGATCCCATTATATGCGTCAGTTTGGCAGATTTTTCTAGTACGTGGGGGACATGGGTGATTTTCTCCTTATCACGCAGGTTGTAATTATGGCTGTTATTTTAGTGTATTTACTCATATTTTTCTCACATATTGCGCTGTTTGCAGAATTATCCGTGACGGCAGCGTTAGTATACGCAGCGACTGGAAATATGGTCGTTCCGGGGTGTCGCGAGGCACCCGCACTATGGCTCGTACAGCTTTTTTCTGCATCCTGAAGGCGCGTAACCAGTCCGCGGCTCGCCCTTAGAGCTCGATGTCATACTGCAACAGCGCGTGCGCCGTCATGAACATGTGCGTACCATCTCTGGCGGAAGAGTGGCCGAGAGGCACCTAAGCGCAAAGCTCGCCCGACCCAGTCTCTCACATAGATGGTCGATTTGGTGCTCCCAGTTCAGCCTACGATCCAGCCGAAAGCCCAAGAACACTGTGGTCTTCACCTGTTCTAAGTAGATGCTTGTGACGTTGTAATAAACGCAATGCAAAGAGCGCACGCGGCGCGGAGTGGCGCGGTACCGACACTAGGCCGGAACCACGGCAGCGAGCAGACGTGTGGCGCGCTTTGACATTGGAAATCATAAACAAGACTAATTCCTTGATTCTAGACCTAAGGTATTGCGGAGGAACATCACAATTCTCTCAACCATAATAGATAAGGATCTATAATGCCTGCCCGATAGGTTAAAGTGGACGTAATGAGTTTTTCCCAGATTCCATATGAGCCCATTTCTCTTGAAACACAGTGACATTTGCTGGGCAGTTCTGTTAAGCCTGACCTCCAGCTGGTCAATTGTCGGCGCGCATACCACTCCGGCAACATCGTCAGCATACATCAGAATATGCGCATCGTGAACCGCCACGGGCAGGTCATTCATCAGCAAGGAGAACATGATGTTGGAGAGGGATGAACCTTGAGTGAGCCACCCCGTCAACAACGACCAGTGTGTGAATATGGCCCCTTTTTGATTTCACGAAGGGCCCCAGATGGTCGATGTACGTGAAAAAGCTCGTAAGATGGTAAGATTGTGAGAGAGTCAAACTCTAGTTATGCTAGTCCCATCATTCTTGTTCCGCGTGTGTGTGGACTATAGGATGCTTAATTCTATTACTGACAAGAAAAGGTATCCGATACCATTAATAGAGGATGAGATATTCCGATTGGCAGGTCAAGCGTGGTTCATCACTTTGAAGTTATTGTGGGGATACCTATTGCTGAAAAATCCAAACACATAACTGCGTTCGTCACACCGGATGGACAATACGAGTTTAATCGTATGCCGTTTGGTCTGTTGAATGCACCTGCGGGGTTCCAGTGTATGATAAACCATGTATTAGGCCCAGCACGATTTAATAAAGCCACAGTCTATATATATAATGTACTAGTATTCGGTAGAACACCCGAAGACTGCTTAAATAGACTTAAAGAGGTTTTCAGTAATTAGATACAGCAAATCTAAAGCTTAACTTATCGAAGTGTAGTTTCCTACAAAATAAAATCGATTTCCTGGGGTATGAGATAAGTAAAGAAGGTGTGCGTCCTGGCAGGGCAAAAATTCAAAGCGTAGTCGATTTTCCCCGACCTGAAAATGTACACGGCGTCCGCCAATTTTTCGGGCTAGCAGGTTATTTTCGTAAGTTCATATGGGGATTTGCGATTCTTGCTTCTTAATTCACCAAATTACTAAAAAAAGAAGCCACATGGGAGTGGACGTGTCAGCAAGAGAAATCGTTCAATAAATTAAAATCCAAATTGGTAGATAGGCCAGTGCTTAGTATTTATGATCCTTCAGCTGACACAGAACTACACACAGATGCAAGTAAAGTTGGTCTTGGAGCGATCCTTTTACTACTTTCGCAAGGCGACAATACCTTACGGCCCAAAGCGTATTACAATCGACAAAAAAATCCTGAAGAGAAAAATTTTCACTTGTACGAGCTTGAGACGCTCGCTGTTGTGTGTGCCTTAAAAATTTTAGAGTATACCTTCTTGGTAAAGAATAAAAAATTTACAGAGACTGTAATGCACTACGGTGTACATTCCAAAAGCATCACCTTATCACAAGAATTGCACGATGGTGGCTGAACTACAAGAATTTGATTGCACATTAGAGTACAGAGCCGGGACTAAAATGTGCCATGTAGACGCATTGTAAAGAAATCCGGTCGTTGATTGCGAAACTCAACTGGCAAGCGTAATGTCGATTAGTGAAGATGATTGGTTACTCACTCTACAATTGGGAGATACGGAGTTGTGCAGAATACGCGATATACTCGACAGTGATTTAGATTCTAAGGGTCTCAAGTACATTAGAAAATATTATATGATCCGGAAAAATAAGTTATACAGGTGCTTAGATGGAGACAAAACAATGTTAGGAAGGTGGTTCCTAAGGGCGTAAGATGGCAGTTGTGCAGAATGAACCACGATCAAATTGGTCATTTGCTACGAGAAAATATTAGATCGCATTAAAAAGACGTACTGGTTTTAGAAAATGACGCGATTTATAAAAAAGTACTGTCAAGCATGCATTGAATGTGCATATGCAAAGAAGTCCAATAATACACGCGACGGTCTGTTACATTCGATAACCAAAGTAGACACACCATTTCAAACACTGTACATCGACCATCTGGGGCCCTTCGTGAAATCAAAAAGGGGCCATATTCACACACTGGTCGTTGTTGACGGGGTGGCTCACTCAAGGTTCATCCCTCTCCAACATCATGTTCTCCTTGCTGATGAATGACCTGCCCGTGGCGGTTCACGATGCGCATATTCTGATGTATGCTGACGATGTTGCCGGAGTGGTATGCGCGCCGACAATTGACCAGCTGGAGGTCAGGCTTAACAGAACTGCCCAGCAAATGTCACTGTGTTTCAAGAGAAATGGGCTCATATGGAACCTGGGAAAAACTCATTACGTCCACTTAAACCTATCGGGCAGGCATTATAGATCCTTATCTATTATGGTTGAGAGAATTGTGATGTTCCTCCGCAATACCTTAGGTCTAGAATCAAGGAATTAGTCTTGTTTATGATTTCCAATGTCAAAGCGCGCCACACGTCTGCTCGCTGCCGTGGTTCCGGCCTAGTGTCGGTACCGCGCCACTCCGCGCCGCGTGCGCTCTTTGCATTGCGTTTATTACAACGTCACAAGCATCTACTTAGAACAGGTGAAGACCACAGTGTTCTTGGGCTTTCGGCTGGATCGTAGGCTGAACTGGGAGCACCAAATCGACCATCTATGCGAGAGACTGGGTCGGGCGAGCTTTGCGCTTAGGTGCCTCTCGGCCACTCTTCCGCCAGAGATGGTACGCACATGTTCATGACGGCGCACGCGCTGTTGCAGTATGACATCGAGCTCTAAGGGCGAGCCGCGGACTGGTTACGCGCCTTCAGGATGCAGAAAAAAGCTGTACGAGCCATAGTGCGGGTGCCTCGCGACACCCCGGAACGACCATATTTCCAGTCGCTGCGTATACTTACGCTGCCGTCACTGATAATTCTGCAAACAGCGCAATATGTGAGAAAAATATGAGTAAATACACTAAAATAACAGCCATAATTACAACCTGCGTGATAAGGAGAAAATCACCCATGTCCCCCACGTACTAGAAAAATCTGCCAAACTGACGCATATAATGGGATCTGCGACCTACAACCAGTTGCCCCCGCACGTGAGAGGCGCCATCTCTGGCCTCCTTCAAGTCGCAGCTGAAGCTATGGCTTGTCAAGCAAGCCTTTTCTAGTTGGGGGGAATTTATAAATTATAAATAACCGTTTTTTATTATTTTTCAAATTTAATGTTTCAAAGTTAATGTGATGTACCTACTCAAATGTATAGTAATCAAATTTTATACTTACAATTATTTCTTAACTTGTAAATGCATTATCCTTTACCAATAAATGACTATTATGACTATTAGATGCATTCAGTAAATTTATATTTATCAAATCAGTCAGAAATACTCAGACAATAAACGTGGTCAAAGTGCTAGATGATATATTTGTCACTTTTCGAACACCTGACTATTCGATAAGTAACCGCGGCAGCTGTTTTACATCTCATGCCTTTAAACAATTTTGCCTTAGCAAAGGAATTAAACAGACACTGAATGCAGTGGCGAGTCCCAGGTCAAACGGCCAGGTGGAACGATATAATCAAACCATTTTGAATTCACTGACCGCACAAAATTTAAATGACAATGAAAAGGAATGGAATGGTAAAATCCAGTGGGGGCTAAATAATACCATTCAAAAACCATTGGAAAATCCCCTTGGAAATAATGTTCGGAACTCAAATGAACGGTGAGGTAAACCCTACTATGAATGAAATCGTAGATGAAACCCGTGAAAACGAAGATCTTTTTATCTTGCGAAAGGCAGCTAAGGATAGAATCGAGAAGAAAAAAAATTACCAAAAACACGATAATGACAAGGGTAAGCGACCTGCACGTAGTTAAAGTCTCGGAGAAAATCACAAAGAACGCCTTTTAAAATGATGGAAAAAGTACAAAACTCGCGCCCGCGTACGAAGGTCCTTACCGAGTCGTAAAAATGCTAGGTAACAATCACTACACGGTCGTTCCTATACCTAGCTTTGAAGGTATGAAGAACGAACGCCAAACTACAGTTGCTGCTAATAGAATGCAACCATGGATACACATTAGAGCATTAGAGGTAAATGAAGTTGCAACCGATGAGGATGACAAATATAGTGAAACTTCCGAATATATTAATTAGCAAATGACTTTAGTTAAATTCATTATTGTTTGAATTAGTTACAAAATGTTATTTTCTCGAGATTTGACGTACAGAAGAAAAAAAAGTAAACTAAATTGGTTTGATGAAATCGTATCGTAAACAGAGTTGATAAGATGCTATTTAGATATCTATGTATGCCTTCATAGTAATAAGAATTAGTATACAGTACTTAACAGGAGTTATCAATGTAAGATGCAAAATAGTTTATACTAGATGAAAAAGTAATTTGTAAGAAATAAGAGTAAGTTAAGAACATTGTAAGATGAAATGAGAAATATTGTAAGATGAAACTGAAGAAAATTGTAAGACGAAATGAAGAATATTCTTAGACGAAACTGAAAAATATTGTAAGATGAAACTGTAAAACATTGTAAGATGAAACTGACGAAAATTGTAAGATGAATATGAACATTATTGTAAGATGAATATGAAAAAAAAATTGTAAGATGAATATGGAAAAGCTAACACCTTGATTATAAAAATATACTACCTAATTTGATCCATCTACTAAAAATTTGCATATCGACGTTTGGCTTAAAAAGGTTAATGAATGTGCCTTTGTGTACAGCTGGGACGGAAAGACCACAATACATTTTACAATGCAGAAACTTCAAGGGCTGGCTAGGACTTGGTATGAGAGACTGAATACTATTTTATTTTCATGGGCCGAATGGCAGCAAAAGCTTATTAATGCATTCCCATGTTAACAAAATTATGGCCAGTCCCTAGAGGACATGTTGAAACGAAAGAGCAAGTTTAATGAGAAACTAGCATTGATAAACCAATTTGTGATAACCGGAAAACGAGCTGTGGGTTGCATAATCCATAGCATCAGTGATATAACAATGAAATCAAGTGCATTGGCCTTAAGATGTACTGAACCTGTTCAGCTGTTACAGTTTTTACTAAGTAACAAAGTGTCAGGTCCCACTCAACATCCGTTATGCTTTAGGTACAAACCATTTAATGAATAAACCTTTTAATGATAATAAAGTAAAGCTGGTTGATTTGATACGACATTACGAGCATTGTTTTGCTAGTGACCTATCACAACTAGGATGCACAAATGTCACGGAAATAAAAATTGAACTTAATACTCAACGTCCCGTAACAGGTGTAAGTATTAAGTTCAATTTTTATTTCCGTGACATTTGTGCATCCTAGTTGTGATAGGTCACTAGCAAAACAATGCTCGTAATGTCGTATCAAATCAACCAGCTTTACTTTATTATCATTAAAAGGTTTATTCATTAAATGGTTTGTACCTAAAGCATAACGGATGTTGAGTGAGACCTGACACTTTGTTACTTAGTAAAAACTGTAACAGCTGAACAGGTTCAGTACATCTTAAGGCCAATGCACTTGATTTCATTGTTATATCACTGATGCTATGGATTATGCAATCCACAGCTCGTTTTCCGGTTATCACAAATTGGTTTATCAATGCTAGTTTCTCATTAAACTTGCTCTTTCGTTTCAACATGTCCTCTAGGGACTGGCCATAATTTTGTTAACATGGGAGTGCATTAATAAGCTTTTGCTGCCATTCGGCCCATGAAAATAAAATAGTATTCAGTCCCTCATACCAAGTCCTAGCCAGCCCTTGAAGTTTCTGCATTGCAAAATGTATTGTGGTCTTTCCGTCCCAGCCGTACACAAAGGCACATTCATTAACCTTTTTAAGCCAAACGTCGATACGCAAATTTTTAGTAGATGGATCAAAATTAGGTAGTATATTTTTATAATCAAGGTGTTAGCTGTTTTCATGGATGCTCCCTTGTAACTGCTGCGGCGTGGTTCCACTTTTCAGAGATTGAATAACTCTAGAAATATCAGTTGCGTAAAAACCAGGGCTACATGACCTTTTTTCGCGACGCTCAGGGCTGGTGTCTCGTCGCAGCTGGCTCGTCTTACGTTCCTGCCCACGTTGGTCATCATACGGAGATTGCGATTGCTCACTACGTGCTCTTCGGTTGTTTCTGTCAAGCTCGCTCTGCAGGTCGCGCTCCAGTTGTTGGCCATCGTGAGAGGGCTGCCGCGGCAGAACGCGGCCGTGCTCGCTGCGAGCTCTTCGATTGTTTTCATCGCGTTCCTTCTGCAGGTCACGTTTCAATCGCTTTAGTTTTTCTCGTTCTAGTTCCAGTTCCAACTATCGTACCCGCCGGGATTGGCGGTGGCTGCTCCAATTACGCGATCGGCTGCGAGACCGGCTGCCACCTCCAGCGACACTTTGACGTCTGGATGCGTCTCAAGCTGGCGTTTCTAGCCTGTTACTGTGTAAAGCATCTCTGCTTGATTCGCCCTCGTCTTTCATGCCGTGACTTTGCGCTGGTTATCCCACTTCTGACTTGTAAGGGATCATCCTCGACAATAAAACTTGTAGGTAATTTTGGTACTGTATTTGTGGTTTAACTTAACCACTCGACGAACAGAAAACAGAATGCCGCGCTCGGCTTAGACAATCGTTTTATATGTGCCTGGCATTTACTCTGCATCCATTCGTTCACTCAATAATTTTTGGTGTTGCCAACAATGATTTTAACTTCACATAACTTTTGTTATGAACTTACAACTAAATAATTCATTCAAATAATTTAAAATAAACATAAATTTAATAAATTAATCTAATCAACTGAATCTTACAAGTTGGACTTTAAAGAAAGTGAAATCTAACTTTAATTTTATAGATTTTTTTTTATCATGAATTTATAGAGCGTCAGTGATGTAACGCCTAGGGCCGCTACCTCCTGTCCGGAGGTCGTGGTTCGAATCCTGCCACATACCAATGTCTTTTAGAATTTCAATTTCATATGTACGTTTATCCGACGCTATTGCGGTGAAGAAAAACATCGTAAGGAAACCTGCACACGCCTGCAACGAAATTCGGAGGTTGTGTGTGAAGTCAACCAACCCGAATTTGCCCTGCGTGGTCGACTAAAGCCTGATCGCCCTAATTCAGGGTAGGCTCGAGCCCCTCGGTGGGGACGTATATGAGCTGATATGGTGATGATGATGATGAAAATTGTATGTGTTGATCGCTGGATAATATGTTTAGGAATTCTGTTGTCTGTAATTTTGGAGATAGACAATTCATAAACATAAAATATCCATCAGAGCATTAACAAATCCTAAATAAACAACCGAGGTAGAAATTTTAAAGATAATAAAAAAAAATTGTATGCTGTGGGTTTCATTAAGGAAATAAATAATTTGCATTCACTCAATTACCCTCCTCCATTTTAAAAGTAGTTTTATTATATAACTTTACATTCAATCGGACATGTCTTACATTACATAATGCCGGATGCAGCCTAACGTCATTGGGTACAAAAGTTGCCGGTGACTTGCCAACTTGCCAACAAACAATATGAATTAATTTATCACATTATTAAATGTGAAAACGTATGATAAAAATACTACCGATGCATATTCCGTTATCATACGTCACATCATCATATCACGCATCTAGAAAACATGTTTGATTGCCCTTGCACGGTTACTAGACGTGCTATTTAGGAAATTTTAACATTGTGAAATACTGTTTTTCTACTCCCATTTGGTAATTTGCTTAATACGTAACATCAAATCATATCACAAAAGTATTCATTCCTACAAGGCGTTTTACAATGATCATTTGACTTGTACTACAATGAAACTTTAAAAATATTTTTATGGCTTTGGCAAGTCATTAAACAATGATCATTTCAAAACGAGACAACTGTACTAAACTTGAACTTTTTAAATATTTTTATGGCGTAGGCTTTATTCAATATATGATCATGACAAAATTTCAATGTATTTTATTTATTTCATGATTGTAGAATATGCCACTCATATTGTAACACTCTTGTGGCATATGAGTGAGCACATGAGTTACAAACGCTCTCATTACTTGGCACTGGCATAAATACCTATTTCTTAATAAGTATTCACTAATCAATATATGTAACTTGATTGTCACAGTTAATAGAGGTCGGGATGATAACTCTCATAAAACAATTCATAGCTGATTTGATTTGCAATTACGCATTAAACTACTATTATTTTATTAATATCGTTTTTATGAATATTTTTTTATTATTCCGCATTTGATTCTTACCTGTTCGTGTGCTGCTTGGGGCTTTAAGTAAACGAAGACATCCTTTGGTGCTCCACATTTTGAATTTTCAATTATTTCATTCCTTTTATTCTCCATTTCTGGTGAGCACTCCACTGTTGACAATAAAATTATCATCAGGATAATTTTTCAAGTCTTTTTAGTTAGCTTAACTTATTTTACAAAAATTGATTTATTGTATTATGTATCCACATCTGCACAAAGGTGGTCCAAATTGGGACAGGTTGAGTTTAAAGTTTGCTCAAAGTTTAATAACTTCATAACGGATGCAGTTCCGTTTAGATATATTGTGTCTTTAGTAGGGGAAAGATTGCATCATTTTCTTCTTTTGTCGGCCATGATTAATCATTGTCATCGTCACAATGGATGACAAAAATCCCGCTAAATACATAGTTCAAGTTCCGATTTTATTTGTAGTAAATAACGAAATAAATGTATTTTTTTACACGTATTTATAATTATTTGTTCTTGTTAGATCTTTATCATTTTATTTTCACTTACACTCATTTTAATTAATTTTAAAAATTAATTATATTGTTTATTTTTATTTTAAGCGTCTTCTCTAAAAATATTACACAGGAATATTTTATTTTTAACTTTTAAGCTTTTTTAAATTTACAAACTTAATTTAATACATGTAAATTTTGCGTTCTGGACATAATTTAACTATAAAATTCACCTCTCTCTGTCACAATCTCATACTCCTCTGAAGTTTCGGGGAACCTTCGGTTGTGCCTTTGTGCAGCTCTCGCTGCTACCCCTATCAGCAGGAACAAGAACAGTTGCGACATAACGTACATTGTTACTCACTACAACTCTAGACACATCACAAAATACACTTTTTATCTATTTTTTTTTAAGTAAAACTTCTTTACGCACGCTTGACTTGGCGAGTAAGCTGGTTAATGCGTGACAAGAGCGTTACGGAAGTTGAGAGGGAGATATAAGTTAGTGAAGATAGAAAGAGAGAGAGAGAGAGTTACGTTTCGTATATTACTGTAGGAGCAACAGAGAGCAGTGCGCTCGCACATTTTCTTTCTCTCTTCCTCTCAGTTGCGAGTTTGCTGGTGTTTCGCGAACGGTGATTTTTTCGTAATTTCATTTCGTTCTTGAACAGTTTTATAAATTAATATGTAAATTTTCGGATGAATAAAATTATGGCAGGACACAGACTCTGAATATGAAAGCGGTGCTCCAGGACCATCAACTAAGAAGCATACGAAAATTGTGCATAAAAAATGTGTGACAACTTATTCAAGGCAAGATTTTAAACCTAGTAAGACCCATGAATCAAGAAGGTAAGTGCGTTGCATAACTCATACTAGTTGCTGGCGTCGTAGCGACGTAGCGTCATATGCAGCGTACCTTTTTCCTTGTCTATTTTCTCCCTCTACGCGCCATTCCAAAGAGAATATAACAAACTACGTTTTTAAGAGTTGGGACTCCTATACATAGGAATTACAGCTTTGTATTGATTAAGCAACATTCCAAAAAGAATATAACAAACTACGTTTACAAGAGTCGGGGCTCCCACCCAGGAATTACAGTTTTATTTTTGTTTGTTTGTTTGCCCTTTTCAGGGCAGGCTAAGGCTCATTGGCCATACTGCCTCGTCTTCAGTATTATTTTTTTCAGTAGTATTAGTTTACGTCTTCAGTAATTTTTCTTTCACAGTTCCAATTCCCGCCAAAAAGTCCTACAGCTTTGTATAAAACGCCTGCGAACTGTTATACCAATAGTATAAAATGAAAAATGGCAGTCATACTTATATTCTCTTTGGTTATACAACGCTGCTAATGCAGCGGTGATATCATGATAAGTTGATTGCAGCCAGGATATTCAGATATCCTTCCTCAGTTGTGAACCAATCTCAATGATTATTTTTATAGAGAGGCTGCCAAACTGTAAAAAGTAAAATGATCTATATATCTTCGGTAGTGTATTATATGGGACCAAAGATGAACTATCCCACCAAATTCGATCCGAAAGATTTATCTCATACCACAAACCTATTGTCTCGGTCTTAAAATCAACCACAGTAATTACTGATGTATTCGAAAATGAAAATAAAATAAAATATTCAAAATTATTAATTTATCAATGAACACCGATAATAAATTTATATATTTGTAGAAAATTAGTATATGTATAAACACGTACATTAATATATATATATAGATGGGGCTAAAGAAGCTTTACTTCAGTCGTGTGGTATAAAACACACTCGTTTTTTTTTAAAAACCTCTTTTCTTTCCAAGTAGCAAAACCTCGTGAAACTACCACTTCAGTACTATCACTCGTGTATCTGATTCACCGGTCTGCTTGGTTATGGTGGTTGGACCGACGGAGTTCTTTTTTATAAAGGCTGATTCACTTGTGGGCCCGCTGTGGCCCGACGTCACTAACGTGCCGATCAGCTGGCGCTACGTCGCACGACGTAACGATGCTGTTTCTTAAAACGCTTTTGAGATTGACTTGTAAAACGTGGTGCGGTGCGGCGTACGGTTCGCGAATTTTTGAGTGAACGGATGCATGAGTACGTTACGTGAGCTCACTACTAATATTTATACTTTGCTAAGGTTTCTTTTTTTCCTTTCGAAGTACGGGACCACAAAAGTGGTGGCTTCTTGAACAAGTAAATTAGCTAATCAATCTAGAGGTCTTAAGGGTTTCCGATTGAGCTAAAGTTTTGCATACAAGTTAAGGAAAACAATCCATGGTTAGCTAAGTGACGTCATTCTAAATCCCATATGGCGAACTCCTAAAGATGGCGGAGCAGTTATTTTTTATGCACTCTGATCAAATGGGTAACAAATGAAAGGGTTTGCTAAAAAGTATACGATCATTTTTCCAGCCTCCCGAACAAGCCGGTTTCCGAAAAGGCTTTAGTACCATAGACCACATACATACGCTGCGGCAGATTATACAGAAGACCGAAGAGTACAATCAGCCACTATGCTTGGCGTTTGTGGACTATGAGAAGGCCTTTGATTCAGTCGAAACCTGGGCTGTGCTACAGTCTCTCCAGCGGTGCCAAATTGACCATCGATACATCGAGGTGTTGAAGTGTCTGTATGAAAACGCCACCATGTCGGTTCGCCTCCAAGACCAGAACTCGAAACCTATCCAGTTGCAGCGAGGGGTGAGACAGGGAGACGTTATATCTCCGAAACTGTTCACCGCCGCCCTGGAAGATGTTTTTAAGCTTCTGGACTGGGGTGGACTCGGCATCAATATCAACGGCGAGTACATATCCCACCTCCGATTCGCTGATGATATCGTGGTCATGGCTGAGACTATGGAAGACCTAAGCACAATGCTCGATGGCCTCAGTAAGGTCTCTCAACAAGTGGGTCTTAAAATGAACATGGACAAGACGAAAATAATGTTAAATGTCCGTGTCGCACCCACTCCTCTAAAGGTTGGAGACTCTACACTGGAAGTTGTTGACGAATATGTATACCTGGGACAAACAGTCCAGTTAGGTAGGTCCAACTTCAAGAAAGAGATCAATCGACGAATCCAACTCGGCTGGGCAGCGTTCGGGAAGCTTCGCAATATCTTCACGTCCCAAATACCGCAGTGTCTCAAGACTAAGGTCTTTGACCAGTGTGTGTTGCCAGTGATGACTTACGGAACTGAGACATGGTCGCTTACTATGGGCCTCATAAGAAGGCTCAAGGTCACCCAAAGGGCAATGGAGCGTGCTATGCTCGGAGTTTCTCTGCGTGATCGAATCAGAAACGAGGAGATCCGCAGGAGAACTAAAGTAACCGACATAGCTCACAGAATCGCTAAACTGAAGTGGCAGTGGGCAGGGCACATAGCTCGTAGAACAGATGGCCGATGGGGCAGTAAAGTTCTCGAGTGGCGACCGCGCACCGGAAAACGTAGCGTAGGCAGGCCTCCCACGCGGTGGACCGATGACCTGGTGAAGGTCGCGGGAAGCCGATGGATGCGGGCAGCGCAGGACCGGTCGTCGTGGAAATCCTTGGGGGAGGCCTTTGTCCAGCAGTGGACGATTTGTGGCTGATATGATGATGATGATACGATCATTTTTAAATAAAAGATTATTCTAAAAGTTTTTATATTTTTCGAAAATCATTATCTATGTATTTAAAAAGGAGTTTTTATTTTACATTAGATTGCCCTTGTATAATTATTCAATGAACATGACGAATTCAAGACAATAAACAATGAAACAGTATACTCAACGAACATGACGAATTCAAGACAATAGTCATTAAATTATTAAACAGTTTACGATTTGTTTCACTTTCACGACTTCGAATTAGTTTTATTAACTATAGAAATCTAATTTGATACAATTAGATTTGATTCGAATTAGTTTTATTACTTATAGAAATCTAATTTGATACACTGTTGGTATTGATGATATTAGGGCTTTACCTATGAAATTGCCGATTATATAAAAAAGTTAAAAGATGAAAATTAATATTAAGAACAATAGTTATTAAAACAAAATTTATTCTCAAAATAGCAATAGACTATTAGAAATTCAATGGTGGTAAACATACGAGTATGCCTATTGTTTAGATATTTTGAGAGCACGGTGGCTTTAACCCCATGAAGTCAGATGTTTTCACCTGAAAAAATCGCCTTTATTAAGGCAAAAAATACAGATTTTGAATTTTAAAACTCTAGAGTTATCGCAGCAGTTTTTTTATTACTACTGTCATATTTGAGAATACCCACAATGACTTTCTATATACAAGAAAGTCATTGAATACCCCGCATAATATTTCGTCACTTTCAGGAAAATTCAAGAAAATTAACTTGTCTAAAAAATTGCCCCATCTGACCAATAAGAAAACGCCATTCAATGGTACATAGCTCAGGGGATTGGAACATAAAAGGCATGCCACCAATTATTAATAAAATACCATAAGTAGTGTCACCATAATGTCAATAATAAAAAACAATAACTTTTTTATTTTTAATAAAAATTGGAGTTGTTGAATATCATACTTGCGTCGCTCTCTGATAACACGGTAAAACTACGTTAGTACTAATATATATACTGTGATATCGGTGCATTTAAAACGCGTGTGGTTTTCTTGCAATATTTTTATTTTATTTTTCCGGTGCAAAAAAATGGCAATTTTCATTTTTTTTAAATAAGATCAGCGCGTGAAACCTTTACAAGTGCATTTGTGAGATGAAACTCCATACAATAATGAAAAAAAAGACAGACTTTCTATTTTAGGGTCCCATAAAACACTGTGCGATACTGAGGTCTGAGTCAAACATGTCGCATCCATAGCGTTTCGTTTGCAGCACTGGAACGCACACTATTTGTCGTTACTTGTCCATATTTTTCAACACGCCGACGAAAACCGCCGAATCTCTTTATTTTCTCTACCTCATCCATCTATCTCTTTACTTGGCTCTATTTTGTTTTAAAAGTCCCGTTAAGTGTACTTTTGCTTTAAACTTATTAATTTTAGTCAGAAAGGAGTAAGTTATTCTTCAGAAAAACCGTTTTTAGAACTTGGTGTTACAATTCGCAATCACTAGATTTTACTCCTCATATTTTTTTCATACCGGGCGCCTTATATGAAAGTCGATTCTTAAGGAGTAAACTCCAAATATGAAAATCGATTGTCAAGGAGTAAACTCCAAAAACTCCAAAAAATGTGTCATCCTTATCCAGAGGCGCTCTCTCTCTCTCTCTCGCTTGAAACGTCATTATCGTTTTCGTGCAGCCTGCGGTCGCAACCATTTTTTAAGTTTTTGTATAAAACTCGTGTAAAACGGCGATTTACGACGTAAAATGCCTCTAAGACGAAAGTGAGAGGATTCAGAAGAAAGATTACAACGGAAAATTAAAAGATATGAGGAAAAACTGAACAGGATTCGGCGGTCAGAAGCGCCGGCTTCTTCTCCCCAACGTGGCAGCGTGTCCGATACGGAGCCGCCGCCATTAGAACAACTATCAACTTTTGAGCCCACGTACTTGGAAGTAGAAGAAGCTGCCACAACTTCTCCAGCTGAAACGCAAGAAAACAGCAACGGAAATCAAGGTATAGTAAACCTAACCTATTATCACTACATTACCTGTGAGATTTCTAACCACTTACACTGTAGTACAGCGCTATTGAGTGCTTAAATTTTAAATACCTACCTACTTTTGTAAACTTTTTTAAGGCTATTTAGCCAAAACTCTCAAAAATAACACAGTCTACTATCGTGTAAAACCATTAGTTTTGCACTATTTAGTGCTTATATATACCTATTTACTTTTTGTAAGTACCTACTTTCATAAGGCTAGTAAGACTTAATTTTCATAGGTATTTACCCGCTTATAAAATAATCTACTATTGATTAGTAACATTTTTTGTACAAATTTTGGTTTGTACTCTTGCAGATATGGAGCTTGATGATGAAATTTTAAATTTACTTGGTGAATCACCACAGGAGCCAAATTTGGTCGCCCGATTCATAAAGACTTTGCCATAAGATATGCAGACATAATGAAAAATGGTCTCACCAAAGAAAAAAGAAATGAAATAGAGAAGGTTTATCTTCCCCTGGAAAATTGTAAAAAAATTGAAGCTCCGAAGCTCAACCTCGACGCACAAGCTGCAGTAAATGAAATGGCTGTAAAAAAAGACAAAGCTATCGCTTCAAAACAAAATCAAATAGGCTGTGCCCTCACAGCCTTCGCAGTTTCATTGGGAAAATTATGTAAAAACAAAACCAAGGAAAATATTTCCATTATATCCAACATAAGCGATGCCGCCCGCCTGTTATGCGACCACCAGCGTCAATAATCAAAAACTAGAAGGAAGTTTATTCTACAAGGACTGAAACAAACCACACGTGACTCCATCAAAGACACGGAAACAGATCAGTGGTTGTTTGGGGAAAACTTTTCAGAAAAGCTTAATGTTTCAAAGGCCATCAAGAAATCAGGACAAGAAATAAGTGTCAAGGCTAAGAAAACAACTAAACAAACAAAAAAGCCTGTAAACATCAAAGGCCCGGTGAACCACCAAATCAGGAACCGGACGTGTCGTGCCGGGCCACAACAGGCATACCAGAGCTACAGGAAACAACCACCACTTACTCCACAAAGAACTTACAATCAGCCTCCGAACAAAGTTTCTCAGAGGCAATCCAACACTCGCAATTGACCCAGGTTAGTCAGCCTTTTTGTGGTCGTTTGAAAAATTTTCATAATGAGTGGTCTCAGATTACTGGTGACACTAGAATACTAAATTGGATAAAAGGTTATAAAATACCATTTATTGATACACCATCACAACATTTAGTACCAAATAATTGTCATTTTTCAGAAATAGAAACTTTAGATATTGATGTTTCTATTAAAAAATAAATTTTAATAAGGAGCTATTATATGTTGTGATCCGCACAGCTACTAAATTGATGTCTCATGAATGTTATATGAGTACCATTGGCCTTAAAGATGCTAATTTTTTATTACCAATTCATGAAAATTATAAAAAGTGCCTATGGTTTATGTGAAAAGAAAAAATTATGAATTTTAGGTTCTTCCATTCGGATTAAATACTGCGCCATATGTTTTCACAAAACTTTTAAAACCAATCATGCAGTATTTAAGGTTTGTATCAGTAATCTATCTTGACGATATCTGATGCTGTGGTATTTGTTTTCAAGAATGCTTTGATAATGTACAAGAAACTGTAAAAACCCTTTCTAAATTGGTTTTTTTTAATAAATTTTGAAAATAGCTCACTTACAACTAATACACGTGTAAAATTTCTGGGTCTCCGCCTCGACTTAAAAAAAATATCACATTGCTTTAGGTACCCAGTGAAAAACGAATACAATGTACATTAAAGAGGAAATAAAGAAAATTATGTTTAAAAAAAAATTTAAAATGCGAGCATTCGCTCATATAACTGGGCTTCGAGTATCAGCATTCCCAGGCATACAATATGGTTTTTTGTACACCAAAGAATTGGAAAGACAGCTACGGCCTCCTCGAGAAATACCTAGCAACTAACTATTGATGGACTGTAAGTATAATGAGTAGTATCAACAAAACATTAAAATATATTTTAAATTGGTGACTCTCTCACATTGACAAATCTGTAAATCCTATCAGGATCGCTAAATATTTACTAGAAATCTTTTCAGATTCGTCACTGGGAAGCCTCATGCGGAAATGAAAAAGCTGCGGGATTATGGAATGAACATGAAAAACAACAACACATAAACTACTTAGAATTAGTAGCTGCCTTTTTTGGGCTTAAAGCATTTGCAAGTAACTACCAAAATTACGAAATTCTTTTACGCATAGGTAATACCACAGCTATTTCATATATTAACCGCATGGGCGGAATACAATTCCCACATCTGAATGGCATATCGAAATAGATTTGGCAATGGTGTGAAAAGCGAAAAATAACCTTATTTGCATCTTACTTAAAATCTGCACAAAATATAATTGCTGATAGGGAATCAAGAAAATTACACTCTGATATTGAATGAGAACTAAAAGTCCTTTTTTTCATAAAATTGTCTGTACCTACGGAAATCCTGAAATAGACTTATTTGCTAGCCGTGATGTTGCAAAATGTTGGAAATATGTAGCATGGAAAAATTACCCTGATGCTTACGAAATCGATGCTCTTACTATATGCTGGAAGCCATATTTCTTTTATGCTATTTCTCCCTTTGTCCTAGTAACAATAGTATTGCAAAAGATAATCTCTGAACAGTCGGAAGGTATTTTGGTTTTGCCGAACCGGCCCGCGCAACCCTGGTACCCAGTTTATCAAAAGCTTTTAGTTTCAAAACCCCTGTATTTTAGCCCATGTGAAAATTTGTTTCAATCCTATTCCAGCAATCATCAATTTTGCCAGCCACTTACCCTGGTTGCCGCACGCTTGTCAGGGAAGCAATTTCAAGCGCCGTTGAATATCATACTTGCGTCGCTCTCTGATAACACGGTAAAACAGTACAACACTTACCTAAAACAGTGGCATGCCTATTGCATTAATTTAAACATAGATAATTTACAAGCCTCAGTTCCTTATATTCAAATTTTTTTGGAACAACTGTATCAAGATGGTTCCACTTATTCTTCCCTGAACTGTTGCAGATCAGCTCTTTCCCTAGTTTTAGGATCGAAATCATGTACCGATGATAGAATTTCACGCTTTATAAAAGGTGTATTTAGACTATGTCCTCCGAAACCTAAATATGATGTTATATGGAATCCTTCAATAGTCCTAAACTATTCATTAACAAAAGGGGAAAACAATAGTTTATCCTTAGAAGGTCTCTCTAAAAAGTAAATCACGTTACTGGCCATCGTAACTGCTCATGGAGTTCAGACGTTCTCCCTAATAAAAGTATCTAACATCCAAAGACTCTGATAAAATATGTATCAAAATACCAGATCTTATCAAAACTTCACGACCAGGTGGAGTTCATCCAATTTTAACCCTTCCAGTGTATACAAAAAATCCTAACATCTGCCCTGTTACTGCCTTAATAAATTATTTAGAGAGAAAATCTGATATTCGCCGATTTGAAAATTTATTTGTGTCCTTTAAATAGCCTCATGAACCTGTCACTTCACAGACGCTTAGCCGTTGGATCAAATCTACTCTTGCAAGTAGTGGAATAGATATATTCATTTTCACAGCTCACAATACTCGCCATGCTTCTACATCTACGGCTAAGCATCTGGGCATAAACATCGACACAATCAGAAGAACAGCTGGATGGAGTGGCTCATCTAGGGTTATCGGCCAATTTTATGACAGAGATATGATTTCTTCAAATGATGATTTTGCTTCAATATTAAACATTGTGTAGGTAAAAGACACATTAAATGAAACTCCCATATCTTATAAGAATAAGAACCATTTATTAATAGAAAAATAAATGAAAGAAAATTACATTTTCGGTAGGAAAAATGTATTTTGTTATTTAAAATAATTCATAATTATTTCCTAGAGCTAGAAAATAAATAAACCTGCTTTGATAACAGAGTCATTCTATTATTTAACGGCTCTCTAAACATATATAATGTCTTATTATCATTGAACAGACTATGCAGTGAAGTACAATTAGGAATTAAACAAACTTACCTAAGTGAGGTTCCATTTTAATTGTACAAGTAGCAATGGAAAGTCTTAAAAGGGTATTGTAGATATCTTGAAGGTAAGAAGACGAATTCCAGCTGCTGTTGTCTTGGTTAAAACTATTATATCCATCAAGATATCCCTAGGGATATCCCTCAAGGTTCAGTTAATTAAAAGTGGGCACAGAATTTAGGATTTTTTTTAAGAAAGAGTTAATACTACTAATATAGAGTGTGGTTTTGCATAGCCCCAAACACGGGTTTCAAGATATCTTGTAGGTTAACTTTAGAAATTAAAAGAGACTTGAAAGGGTTTTCCATTAAGAGGTATTATTTTGATATTCAAAGAAAAATGCCATTTTTTATGTAAATGATCGGATGTTTATTTCATTATAAAGTAGGAGGTATGCTGTTAATAGTGGAAAATAATATCAGGCAAATGACCACCACGACCACGTTTACAGGACCATATCCTTTTCATGAAATTTTCCATAACCAAATCGCAAGGTGGCTGCCCTATGTCCTCGATAGCCTCACGAATTCCATCTTTGAGGTCTTGAATCGACGCTGGGCTGTTGGCGTAGACCTTTTCTTTCACGTGGCCGCAAAGGAAGAAGTCGCAAGGTGTTAAATCACAAGATCTCGGTGGCCAATTGTGATCACCTCTTCGAGTGATAACACGGTCCGGAAACTTTTCCCGCAAAAGATCAATGGTTTCGTTGCTTGTGTGGCACGTAGCGCCATTTTGTTGAAAGTAAACGTTGGCCAGATCAATGCCATCCAATTCCGGCCATAAAAAATCATTAATCATCTCTCGATAGCGCAATCCATTCACCGTAACTGTTGCTCCAGCCTCATTTTCGAAAAAGTAAGGTCCAATGACTCCGCCGGACCATAAACCGCACCAAACAGTCACACGTTGAGGATAGAGAGGCTTTTCAACAATAACTCTTGGGTTTTCCGAGCCCCAGATGCGACAATTTTGCTTGTTGACGAAGGCACCGAGGTGGAAATGGGCTTCATCACTCAAGATGATTTTTCGATGGAATTCCGGATCATTTTCATGCATTTCAACGACCCAATCAGCAAAGACACGACGTTGTTGATGATCGGCCGGCTTGAGTTCTTGTGTTAACTGAACTTTATAAGCCCTAAGACCCAAATCTTTATGCAAAATACGGTGTAATGACGTTTGTGGAATGCCTAATTCCAAAGAACGACGAGGAATGGACAAACCTGGGTTTTCTTCAACACTTTCGGCTACAGCAGAAATATTCTCGGCTGTTCTTGAGCGACGTGCACGGGTTTTATTCGTCACATCACTAACTTGTCCAAACAGCTCGAATTTTTCCACCAATTTCTGTATTGCGGTCCGACAAGTTAACCCAAAAATGTTCGAGTTTTACGAACCATCTCTCCCAAATTTTCACCATTTTTATAGTGAATTTTAATATTTTCAATGCGTTGTTGAAGCGTGTTTCTCAATTCGACCGTACATATATATTTTTTTATGTTTGTTCGCGGATAACTTCGTTGTTTATGAACCGATTTTGATGATTCTTTTTTTGTTGGAAAGAAGATATCTGAAGAATAATATCTGAAATCGGCGAATATCAGATTTTCTCTCTAAATAATTTATTAAGGCAGTAACAGGGCAGATGTTAGGATTTTTTGTATACACTGGAAGGGTTAAAATTGGATGAACTCCATCTGGTCGTGAAGTTTTGATAAGATCTGGTATTTTGATACATATTTAATCAGAGTCTTTGGATGTTAGATACTTTTATTAGGGAGAACGTCTGAACTCTATGAGCAGTTACGATGGCCAGTAACGTGATTTACTTTTTAGAGAGACCTTCTAAGGATAAACTATTGTTTTCCCCTTTTGTTAATAAATAGTTTAGGACTATTGAAGGATTCCATATTACATCATATTTAGGTTTCGGAGGACACAGCACAGTATATATATTAGTGCCGATATTACACATAGACAGATTTCAAAAATGAGCTATATATCAGTTCATTTACAAAATATATTTTTACTTTCCAAGACTAAACCGGCTCTTCAATTATTCAATATAGTTTTAAGCCAGCTTTCAATTAATCTGACTACAGCAAAAAACATGTTTTTAGATTTAACTCTACGCATACTTAATACAAAATAGTTTTGAGCATACTTAACTTGGTATTGGATATTCCTAATTTGCTAAAGAAGCGGTAGGTTTAAACTATTTTCTCTTAAAGAAAGTAATTACTTCAAAAAATTATTTTTGTTTTAGCAAAAACCTACATAAGATAGAGTACAGATATTGTAGATTTAATCATTATTCTTGTTTGCTACTTGGTTTACAAACAGCATAGTCTCGAAATGATACAAATCACGCTCCCACCCCTGTTTATAATAAACATTACCATTCATTAGGATACATTGTCGCGAAATAATAAAAATATTGCATTTTCAGTGCTAATTCTAAACCTACTCTAAACTAAATGACGTTTCAAGCGAGACAGCGCCTCTGGATAAGGATGACACAATTTCTTTTGACCTAGACTTTGAGTCTTGCTTTAAACAACGTGACAAATGGCTAACGGATGCGAATACTACAATATCTTATTATCATTTCTAGACTATGCAGTTCGTACAATTAAAATAAAACTTCACTTAGGTAAGTTCGTTTAATTTCTAAATAGGTACAAAACTGGTAGGTAATTAAACATTCAGATTAACTATTATTTATAAAAAATAAAAGTTTAAAAAACCGACTTCAAAATGAAATTAACTCAAAACTATAAAATAATACTATTATACTTAAATACACAACATTAACTAACAATAACGAAATCAAAGATGGGTACGAATGAAATTAGGGGCTTAACATTTTTTTTGAGGTCGGTACCAGCACACAGTTACTTACGTATCAAATGTTTTAGATTCGATGGTTTGCTGACACCGACCTCAAAAAATTTGAAGCCCCTAATTTAAATTCGTACCCACCTTTGATTTCGTTATTGTTGGTTAATGTTGTGTATTTAAGTACAATAATATTATTATATACTTTTAAGTGAATTTCATTTCAAAGTCGTTTTTTTTTAACTTTTATTTTTATTTTCTTTATTTTTTGTGATAATGCTTTCTATCTAACAACGTTACACCTAATCACCTACTCACCAATAGGAATAATCAAATCATAATACATGTGTTTCATTAACATATACAGAGTCCTGTGGCTTCTGTTATCATCTCAGGAGCATGAAAGTTAAGGAGTAAAATCGTCCATCATCAGCTTACTGAATAACCTGAAAGAATACAACTATCGGTCTATGCATACCTACGTATATATCTATGTATGATATTGAAAGAATTTTTCTCCAACTCCTTACCGTTAAGGAATTGTACCTTCCTGTATCAGCTTATTAACATGAGATGATGATTAACAGACGCAGGTATTTTAATAGCTTTAGAAAACATAATAAGAGTCACGTACTAAGTGCCTATAAAGTTTTAGGGTTACTTTGGTGACAATTGGACCCTCTCGGGAGTATACTCTTTCGAATAAAGAAAGAATTTTAAAAATCGGTCCACAATTGACGGAAAAATCGGTGAACATACTGTCGCGTTTATAGTTTTTTTAGTAATAAAATAAAAGTAATTTTTACAATATAACAAAGATTTATTTTTAGAAATATATTATAAAGAAAACGCGATAATCTCAAGTCGAGGATTCTAATTTTACACTAATTGAGTAGACAATATTAGATTTTTAGGCTAAAACCGAGTCCGCTTATCGCTGTTATTGGCAACGCAACATCCCTGCTTTCCTCAAGCGGCGATGGAGCGCGGTGACGTCACGGGCAGCCTCCGTGGCGCCTGTAGGGGTTGTTGCAGATGTAGCCTTGAGTAGGTGAGCTCAGCTGATCGTAAACACGTAGGTTCCTATTGGGTTCCAGTAGGGTTCCGATAGAGTGCAGGAGTGGAAGCCGATAGTGTGCAGAAGTGGAACCGATAGTGTGCTGAAGTGGAACCGTTAGTGTGCAGAAGATGAAACCCTGGAATTTCCGGAATTGGTCATTTTAGGAAATGTCCGGAAGTCCAGTACTGATTACAACATCGTGATCTGGTGAAGACGGAATTCCGCAAGCTGGTTGCTTACCAAAGCACTTTATAAGGATCGTTTATGTTGTAGTTTAGTACATAAAGAATTAACTAAAAATTAGGTACAAAGAATATAAGTAGCAGTTATAGTATTTAGGAAATAAATCGACGTATAATACTCGATGTATATATCGGTATTTACTAGATATGAAGCTAAATTTAAATGTTAGGTACTAAGTGAACGTTATATTAAAATATTTAAATAGGATAGCTTAGGCATTAATCTGTGTAGCAGTAAAATTACGATAACGTTACAATACAAAAATATACAAACGAACATAGAACCTCCTCCTTTTTTGAATTCGGTTCGTAAAGAAGACAACCCTAACGTAAGAGATGCGAGTTACGCGATAGAAAGAGAGGATACTTGTAGGTGGATATAACTGCTGCTGTGCGACCTGAATTGCACTTTATTGTGTCGCAGCAAGAGTCGCTATTTATTTAAATGATTTTTCGGAGTGCATCTCCTTTTTACGTAGTAAAGAGTCTTGTTTTATTGTTTGGTGATGGCAACAAAAATCAACCACCTCCATCACATATATTAAACACCTCCGTAGCGTAATGGTTAGTCCATTCGCTTTACACCAGGAAGTCGCGGGTTCGATTCCCGGCGGGGTCAACTTTGTAAGACTCGGTTTGGTTGGTGGTAGGGCATTTTAATAGCCCGCCTGGCTAGCTACCACCAAATTTTCTAAGTCTTGCGGCCAAAACATCAGTGTTAACAGCATTGATGTGTTCCGGATTGAAGATAAGATAGCCAGATCAACATAGCGTTGGGGAATCTTGGTGAGCCCGCTTCCATTTTCGGCATCAATCAATTAATCAATCAAAATAATTTATTTTAAATAGGTGCTTACACACACTTTTAAATAATCAAAAAAACAAAAAAAAATACTTATTGTCTATTACATAATGTCATGATACAGATTACAGTCTCAGGTAATGGTATATTTGTTATAGAATTAACATATAAATCTTTGTCATTTACATAATCTATTATTTTATAGTATCCTCTAGAGCACAAGCATTTTTTGACATGAGTCTTGAATTTGTTTTCTGACAAACTAGTTACATTTTCTGGAATTTTATTGTAGAATCTAATACACTGCCCCACAAATGACTTTTTAACTTTACTAAGTCTCGAAAAAAAAGGAAAATATCTATTTTATTTACATTTCTTAAATTCAAATTATGCCTGTCACTGTTTTTAGATTGAATACAGTCGGTACGGTAAAGAATACTATATGCTAATGACTTGCTAGCAGTCGCTTTTGTCTATTAGATAGAAATAGTCTATCATTTGTTAAAGTAAAGTTACGAACAAAACTGTTCGAATCAAAATACAAAATATAGTCAGAGTGGCTACATGTCAGGTTGTATAAATAAAGATTTATGTCAAATAACTTTTTGTTATAATACTGCGATTGATTAGAGCTTGCAGGAAAAATGTCCAAATTAACGCAATTAATACGTGCAGGAGCGCAAAAGGCTATAACTGGACACAGTGAATTGTGAATCAACACGATTACGTCCACTCACTAGGACAGTAGTACAGTCCGTGCGGAATAACTTGAACCTGCGCAGTAGTACATTTTTAGGTGTGATGGGCGGTGAGGAATAAGTGCGCGGGGCGTAACGATGCTCCGCCCCCGCGTAACCATAGCAACGGTACTCCGCGCCCCGCTCACCTACCGCGATCGTCTTTAAGCTACTTCAAGGACAGTGGCGTGCAGAGTTTTAAGTGTTTTTGTTTGATTTTCTCCCTCAAAATAGTTTGTAGGTCCTCATTTCAATAATTTGTAAGATATACGCGAAAATCATACCTCAAAAGAAAGAGCGATAACCAAGCATGTTTTCAAAAAAGTTTGAACGAAAAAAAAACCGGTTTTTTAAATGATGTAAAAAAAAGAGATATTTTTGATTTAGCTCTATTGTAAAAACCGGCCAAGTGCGTGTCGGGCCACGCGCAATGCAGGGTTCCGTAGTTGCCAATATGTTTGTTATAGTGATTTACTTACATTTGATATATTATAAAACGCGCTAGCAACATTTTTGACCAGGTTAGTGTATTTACGAACTTTTTGATCGACTATTGCTCGTCAACTAGAAAAGACTTTTTAGCTTTGACAGTTCTCCTTTTAAATTCATTATAGACTACTTTAATTATTTTTTCAAATTTCCAAATACAGCGGTTTAGTTGTTAGGGGGTGGGGACACTCGACTCCAACAAAATTAAGCACTTTCAAGTCTATTTTTTCGAAAATGTAACCATAAATTATAAAATGGTCTAAGAGACTCACAACTATGTTTAAGCTCTAACCAACGATACCCTACACGACTGGGTTTGACGAGAAAAAAAAATCATCCCCACTTTACTTAGAGAGGTACCCTTGAAGTTTTTTTTTCTCAAAATTTTTTTACAGTTCTTTCCGCGTTATTATTATGCATATCTTTGCCAAATTTCAGGTCTTAACTACTAATAGTCTAGGAGCTAAGCCGCGGACACACAGGCGGACAGACGGACAGACAAAACTATAATCCTCGTTGTACTACGGAACCCTAAAAAAAAATATGAACTTCTAACGCCTGTAAAAAAAGTCATAGGTGTTTAGAACATGTTTATACAGGGTGCGAGGGACTAAATGTTACTACGGAAAAACTCCATAACTCCGCCAAATGTTGATATTTCTATTTGAAAATTTATGGTAATTGGGAAAATTTATCTGTTTTCTAAAAGATATACTAATTTTTCGATATAACCGCCTTTAGCCTTGATTATGGCGTTGAGACTGCCGATGAACGCATCACACGCTGCACGAATGTGGGCCTGCGGGATTTGCTGCCATTCTCGACGAAGACATGCCTTCAGCGTATCCAAACTGTGGTGTTTCATAGTGGACACCCTAGCCTCCAAAATGCTCCAAATGAGAAAATCCAGCGGGTTGGCGTCTGGTGAATAAGGGGGCCACTGTTGCGCCGAAATGAACTTTGGAACATTCTCACGAAGAAATTGTTGATTTTCAATTGCTTTGTGTGACGGTGCTGACTCCTGCTGGAATGTCCATGTCCTGATCCCGAATTATTTATATGCCCATGGTATTAACGCTTCTTTTAGGACCTTTTCACGATACGCGGTCTTGTTAATTTTGACACCCTGGTCAATAAAAACGACCGGAGAGTGACCTTCAGCAGTCACTGCGGCCCAAACCATAACAAAAGCTGGTTCTTGCTTTCTGACAGCTATTCTTTGCTCGAGATTTTCGGTGGACTTCCCCTACACGGTCCCAAACACGGTCATTTTGCTTGTTCACGTATTGCTGGACGGTGAAATTTTTTTTCATCCGAAAAGACAATGTTTGGCAAAGCTTCACTCGCGTGCAAGCGTGCCTGGGCTCTCTCCAACCGTTTTTTTTTCTGCTCCGGAGTTAAGTCTTGCACTTTTTGTGTCTAACTCTATAAAATCGGAAAATTTTCCCAATTACCATAAATTTTCAAATAGAAATATCAACATTTGACAGAGTAATGGAGTTTTTCCGTAGTAACACTTGGTCCTCGCAACCTGTAGACTGTTTACACATCACTTTAATTAATTTAATAAAAAAAAATCAAATGGGCCATAAATCACAGTCGTTCGTTAACTTAACGACGATCGGACGTGTGTCACGGTGACTCATGTTATAGACAATGGCCTCTCATGTGATAAAATGTAAAAACTGTAATATAGTTATTTGCGAAGTGTTAGCTTTCATCCAAAATAAAGTGGATGTAATGGACGAGGAAAGTTTGGTGAGAGTGTGTTCCTCGGCGTTTTCGACAGAGGATATAGAAACTGCAAAGAATCTTCTTTTCGAGTCGATTACAACAAAGCAGCGAAACATACAACGAAAAAGAAACGGGAAAGCTCAGCGAGATCTTAACGACGTGATTGCCTTATTTAAACAAATTGATCCCGAACATGTACCGATATTTGTTGCAAAAGAGCTGCATAAACTCCCGCCTGTTTCGTTTGATCACGTCGATGCAACTCGATTACTAAAAGACATTCTACTGGTTAAAAACGAGATTAATTACATAAAAGAAAAGTATGCGACGGAACAGCAGTTAACTGAGGTTAAGGATGACATCAAAAACCTAAAACAGGCATCTCTGGTAAATAATTTTGATTTTAACGTCAATTGTAAAAGAGGCGGTGGCGGAAAACTGAACAGTTTTTGTTATGACAGCGGCCCAATGGGCCTACCCCCCAATGAGTCAATAATATCATGCCCGACCAGCAGCTCTCCGAAGTCTACCCTCGTCGATACCGCAGCCCCGGTATCTCATTATGTTAGCGACACAAGCGCGGTAAAGAGCGACACATGTGCATCCTACTCACCCCAACAAACCTTTCGTAACCTTGTCGTGACTGCACCAGTGCAAAATGACTGTATGCACGTGCGCGCGAGTGCTAAGAAAGAGATAGCAGGAACAGAGCACACCAGTAAGATTGAGACAGAAAAACAACAACACAGTCCTAGCTTGAAGTTTGACGGGCGGTCCAAGTCTAAAACGGTTGCGGATATTGTAAGTGAAAAAGAAAAGTGGAAAAAAGAAATGCCCTCGGAGGGTTGGGAACTAGTACAAAGAAAAAGATTAAGAAATCGTTTAATAGGGGCCAAAGGAAAGGCGGTCCAACAACCAGAGGAAAAATTCAGAGCCGCTGATATAAAAATTCCACTTTTTATTAATAATGTGGATAAACAGACTAGTGAAAATGATATAATAGAGTATATAAAAAAAAACACAAATATTTCTGTCACGTTGAAGAAAATAAACATGAAAAAACAAAAACGCTATGACGCGTATAAAATCTTTGTACCACACACGAAGTTACCGTTATTCTTGAACGACGGTCTATGGCCGGAAGGAATTCGATTCCGCCGATTTATATATTTTAATAGAAATAGCTATGATAAAAATACGTCGACTAATGATGCAAAAAATGACTTGAAACAAATTAGTGTCTTTAATGGATAACAAATACAACACAACATTCATTAGTTACAATTGTAAGTCAGTCACCCGATCGATAGACTGTGTGAGGTGTTTATGTCAATCAGCTGACATTGTAGCATTACAAGAGACGTGGTTGCTTCCGCAGGACATTCCACTTTTGGGAACTATAGACACCGAGTTTCAGTTTACGGGAAAATCAGCCGTAGACACTGGTGCTGGTATCCTTCGGGGAAGACCGTACGGTGGGGTGGCATTGTTATGGCGGAAAAGTGCGTTTAAGGCAGTATCAGTAATTCAGTGTAATAGCGTGCGAATAACTGGAATTAAGATAGTGTTAGCGGATCGATCGCTTCTGGTATTTTCTGTATACATGCCTACGGACTCGGCAGAGAATCAGGCCGAATTTACGGACTGTCTCAGTGAGATTGCTGCAGTTGTACAGGAGTGTAGCATTGATTCGGTGTTCGTACTCGGCGATTTTAACGCACAACCCGGTAGCCGGTTTGGTGATGAACTAGCGGACTTCTGTTTAGAACAAAAGTGGCGGTGTGCTGACATGGACATATTGCCGTCGGACTCGTACACATATGTAAGTGACGTTCACCATACTAGAAGTTGGTTAGATCACTGTTTAGTGTCGGAAGCTGCGTGGAAAACTGTGTCAGGTGCTAAGATACACTATGATGTGACTTGGTCTGATCATTTTCCCTTGGAAATATCCTGTAATTTAGACCTGTTGCGTAGTAAATTAACTAGTAATAATAATGACTATAATTATGTTATCTGGGGAGAAAGAGACCCACTGCAAATAGCGTTATATGAGGAACAATGTAATAATAAATTAAGAGACGTGGATTTTCCAAATGAATTTAGACAATGTAGTGATAAACTCTGTGATAATTTAGAACATAAATTGATAATTGATAATATGTACATTAATATTGTTGACATTTTAAGAAATGCGTCGATTGACAGCTGTAGTGACAAAGTCCGTAACAGAAAAAAAACAATAATCGGTTGGAACAAACACGTTAGACAGGCACACAGTGAGGCTCGGCTTGGTTTTCAGAACTGGGTTCTGCACGGAAAACCAAAAACAGGACCTGTTTATAACACCATGGTTGATTCGAGGAAAAAGTTTAAAAGTAAATTAAAGTGGTGCCAAAACAACGCTGCACAAATAAAGTTAGACATAATAGCATCTCACCACTATAACAAACAATTTGGAAAATTCTGGAAGCAAACCAGTAAACTGAGTCCTAAGTCGAGTCTCCCTGTGAGTATAGAGGGTGTTAGTGAGCCTTCCAAAATTGCTGAGCTGTTCAAAAGCAGTTTTAAAGTAGAATCTCCACTTGTGGCGTCTGAATACAAACTTCCTCATATACAGCCTTCCGAAGGTTCTCACGTCCGGTTTACCGCTAGGGAGGTAAAGGCGGCAGTGAGGAGTATGACGCGTGGTAAATCACCTGGCCACGACTCTCTTAGCATTGAACACCTGCAACACGCAGGTGTTCACTTGCCTAGGGTGCTTAGTATGCTTTTCACCTTCTGCATTGGGCATTCCTACTTGCCTGAGGATATGATGAAAACATTAGTGGTGCCCATTGTGAAGAACCGAACAGGAGACGCTTCGGATGTTAAAAATTATAGACCCATTTCACTGGCTACTATCTTGGCAAAAGTGTTGGACAGTATGCTTGATAAACAGTTGGATAAACATCTAGTTTTACATGACGCCCAGTTTGGGTTTAGATCTGGTCTTTCCACGGAGACTGCAGTCCTCTGTCTCAAGCATACTGTTCGATACTACACGGACAGGAGAACACCCGTTTACGCGTGTTTTCTTGATTTGTCAAAAGCCTTCGATCTGGTGTCTTATGACAAGTTATGGGAAAAGCTGGAGAGGGAGACTAGCTTACCTAGTGAGCTTACAGCACTTTTTAGGTACTGGTACGGCCACCAGAGGAATCAGGTGAAGTGGGCGGGCTCACTGTCGGAGCCTTACAGGTTTGAGTGTGGGGTGAGGCAGGGGGGCCTGACCTCTCCTCGGCTCTTCAGCCTGTATGTGAACCGGTTGATTGGGGAGCTCAGCGGCGCCATGGTAGGCTGTTCAGTAGATGGAACATTTGTTAACAACATAAGCTACGCTGATGACATGGTGTTGTTGAGCCCCTCAATCAGCGCCCTAAGAAAACTTGTGAGTATTTGCGAAACATATTCGGAGATCCATGGACTCAGCTATAACGTGAACAAGAGCGAGTTGTTAGTGTTTAGGGCGGGGGTCAAAAGTTATCCTCTGGTGCCGCCGGTCACGATCAGAGGCACTCCTCTCAGAATAGTGACACAATTTAAATATCTGGGTCACTGGGTAACCGAGACGCTGAACGATGACGTAGATATTGAGCGGGAGCGTAGGGCGCTGGCGGTGAGGAGTAACATGTTGATTCGCAGGTTTGCCAAATGTACGAAAGAGGTCAAACTTACATTATTTAGGGCATATTGTCAGTCGTTCTATACCTGCAGCCTGTGGATCAACTTTACTCAAAAAACTTACAGCGTCCTACGCGTCCAATATAACAATGCCTTCAGGGTGCTGTTGGGGTTGCCGCGCTTCTGCAGCGCCTCAGGGATGTTCGCGGAAGAACGAGTGGATGACTTCCCAGCTTTGATGCGCAAGCGAATCGCCTCCCTGTGGCGGCGGGCGCGCGATAGCCCCAACAGCCTCTTGGCCACTGTAGCGGGAAGGGTCGATGGACCGTTTTTTGCTCACTGGACCGGGAAGCATGTGACGCCCTCAAATCGGGCTGCAAAATAATGGTGGCTTTGTTTCGACTGCTTTATTAATTATTTGTTATTTATGTTTTACTAACATAGGTTTTTAAGTGACATTGTAACTAACATATTATGGACTGTAATTGTCTGATAATAAACTGAATTTGAATTTGAATTTGAATTTGAATAAATTAACAGTTATCTGTAAGATTTTGGATATTTTCACAGAAAAACATAAAAAATTGGTAAAAAAACCGGCCAAGTGCTAGTTTTACTCGCGTGGAGAGGGTTCCGTACAATGCCAAAGTAAAATACAAAATATCACATTTAAAATCCTCACAGTAAGACGCGAGTTGACTAATACTAACGCGATCTAGTGGTGTTTTAGAGAACTAATTTCCGTAATTAAACGTATTATATTGAGTTTACCACTTTATTTTCAATTGACAGAATTCTTATAGGTTTTCCTGTAATCTACAAACAACTATATGTTGTTATTTTTTTAGAATTTTAGGCTCAGTAGTTTCGGAGATTTGGGAGGGGGGAATGGTCAATTTTCATCTCCTTTTAACGAGCCCTTTCATTTTATATATGACACAGTAAGGTTTGTATTTTTTTTTATTATTTCCTAATTTGTAAATGACTCTTATTTATTTACTTTGCACATCTGTGTTTGGGTCATAGGATTACACCATTCTACCAAATTTCACCTGATTTGGTCTAGAAGATTTGGAGCAAATTGTCTGTGACAGTCGGACGGACAGACAGACAGACGCACAAGTGATCCTATAAGGGTTCCATTTTTTTTGTACGGAACCCTAAAAATAGTAAGAATTCGTCTAAGACAACCATGGCTTAAATGGTTCTAAATAGTCTGTGCTAGCTTCGCCTTAAAGCTTTACACCCATCTTCCAACCATCCTGTACATAAAGATATGCTGTATTTAGTTAGGATACACCTAAATCGATATCTTCGTTTGTACGACCTTCATTGATTTCATTTCGCTTTCAGATTTGCATTCGCTTTGAAAAGACTGAGAAATGTAGCGAGTGAACCAACAGCCTTGACAGCGTATCACGGTTACGTCCACAGATAAGAAATTTTTTTTGCAATAGAATTCTTCTATTCTGTGGTTACGTCGCATCTGTCCTAAGATACGGTACCATTCTCTGGGAAAACTCAACGGACGTCAATAGAGTATTTTTGTTTCCAAAGAGGTGTATTAGAGCTATTTGTGGAGCAGGTACATCAGAATTGTGTAGGCCCCTTTTCAACAAACACAACCTACGGCATGTAGGTATATTTATGAGCAAAATCATCCGGACTTGTTCCCAAAGCCGATCCAATGTTCACGGTTACGTAGCAGATATTTATACCGTTGGGAATTACCTTTATGAAAAACTAAATTTTAAAGAACTGCTATTTATATAAAGTCCATTCAAGTGTTTATTACAATTCCAATAAAACTGAGAGCATCACATAACACATATTTTGTTACCAACTTGAAAAATTGGCTAAAAGAGAAATGTTTTTATACAATTGATGAATTTCTGGAAAGATATATTTATAATTTTATATGACACTAGTATTCCCGGCGTACTTACACTACACTTTATTACCTTACCCTACCCTTCACTACCCTACACTACACTACACTACACTACCCTTCCCTATCCTACCCTTCCCTACCCTACCCTACCCTACCCTACCCTTCACTACACTACACTACCCTACACTACCCTACCTTACACTAAACTACACCACACTACACTACACTAAACTACACTAACCTACCCTACCCTACCCTAACCTACACTACCCTACCCTACCCTACCCTACAATACACTAAACTACACTACCCTACCCTACCCTAACCTACACTACCCTACCCTACACTACACTACACTAAACTACACTACCCTACCCTACCCTACCGTACACTACACTACACTACACTAAACTACACTACCCTACCCTACCCTACATAAGAACCTTCTCCTGATAATAACGTACTCGACAAAAAAATAATTAGCGAAATAGGCCCAGCCGTTCACGCGTGATGCCGTGACCAAGGGAAATAGGGATTCATTTTTATATATAGATTGTTAAAAAGCGTCGGTGGCTCAACCGGTAACGACTCGGTCCTCCTAACCAGAGGTGCCGGGTTCAAATCCGGACGGCTAATTACCAATGAGTTTTTCGAAACTTACGTACATATACTCACCGATTGCTTTAACGGTGAAGGAAAAAACATCGTGAGGAAACCGGCACAAAACTGCGAAAAAACTCGAAGGTTGTGTGTGAAGTTGACCAACCCGCACTGAGCCAGCGTGCTCGACTAAGGCCCGATCGCTCTAATTCAGGGTAGGCTCGAGCCCCTCGGTGGGGACGTATATGAGCTGATATGATGATGATAAAAATAATTTGAATTTTAAATGTTAATTGATACTACATTAAGATCTTTTATCTACACTCATGTCGTAAATCCTTCATTTACTTATCAGAAACGCTAAGCAAATGATATACCTTTCGATGGAGCCGTGACTAAGGATCCATACTAATTTCATTTCGTTATCGCAAAGTTGTAACAAAATGAAGTTTTTTTTTTATTATTTTTACGCAGATGCTTGCTATTTGAGCACACTAGCGTGTTTCGGAACGCAACCTTGGCGGCGCGCATGCGCGGTGCGATATTACTGCAAATTTATTTTCGCGCCATTAACGTTTGTATTTTTCCTTAAGCAGTTTGTTTAATATGTAATTCGTTATTCGTTGTAATAAGTAAGTCGTTATTACAAGTTTTTTTACTAAAAACCCAGTAAAATGTCTGAAACTGATAGTGATATAGACGAAAATTTGACACCCCCGGATATTCTTGAAACAGCAACTAAAATGACAAATAATCTTCTCCCAGAAAAATCAAGGAAGATATACGAAAAAACCTATGAAGAATTCATGGATTGGAGAATGAAGAAAAACACTACATCATATTCTGAAAATGTCTTACTTGCGTATTTTCAAGAGATGTCAGAAAAACTAAAATCTCCAACTTTGTGGACTAAATTCTCAATGCTCAAAAGTACATTGGGAATTCATCACAACATTGACATGACAAAATATTCAAAGCTAATCAAAATGTCAATAATTATTACAATAAACAATGATTACTTTATTTTGTCTTTAATTTAAATTTGTTGTATGAGTGTAGATAAACTATTGTATGCAACTGTACATAATTAGTATTTAACACTCGTGTATACTTTTATGAAACTCGCTGCGCTCGTTTCATAAACCACACTCATGTTAAATACCCCTCATTATGCAACAGTTGCATAAATAGCTATTTTTTATTATTATTCACAAATGGTAAGCCCTTGGCATCATCTCACCTGATGGTAAGTGACGATGATGCCGAAGATGGAAGCGGGCTTACCAAGATTCCCCAACGCAATGGAGAACTGGCTACCTTATCTTCAAGCCGGAACACATCAATGTTGTTTACACTGATGTTTGGCGACAAGACTCAGATAAGATGGTGGTAGCTAGCCAGGCGGGCTTAGAAAATGCCCTACCACCAACCAAACCGAGTCTTAAAAGTTGAGCCCACCGGGAATCGAACCCGCGACCTCCTGGTGTGAAGCGAATGGACCAACCATTACGCCACGGATGTTAAGTAGGTTAATCTTTGATTTGAATTTTTAAGATTATAATGATATTTTAAAATACTGGTATTCAATTATATAATTATAACTAGCTGTTTCCCGCGACTTCGCTCACTCAGATCCGTCCGTCCAGCCGTTTCGGAGGAGTATGACAACTAAAACTGTGACACGAGACATTTATATACATAGGATTGTGACATTATGTCCTTATCTATTAAGTACTTTACAAATCAATTAATTTATTTCAATTTTTTATATTAAATTAGCTTTTGTCTCAAGATCTCTGTTGTTTTGTATGATACTACGGTGACACATCATGTACGCGCTATTTCCTCTAACGTGCGAGACTATGAACATGGCCTTATTTTTAATGTTAAGAAATCAGAATACATGGTATTTAAGGCCGGCGTCAAGTGTCCAGCACCTTTAAATAGGGTAACGCAATTTAAATATCTGGGACACTACGTGACGGACGACCTTGAAGACAATGTAGACATAGAGCGGGAACGTAGGGCATTGGCGCATATGTGCAATATCTTGGTGCGCAGGATTTTTCGGTGTAGCACGGACGTTAAAATAACGCTGTTTCGTGCGCACTGTCAGACATTCTACACCGGCAGCTTGTGGGCCAACAGCACGCTGAGATCACTCAATGTCCTACGTGTCCAATATAATAATGGTTTTAGGATGTTGTTGGGATTGCCCCGCTACTGCAGCGCGTCCGGCATGTTTGCGCAAGCGTGCGTTGACAGCTTTCATGCAATCTCGCGCAAACGAACAGCCTCCTTGCGCGTCAGCCCCAACAGCATCCTGAAAGTTATAGCGGAGAGATATGGCTCCCAGCTATTTTCACACTTCAGGCATGTACTGGTTAGGCAGGGACCTAATGCCTACTGTCGTTAAAAATGTGTGAAGTTGGTTTTAATCGTAGTTCTTGTTTTTTGTTTTTCTTTTTGTGTCTAACAAACTTTAGTCTATAAGCAACTTACTAACAAAAATGGACTGTACTTGTTGTCTGAATAAATAATGATTAATAATGATAACCCTTCGTCATATAACCTCCGGTTGTTCCATGCTTGCCAACACTGAGTATTTGCACGGACTCAACCAAGCAGCCAGGATCCTACACCAAAAGATCGCTCTAAAGTAAAACCTCATATCTCGGCGGTTGCCATATTACAAGTACACGCCGGAGCCGGTTCTCGAGAACGACCGCGCCAAGCTCTACTGTGACCGACCCATCATCACAGACAGGACTATTCTTCGAATAAGCCTGTTAACGTGTTCATGGATCGGGCACAGTCAAGGGTGTTTTTGGTGCATGTCACTATACCATACGACGAAAACCTCGTGCAGGCTGATGCCGATAAAAGGACAAAGTACCTGGACCTGGCGCACGAGGTTACTGATATGTGACAAGTGGAATGCACCAAAATCATCCCCATTAGTCCTATCCGTGAACGGACTAATTTCAGTCGACCTTGAACGACACCTAAGGCGGCTGGAACTCCAAGGCAGACCTATAATTGCGGCAATGAAAAAAACAGGCCTCCTCAACAATGCCCGAATAGTTCGACGCTTTCTCTCTCCGTCGCACCGAACTCCACCCGACTGTGCTTCCGCTGGAGGTGCTCCTGCCACTTCGCCTCGTGTCAAGTGAGCAGAGTAGCTTGTTTTGTATCTTTAAATAATTATAATATTTTGTAAATTAACACCTTTTTCCATGATTTGAGCAATTAAATTTCAATTTCAAATTTTTATTGTTCACGATCAGAGCAGCATCCGAATCATCTTAGATCGAGCTTTCTAGGCTAGTATTTGGGACTATACTAATTCAAGACCTATTCCCATCAAAACAGACGGTAAAATTAAGTACCTACCTAAAACAATTTCTCACTCACTTAGTTCGCTCGAATGTAGAAATGCAAAAGGTTATGGTAAACGTATAAAACCAAAAATTAGAAGGATTCATTGTCTTTTTTATTATTATGAGTGGTAATTCCATCCAAACTGTATTCAGATAAATCTAAATCACTATCGTCTTTTTGTACGACCTTCTTTGATTTCATAAAAGCTTTGTTGTTCACAATCGGGGCGGCATCCAAATCATCTAAGATCGAGCTTCCCAGGCTCGTATTGCTTCCTGCGATACTAGCCGCCTTCGCCATAGTACCTGTAGTAGGTTTCCCAGCTAATACATCTACTCCACCGACGAGAACTGTAGAAGGAGTTTCACTTCGTCGAGCTAACTGCGACTCTATTGTATGTTTCAACTCCGCAATTTTTGGGCTTGTATGAGTATTCAGTTGTATTTTTGTGTCCTTTGTCAAATCATTTTCGATGCTGAAAGTAAGCAATGTTGACGTTAAGTTACAATACATTTATACGATATAAAACATGTTGCTTAGGGGTGGTGTATGCACTAACTAAGATTCAAAATTCTAGTAAACATTTCTAAAAAGATTTTTGATATGTTTTTAAATAAAAACAGCGTGTTTTTCCGGACCTAAACTATGTAGGTATGTACATATGCCTTATCTAAACCAAAGAATAGTAACTTGTCTAAACGAAAAGAGAAGCGCTCAAACTCGCTTTGTCGCTAAATCTTACCCAGCTGGTAGACCAGGCGACGCGTGTGCCGGACGTTGAAGGCGAAACGGAAAATTGTTTGGACCTTCTGCTGACAACAGAATCAGACCAATATAACGTGTCAGTATCGTCACCTTTGGGTACGTCTGACCATTGTCTGGTGAAGTCTGTACTGTCTTGTTCACCACCGGATCCCAGCACTAGGGGTTCTAGACGGGTATGGCAGTACAAGTCAACAGAATGGGATGAGATGCGTCTCTTCTTAGCATCTTATCCTTGGCGGCGAATGTGCTTTTCTTCCAGGGATCCGTCGAGCTGTGCGACAGAAATCTCGAGGGTGATATGTCAGGCGATGAAATATTATACCCCGTTTTCTGACATACCTCTCGAGAGTAAAGCTCGCCCGTGGTTTAATGCTGAATGCTCAGTGGCCGAAGCACTAAAGCATTCAGCTTACCAGGCTTGGGCTGATGCTCGGAATCGTAAAGCTCCGGACACCCGAGATAAAAAGAAAGCCTTCAATAAAGCCGCCAAGTCCTACAAAAAGACGCTGCGTAGGGCACGACTCGACCATATAAGCCGTATTGGATCAGAACTTGCCTCCTACCCCTCTGGGAGTAAGGCGTTTTGGTCCTTGGCTAAATCGGTCGAGGCGAACTTTTGCCGCTCGTCTTTGCCTCCACTGCTGAAACCTGATGGATCATTGGCTCACACAGTAACCGAGAAGGCTAATCTGTTTGCCTCTATGTTTGCCGAAAATTCACGTCTTGATACAGCGAATAGAATACCGCCCCAGTTATCTCCTTGTGATACTACTATGCCCCCTATTCGTATCAAGCAAAAGGAGGTTCTCAAAACACTTCGCAATCTTGACGTGAACAAAGCCAGTGGACCTGACGGTATACCACCTATAGTGCTAAAGAACTGCGCTCCTGAGTTGTCTCCTGTTCTGACACATCTGTACCGCCTCTCTCTTGAAACAGGTATAGTCCCAAAGTCCTGGAAGCTGGCCAACGCGCAGCCGGTGCCCAAAAAAGGCAGTCGTGCCGATCCCGCAAACTACCGCCCTATAGCAATCATCTCCGTAATCTGTAAGATTATGGAGCGTGTATTGAATACCCGCATTCTGGCATACCTAGAAGACAATGACCTCCTTAGCGATCGACAATACGGATTTCGCCGAGGTCGATCAACTGGAGATCTAGTGTATGCTACGCATATATGGGGCGAGGCCATCCATAGGCATGGCGAATCTCTCGCTGTGTTTATCGACATCTCGAAGGCTTTTGATAGGGTTTGGCACGCTAGCCTTATTGGCAAGCTTCCTTCTTATGGTCTTCCTGTGGGATTATGTAACTGGGTAGCTGATTTCCTGAACGGTCTATTCGAGTGGTCGTTGATGGCTGTTCCTCAGACCTATTGGTGATTGATGCCGGGGTACCTTAGGGATCTGTTCTTTCCGCAACACTATTTCTGCTTCACATAAACGATCTGCTGAAACCAGGTATAATTGGTTATGCGGACGATAGCACGGTTGTAGAAAAATACCTGTCCAGTGCATGAGCGAAAAGTGCTGATACGCTGTTTTTGAGAGAGGCCATGATATAGCGCATAAACCTATCAGTTCAGGCAGTGTCTGAATGGGGTGATTCCAACCTCGTAGGGTTTAATGCCTCTAAAACACAGGCGTGTCTTTTTTCCGCCAAAAGGAGTCCATTCACCTTGACTCCAACTCTCCGGAATGAACCGATTCAGATATCTGACCACCTGGAACTCCTCGGCGTGGATTTAACACACAATCTTAACTTCGGTCGTTACATTGAGTCCAAGGCAAAAGTTGCTGCAATGAAGCTGGGCATTCTCTCTAAGGTGAGACGGTACTTCACACCTGGACAGCTGCTTACCTTATATCAAGCACAGGTCCGCTCATGTATGGAGTACTGTTCACACTTATGGGATGGATCAGCCCGCTATAAGCTGGATACTTTGGACGCCATCGACCGACGCGCACAAAGACTCATTGGTGACGACGAGCTAGTCAATGACAGGCTCCAAAGCCTTGAGCTTCGCAGCAAAGTCGCCTGTCTTTCGGTATTCTTTTGAATTCATTTCAGAGAGTGCGCGCAAGAACTTCACGACCTCATTCCCCGGCTCCATTCCACCGATGGTCAACGAGACGCAGGGAGGGGTTGCACCCCTTTGTTGTTGATTTTCTACCTTTTTGCACTTGCCTGCGTCAGTGTTTCCCGATTCCTATAACTTGGAGATCTTCAAGGCAAGAGTGAATAGGCATTATTTGAGTCTGCGTGTACGATCCTCGACTGCATCATCACTTACCATCAGGTGAGTTGCAGTCAAACGCACTCAAATTTTTAATTTAAAAAAAAACTACCGCGGCATAAAATTTTTCTTATCTGTGAAAGTACTCATGTATATGACATGACAGTTTAGCTGATTTGATATCTAGTTTATTTTGATAAGTGTTTTGTACCTATGTATTACATTTTACACTCACTTTCTCTTACAAAGTTACAGTATTTTCAAAAAGGAACATTTCTTTTTTCAATAAAAATTGGTATTGAACTTTAAAAACTGAATCGGCAATTTCATGCTGCCACTGATTGTGGCACCTGCAAATTTATTTTAGAGTAATTGGACACAGTTGTGGTACTCGTACCTGCTAAATCGTTTTGGACAATTTGGACAATTGGCCACAACCCGGTCTGGACATTCTAATTTACCAACACGCATTGTGAGGTATATAACATTATATGACCTGGTTTAGTTGGTAGGAGGAATTTTCTAACCAACCAAACATCAATATTATAATACTCATAGACAGTTCCTAATTGCATACCTGTCTCTAGGTCACAAGGACTTGTATGGGGTTTAGTAGATATTAAAAATTTACTTCGGCACCTACTGCTTTCATTATATTACCTACGTACTAGGTTCCTATTAATTTCTGTTTCGCAACTTACCTTGAAATATCCCATTCTTCGTTATCTAGGTTTACTAGTCCTAACTCAAACTTTTCATTAGAATCACTTTTATCTGTAATACTCTGCGATGGCGACGCACTTACGGATTTCATTTGTATTGCATCCATATCGAATAAAACTTTCTTTTTGTTTAGAGAAGAAATTGATGAAGCGTTTTTCAATACGCCTTTAGTTTGTTTCGGAATGTTTTGTAAGTTTTCTTCAGACAAAGATTTTTTGGATTGAGTGTCAGAGGACTCATCGTCATCGGTATTAAGATCTTTCCGTAGTTTTGAAATAACTTTTGCGGTTTTTAATTCTGATTTTAAGTCTGCGACATTAGTTTCAGACTGTGCTCGAGCTAAGCGTACATTTTCAACTGCAGAAAACTTTCGGATTGCGCCATTCATTTTCGAATTGGCTGAGGATGGCCGTCTTGCAGGTGATTTTATTAGATTTTCTACTGAAACCGAGGTTTGGGATTTAGCATCAGAGCTATAATACTTGTGTTCACTCTCAGAGATATACTCAGATTCATCTGTTGAGGTATCACGATTTGTAATACGCTTTGGGGTTTTTTTAACCAACAGGTTGTCGTTAGCTGATTTATTTGGGTTATTTATTTTAACATCTTTTAACAAAAGCTCTGCTGTATTTCGTACAGGGCTAGCAGTTACAGAATCTGGCGGAGTTTTGAGCAATAATATTGCTTTTTTAGCCACTTCGGCATTAAGAACATTACGCTTTACTTTCATATCATTTGTTTTCACCAAAGATTTAGCTTTATTTTTAACATTTGATATAACAGAAGAAAAGTTAACTTTTCCTATTTTTCTTGGAGATATGTGATCCGGATTTTCTACAAATACTTCTTTAATAGAATTTTGTTTAGAAAATAAGGCATTTGAATCTAAAAACGCCAAAATAGAATGCTTCACTTTTAGATATTTTGGATTTTTCTGAAAACAAAGGTAACCGTTATATGAGAATTATAAACATAGGTATTAAGTGTGTTTAGTGGCATGTACCTTAGATTTAGCGTCGTATTCTTGCTGCATAAGCATTCTTCGTTTATGGAAGACATTTTTCGCTAATCCACTCTTCAGAGGATCTACTCCGGCTGCTATTAGGCGATTGTTAACTTCTTCGGTAACTTTAGCTCGAACAACTTTCATGGGACTGCAAATAGAATTGATATATAGATAAGTAAGAACAGACACGTGATCAGACATAAGTATTGTATTAAATATTTATAATAATCATCGCAATCCTTTTGCTATGCATTACCTTCCGTGGTTCAGAATTCCACTTTTTGCTGTGCCTACCATACATTGAGAAGATTTAGATTTTGGTAATTTTTTTTGCAAATTATCTTTTTCCTTGTGAATTTTATTATTAACTTCTCTGTTACCTGTAAGTTGGGTATCGTATTTACCATCCAGTTTACCGCGTAATTGCATTTTATTTTTAGTATAATTTTCAGGTCCGTTAGGTATTTTATTGTTACGCAATAACTGCTCCGTCAGATTTTCGTCGATAATATTTATGTTTTGTCCACTTGCGTTTGATACATCGGATGAGCTGACTTCAATGCTCAAAAGCTCTTGAGCTTTACGGTGCAAAGTTTGAAGCGACTTACTGTCTTTTGCTAAATTATTCCTTTTGTTAGTCTTATTGATGGGTTTATCTTCATCAATAACGGAAAAAGACTTCCTTTGAGGTTTCTTTACCTGAAAAATAATATATTATGCGCTTTACTCTTATCTTACTTTAAATCCCAATTTAACGAATGTTAATAGTAGATGTTACCACTGCTACGTAGTTCGCATGATTATCTCTATCTGCTTCAGCTTGATGGTTGGCCAAATTTCCTTGCAAAAGACCTTCCAAATGGGTTGCTCGGTCTTTTTCTTTATTGGCAATTACCTGCGATTTTTGTAATTCTTTAGTCATATCATTCAGTTTCTGCAATAAAGCTTCGTGTTGCTTTGACTGTGCCTCAGTTCGTTTAGTCCATAGAGAAATTTGAGCCTCCACTTCTTTTTTTCGTTGAATATCTTCTTCTTCTGACTTAGTTCTCTGAAATCCCAAATTAATAATATAAATACATTGCTTTAGTTGTTATAAAAAGGTATACGATACTGTAATTTTTAATACTAACAGATATGCTTAACTCCCTTTTCAGAGAAAGTATTTCTGCTCCTTGCTGTTGTATTGTTGTATGTAGTTGCTCAATAATACATGAATCGTTCTTTGCAGGTTTTTGTATTTCCTTTTCCTTAAAAGTATTTATGGTTTCAATTATTTGATTTCGCAATAAGTTCAACTCTTTGTTAAACTTCTCATGTTCCTCTTTTTTCCATTCCTCAATCTTATCTAGCAAAAAATCTTCATCACGAGTTGATACTTCGGCGTCCTTGGTAACTTTCGTAGATATATTTAAACCGTTATGTGGAGTTTCTGTTTTGACTTCAGAAACAACTTCTGAAATATATTCTTGACTGTGCGACTTAATGAAATTTTCCATTTCTTTTAACTTTTCTTTTAATCCTTCTACTTCATTTGTCAAATTTGAATTTTGTATGTCATTTGTGAAGTTTTTATCATTATCTTTCTCTGGTGATTCCGATATATTTGCATGTCTTCTTGTTATATGGCCTTTTAAGTAAAGCTGATTCATGAATACTTTATCACAATGTGCACATTTGTTATATTGTGATCCTTCTTCATTAGAGGTAGAGGGAAAAATATCGCCTTTGTTTGCCAAGGTTTTTAAAATCATCGTTGCTATGTTCTCGTTTCCGTATGGCAACGGTGTTCTATAGGTATGTTTGGGTCTTTTTCTTAATTTTCGAATTTCGTCATCTTTTTCCCGGAGTTCTTTTTTTGTAACATCAAGTTCCTATAAAATCGTAATTTTCTTATGATTCATAACTCCAATTACAAATACTTACGTACGAATATGACACTAAAGTTGTAAATAACGGTACCTGCACGAGCTGAGCGATCTCCTCGCGCAAGACGCAGACGCTGCGGTCCAAGTAGTGGCGACAGAACTGCTGGTACTCGACCGCGAGCTGCGCCAGCCGGAACATCTTCAGAACTCCCTCGTCTAGTATGCGCACGTCGAACTCCGACTCCAGCACACAGTTCAGTATCTAATGAGTAAATAAGATAAGATAAATATCAAGTCAGGTAAAGGAAAATTATTTAGATATGGTTTTTGCCTTTTCGCTGATAGTTAGGTACTATGGCACGTGACGCAAAATAGGTCATTTTTGCCCGCACTCATCGCATTTCACCCGGTCACCAGTGCACTGAGCACACAATACGAATGCAGTGATTTGCAACCATTTTAAAGAGGATATCATCTACCTAAATACGCCGAACGATAGAGTCATCATCTTCATCATCATCAGTGGTCTTACGCGCCTGTAGCAGACGATTTAGTCAGTGACTCGGTTACAATGGTTTAGGTGACTGTACAACCCGATGCGAGACCGGCACAGACTACCGCAGGACTGACAGGGGAAGTTCCCGATAGATGGATTAGACACAGCTTGATGTTTCCGGTGCCTTCTCTCCGTTCGGATAACAGTTTGAACCAGGCCTCATCACACAACTTGCGACCACCTCCCACACACTTGCGCCACCCGTCTTTATCTTACGCGAGCTTTTCCTTTTTTCCTTGTACGATAGATTAAGTGAACAAAAAATCATATCAACTTTACATAACAATAGGGTAATTTTAGGGTTCCGTACCCAATGGGTAAAAACGGGACCCTATTACTAAGACTTTGCAGTCCATCCGTCCGTCTGTCACCAGGCTGTATTTCATAAACCGTGATAGCTAGACAGTTGAAATTTTTACAGATTATGTATTTATGTTGCCGCTATAACAACAAATACTAAAAATTAGAATAAGTGAAAGTCTCCATACAATAAACGTATTTTTTAAACGTGAAGAAACTAGCGCCATCTAGTATGATGGTACGGAAGCCTTTTTGCGCGGTTCTGACTAGCACTTTACTGTTTTTTTTTACATATTTTGTTTCATAAATGTTTAAGGGTCACTGATTAGTATGCCCATGCCAAATTTCATTTTTATAACTGTAAAAGTCTGAGAAAAACGGCTGCGATTTACCAACGGACAGACAGACAGTCGGACATGTCGAAATAATAATGATTCCTAGTTTGACTAAAAAACCCTAAAAGGGGCACATGGAGTCAAAATTTACGAAATCAATGGTTGGGCGATCGCTGCAGTAACCAAAAAAAAAATATATTTTAAGGTAAAAAAAAAATCATAGTTCTTACATCATTTATATGTTGCTCGATGAGTGCGAATCTCCTTTCCCTTATTAAATGGCCAATGTCAATCAACCCTGAAACGGGATATCATTACCCAGTTAGCGATAAGGTGCAAACATAATTAATACTCACCTACCTATCAAACTTTCAAATTCAAAATAATTATTTGTGATCTTATACGGACTGTTAAAAATTGTATAGGACCCGTTAACGTATGGCGCTCGACATACTCATTATACTGAACAATTTTCTTCAAGGAACCTATAATCAATTCTCAAAAAAATGGACCCCCCCCCCCATACAAATATGCATAAAATTGGTAATTCAGCTGATCGACTTGTAAGAAGAATTTATTTTTTTGCGTTTTGAGAAAAGTCGTAAAACAAATGTTGTTCAGTACGATGAGTAGGATCCCCAGTTGCCGGGAGCTACTAACACCAATTTGTCAAACTTAAAAAAAGTCCTTTACGATCTATCATTAGACGTACAATAAAAAAAATACAAACAAACAAATGTTAATATATCTACCATAAGGTGAAAATGTGTGAAAACAGTTTGATACCCAAAAGATTTCAAGTCATGATTTATTTTAAGCGAGAAGATAAACACACAAAACACACGATTCTGTCTGTCGACAAGCGATGTCTCCCAGGCAACCTTCCACCAGTTGGACTAGTCACTATAGGCGCCCGGGGCGCCCGCGCGCACCCGCGCGCACCTAGAAAGCTGCATTAATAAAATTGTATTGCGCTTTATAAAATTGTGTGAACTCTATGCAACGAATTACATCATATGGCCGCCGCCGTCAGTAGTACCTAATTCATTGCATATAATTCTATAGACCTTGAGCCTTCACGTGCGACCACGTCTCAAATCTGTTTGTCATCATGTAGTAACACACACACTGGTCGAAGACCAAATAACGGACTCTGCGGTATTTGGGACGTGAAGAAGCTTCCCGAACGCTGCCGAGCCGAATTGGATTCGACGATTCATCTCTTTTTCGATGTTAGGCCTACTTAACTGGATTTTTGTTCCAGGTACACATATTGGTCAACAACTTCGAGTGTAGAGCCTCCAGCCGTTAGAGAAGGAGGTGCGACACTGACGTTTCACATAATTTTCGTCTTGTGCAAGTTCATTCTAATACCTCCTTGCTGGGCTCTACTGAGGCCATCGAGCATTGTTCCTAAGTCAGCGACCACAAGCGAGTCAGCGAGTCGAAGGAGGTTGATGTACTCGCTGTTGATATTGATGCCGATTGAGGCAATGGAGCGTGCTATGCTTAGAATTTCCCTGCGTGACCGAATGAGAAACGAGAAGATCCGTGGGAGAACCAAAGTAACCGACATAGTTCTCAGAATTTATAAACTTAAGTGGCAGCAGTAAATTTCTCGAGAAAACCTAGCGTAGGTACGCCTCCCACTTGGTGAACCGACGACCTGGTGAAGATCGCGGGAAGCCGATGGATGCGGGCAGCGCATAACCGGTCGTCGTGGAAATCCTGGGGGAGGCCTGTGTACAGTAGTGGACCACTTTCGACTGATATGATATGATGAATTCTATACGAGTAGAGCGTCAGAAACGCAACGTTCGTGGCGCGCGCCCCGGGCGCCCCGGACGCCTGTTTTAACCAGTCCCTAGATCGTCAACAGAAAAGAAACGTATTGATTAACACCTTCTTTGAGAAAAAGAAGGACGTCCTTTTGCTCAGTCAAGTTTGAATTTTCGCCCTCATTTCCCAATAACCTAGCCCCTACCCCTATAACTATTAACAATGTTTTACCATAGCTAAGTAGATACTTACTTATTTTATGCCAGTCCACACGTGATCGAGGCCGATGCGTGTTGAATGCAAAACCCGACTCCTCGGCGACTTTTGGGAAATAATGATGAAGCTCATACCCACTTTTGCACGCCGTAACCATTTTGTAACGCCCTTTATTTTACTCACTACGACATAATGTAATAAAGTTAATACACTGCACTCCTAAAATTAAAACAAAGGCTACAAAATATATTGACTACACAACTCCCTTCAGTGCATGTGCGTGGGGTGCGAGGTACATCTGTGGGTGTAATAACTGACGTTTGCTCGCTAGGTATCAATCTGTTATGGTTGCGTTGCTTAGCAACGTCAGTGACACAAAAACATTGCGAAAAGAGATACAGGTTTGATTAATCAATAACATTCTCGGTAACATTAAACTGATTAACGATAAAATACAGCTTTCGAAAAGAGCGTGTCGTGAATTCTACGCTACGAATATGTTATTATTATTCGTAGCGTGAATTCAATTAACGTCTAACAAATTGGTTTGAAGCATCGAATTAAATATAAGTATACCTAATAATAATCAAAAATATTACAATGTGTCATGCATTCGGCTTATTACAATCTTAAATTATCTAAATAAAGTAAAAATATTTTATAGTGTAGCAATATATGAAAGGAAAGTGATAGCAATATTAGTGAAATAAAGAGATATTGCCCTATTGTAAAGAATAAACCTGTTTATAGAACTCGACTCATCATGGTCATGTCCAACATTGCATGTTACTTAATTGAAACTTTGTAGTTGGCTTTATTTTTAATATTTTATTCAAGTAATATAAAGTAAGCAAAGTAAGATTGCGTTAGTAATATAAAATTAATCCGTTTTTAAGCTTAACTTGAAATCACTTCTAAGTATTTGATCATTTGTCCTACTCGTCCATGTACAAGTGAAAAACACAATGTACGAAACGAATCTATTCTAACTAACAGTATAAATGCGAAAGCGTGTTCGTTTTTTAGGGTCCGTACAACCAACGGGACCCTATTAACTACTAAGCCTCCGCTGTCTGTCCGTTTGTCAGCGGGATGTATTTTATGAGCCGTCATCATATCAGCTCATATACGTCCCCGCCGAGAGGCTCGATCCTACCCTGATTTAGGGCGATCGGACCTTGGTCGACCACGCAGGCCTAGTGCGGGTTGGTCGACTTCACACACAACCTGCGAGTTTCTCCGCAGGCGTGTGCAGGTTTCCTCGCGATGTTTTCCTTCACAGTAAGAGCGTCGGATAAACGTACATATGAAATCTAAATTCGAAATCACATTGGTACGTGGCAAGATTCGAACCACGACCTCCCGGACAGGAGGCGGCGGCCCTGGCCGTTATGCCACCGACGCTCTCTATGACGCTCTCTTTATGAACCGTAAAAGTGGAAATTTGTTTTTTTTACAGAATGTGTATTTCTACTGCCGCTTTAACAATGAATTCTAGAAATTAGAAAGAGTGAAAAAATAAGGGGATCTCCATACAATAAACAACAAGAAACATTTATGCAAAAATAGATATTTAATTAAGAAAAAAGGAATGTTATATTAAATAAAATGCTCATTAAAATTGGAACATTTTCTTTGTGTTCGTACAACTTATAGTATACACAAAAATAAAAGTTTAAAAAACTAAAAACCGACTTCAAAATGAAATTCACTCAAAAGTATGAAATAATATTATTATACTTAAATAAACAACATTAACGAACAATAACGAAATCAAAGGTGGGTACGAATAAAATTAGGGGCTTTAATTATTTTTTTGAGGTCGGTACCAGCACACAGTCACTTACGTATCAAATGTTATAGATTCAATCGCATTGCTGACACCGAACTCAAAAAAAAATTAAGACCCTAATTTAATTCATACCCACCTTTAATTTCGTTATTGTTGGTTAATGTTGTGTATTTAAGTTTAATAATATTATTTCACACTTTTGAGTGAATTTCGTTTTGAAGTCAGTTTTTAGTTTTATATAACTTTAATTTTTATTTTCTTTATTTTTAGTGATAATGCTATCTATCTAAAAACGTTAAACCCAATCACCTACTCACCAATAGGAATTATCAAATCTTAATACATGTGTTTCATTAACAAATACAAAAATATGTGTAAAATGTTCAAAGATCTTTAAAATTCTAGATAGTCTCAACATATTTAGCCAGTAATTGGCATACAAAGACTTATTAACATTTTTAACATTAAACAGATTTAGTATTAATTAGGTATTTAAGTAGTTTACATTATAAAATTAAATGTCATTTCAGTTTCATAATCCAATAAAATAACCAAGAAATCAAATGTCACAAATGCCAACATGTCCATGTCCAATTTATAAGGAATTATCCGTCAAATACTGATTTAAGTTATAGTAGCATTTACTTACATACTAATAAGTCATAAAGTCTGCGTTTGAATAATACCGGATCATCTATCTTTCTTATACCCTCGGGAAGCCTATTGAATACTCTGGAACACATACCGAATATGCTTTTATCAAAGATGGCTGTTTTACGTTCAACTGCATTAATTTTGAAGAATTGGCGCTTACTCCGAAATCTCTCAAACAGACTGCAATTGCGTTGGGTGAAAAATGCAACTTCCAGTATATACATTGAAGGTAATGTTAAGATTTTGAGATTTTTTAAATATGTTTCACAGCTATCTGTTGGCTTTAGTTTGCACATCGATCTCACACATCTTCTTTATCGGTGGAGTTTCCCCAGAATATTAATCCGTATCTTAGAATGGATTCCACATGCGCCATATACGCCAGCAATACCGTAGATCTATTTAGTTTTTCCGACAACATAAATAGTGCGTATGAAAATTGGCTGAGCTGTGAGCATATTTTCTCAATATGTAATTTCCAGGAAAGATTATATTCCAAATACAGTCCTAGAAATTTTGTGTCTAGGATCTCTTCCACTGATTTTCCTTCATAACATATCCGAAGTGCTGCGGTTAATGGTTTTCTGTTGTACCTACATTATCATCACTTTTGTTTTTGCTAAATTAAGCTGTAAATTGTTTGCTTCCAACCAGTTTATAACTTGTGTCCGACCCCTAGTTATTTGACCTTTTTTGTTTCAAATTCGATTTAGTTTACATCCTTAGAAGGAACATTTCCAATAACCATGTCTGATATAATTCGTACCGAAGTTATTAAAATAAAAATTACAAATAACAAGTATGATTTTATTTGTTTTATTGAATTAATTATACCAAACTACACATAAATAAGACACTTCTACGCATACAATACAATTAGACTGGGAACGATAAATGGCGGTGCTTCTATTTGCGTCTTGCTCAAACAATATAATTCTCTCGCTCACACGAACTACCAAATCTTTGGAAACAATGCTATTTATATTCCCACTCTTCAATTGTACGTATTAAAAAAGTACGTTACCTCACCTTTTGAAAATATAGTATTGAAAATTCGATTTAATGTTTTTCATGCCACCGCGCCCCTATTAAAAAGTCACTTCGTTCGACGCTCTTAGGCGGCCGCAGCTTCTCAGCGCGACTCGAATCACGATTGGCTGTCCATCCACCAGTATTAATACGACCAAATCTAAGAACGATCAGTTCGTATAAATCTTCATACTAGCTAGTTGTATATTTTTTTAGAAATGTAGTGTGAATGAAAGGAGTTCATGGAGTTCTGTTTTAGTTCGTTCTTGTGGCTTGAAGGGTTTTTTGTTTACTTTATTTATTTAAAATGAAGATTGTTCGTAATAATTTGTTTATATCGTGTGAAAATATGTAGTTGTAAAGAAGTATCTGTGATATTAAAGAATGTGATCACAGAATTATAGATTGAGATTGACTATTACTATAGGTTGCTAAAAGAGATTGTTTCTCGGACAAAAGCAAACTCTTGTGTTTGAAGAACAATTTTATTCATGAAAGTTACATAATCATGTAAGATAACAGATAACCGCTACTAAACTCCACGTGTTGGTGCTGTTACCCGCCCCCGCGCCCCGCCCCCCGCGCCCCGCGCCGCCCGTGTCAAAGTAAGCACATCATTAACTTATACAGATCATAACTAACAAACATTTCGTGACCAATGCCGCCGCGCCGCGCCGCGGCCGATGCAGTGCAGTGTTTCAGCCCTACCTGCATTCATGGCTATAGATACGTCAGTTGTATATATGTATATCATTTCTCGCTCGTTTGTATGAAGTGTGCCTATAATTTGTGTGATGTTTACTTACCCATGTAACTATTAATTTCTTATGATTTGAAATTAAATATATTCTATTCTATTTTATTCTAAAATAGCCTGTCGTTGTCTGAAATAATCTTAAACGTTGTTGAATGTTCAGGTCTTTTTTTAACATTACAGATATATTCTAAAATGTTCCAGAACGATCTGATATTATCAACACATTTAAGAAAGGTATAGAGTAGTCTGTCATCGACCAGAAATCGGCCACGTTCTAGAATGTTATTTAATATTCTTGAACAATCTACAACATTATAAAATGATTTGAAAATTCTAATATCATTCAAAATAGCCTATCACTGTCTGGAATAATCTTAAACATTTTAGAATGTTCAGGATTTTTTAAAGTATTCCAGATTTTGTCGAAATATTCTAGAATGTTTCGGAACGATCTACTATTTTCAACATATTTAAAAAATGTATTGGGTAGTTTGTAATGGACCTAAGTAATCTGCAACATTCTAGAATGTTCTATAATATTCTAGAAAAATGCAGAACATTAAAAAAATATTTAAAAATTCTAACATCATTAAAAATAGCCTGTCATTGTCTGGAATGATCTTAAACGTTCTAGAATGTTCTTTAATATTCAAGAACAATTTAGAATATAAAAAAATATAAAAACTCCAACGTACTTCAGGAAAGCCTGTTCTAGAATACTCTAGATTTCGCCAAAATATTCTAGAATGTTCTAGAACGATCTCATAATATCCACAATTTCTGAATGATGTAATACGGTCTTTCATCGTTCAAATACTCTCAAAGATTCTAGAATGTTCTTCAACGATCCAGAACGATCTGGAATATTCGAAGACAATCTAAGGTTATTACAGAGATATGCTATATAATGATGCTATATAATGGGGAGGTAGATAGGTTACATGCGTCCAAAAAGTGAAGCAAAAAAAAGATGCCAATTGGCATCTCTTTTCTTAGTAGCATTCGGTGCAATGGAAGCAAACAACCTAATAAATTGTGTGTGTAAATGGATTCGATTTTTAAATGTTGTTTGTTAGTGCTTAACCCATCTATGGTAATATTAAAATGATTTAGGAAAGACTGGATTTAAATAAGTGATTTCTAAAAAAATCTATTAAGGTATATTTTGTGAAACTGACATATTACATTTTTTTGACTTTTACTATTAGTACTATATCATATTGACATCATTATTTGTGAGTTTTTATTTTGATTAATTAATTAGTTAATTGATTTTAAATACACTCTACACACTGTATGTGGTAAATCGATCTCTATATAACTGAGATAGGGATCTGTAATATATCTTAGTTAAAAATCGGTCAAGTGCGAGTCGGACTCGCGCAAAGTAGGGTTCCGTAGTATTCTCAAAAACTTAATGCATATTTTAAAAAACATAATTATATTTGCAGTTGGTTGGTTGGCAAAATGTGGTCTCTGCCTACACCTCCGGGAAAGAGGCGTGATCTTATGTATGTATGTATGGTTTGTTGGCCAAACTATAAGGGTTCCGTGTTGACTTCGGAACCCTGAAAAACTGGATCCTATGAATTCCACATGCCATTAAACGAGCAATGTATTCTAACCCAGGCAACGCCAGGTCTCGCAACTAGTCAAGATATAAAATTCCATGCAGTGAGGGGTTTACAAACCGATTACTCGAATCCGCTTATTTCTGGCCCCTAACATGCATCTGTTACATACTTATTTATTACATACCGTTCGCACAGACCTAATACTTACGAGAATATATTTTTACGAGAAGAGAATTTTAATCGTCGGCTTACTGCAAGAAGTCATTATCCGCAAAAAGTCATTAACTCCATTTGTGATACCAATGTGTAGGCCGCGCTACGCTCTACAATAATCAGAAATCATCATTGTTTGTATGATAGTAAGATAGTAATTATTTACACGTTATGGATGTGTCAATCTTTTTTTTTCCTGTTTTTTTATAAAAAAGCTGCATAAGGGATGATTTCTATATTCTTCTTAGCGTGTCGATGGCAGACACTACACTGTAGCAGCCCAGAATTTGGCCACGTTAACAGCATTATCAGCCGCTGTCATGAGGTCTTCCTGCGTGCAGATGTAGGGGCACGCAGGGCACGATGTTAAGTGTGTCATCGTTTGAACTGCACCGCACAAACAGTTTATATCACAGTCACCCAAAAATCCCCACCTGACCATGTTTTCTTTGCTCCGACCGGTCTGGGTCCGGAGTCTGTTTAAAGACTTCCAAACCGGTCATGGCAAGTCATGTCCAGGGGGAAGGCATCCTATGCATAGCTACAACCCAGTGCAACAACGGCTGAAAAGCCGAAATATTTTTATAAAGTGTGTCTATCCTTTATCAGTAGAACCCAACAAAGCGAGGTGTAACCTTTGGCAGGACAAAGTAAGCTTACCAACACCCTTTATCCCGATATCAAAAAGCCTTCCCTCTGGATATCCATAAGAAGATGCATACCTTTAAGGTGGTGTTTAATTTTTTTTTCAATGACCTCTACTTTTGAAGTGATTGCAAAGATAATGAAAAATATAAAACTGCAATTTATCGAAATCACTTTTTTGCAGATAATGATGTCTTGCAGTAAGCTGACTTAGTACTAATATATCGTCGGCTTACTGCAAGACATCATTAGCTGCAAAAAAGTGATTTCGAGATAATCGCAGTTTTATATTTTTCATTATCTTTGCAATAACTTCAAAAGTTGAGGACATAGAAAAAAAAATTAAACACCACCTTAAAGGTGAGCATCTTCTTTATACGATTTCAATATGGAATACATCCCTAATGCTGCACTTTTTTTTAAAAAGCCGGAAAAAAAAGATAAGGACTTCTTGCGTTTGAGCAATACAAGCAAAACGTGAAAATAATGATTTCTGTATGAAAATCGTTCAAAAAAATCAATTATTACCATAAAAACAATGAAAATAGTGTTCTTTTTTTATTATTATCAAATTAGAAGCTTTTACAATATTATTTTTGATATTTTCGGGTGACCTAAATCTAATTTAACAACTTAAATGAAAGTCGCTTAAATTTTTGGCAAAAAAAAAACAAGTGATAATAAAGGTATAAGATCTACTTATTGTAGACAGTAAAAACATATCATCTAATCAACCGAAAGAAGTCCACTGCTGGACAAAGGCCTTTCACAAGGAATTCCACAACGACCGGTCTTGCGCTACCCGCATCCAGCGGCTTCCCGCGATCTACACCAGGTCGTCAGTTCAACGCGTGGGAGACCTTTCTACGATACGTTTTCCGGTGCGCGGTCGCCAGTCAAGAACTTTACTACCCCAAAAGCCATCTGTTCTACGAGCTATGTGCCCTGCCCACTGCCACTTCAGTTTAGCCATTCTGTGAGCTATGTCGGTTAATTTGGTTCTTCTGCGGATCACCTTATTTCTGATTCGATCGCGTAGGGAAATTCCAAGCATAGCTCGCTCCATTACCTTTTGGGTGACCTTGACCCTTCTTATGAGGCCCATAGTAGGCGACCATGTCTCAGTTCTGTATGTCATCCATCACTGTAAACACACACTGGTCAAAGACCTAAGTCTTGAGACACTGCGGTATTTGGGATGTGAAGATATTGCGATGCTTCCCGAACGCTGCTCAGCCGAGTTGTATTCGTCGATTGTTCTCTTTCTTGAAGTTGGACCTACCTATCTGGACTCTTTGTCCATGGTTTACATATTCGTCAATAACTTCCAGTGTAGAGTCTCCAACCTTTAGAGGGGTGGGTGCAACACGGACATATTTTCGTCTTGTCCATGTTCATTTTAAGACCCACTTGTTGAGAGACTTTACTGAGGCTATCGAGCATTACACTTAGGTCTTCCATAGTCTCAGCCATGACCACGATATCGTCAGCAAATCGATGGTGGGTTATGTACTCGCCGTTGATACTGATGCCGAGTCCCCCCCAGTCTAGAAGTTTGAAAACATGTTCCAGGGCGGCGGTGAACAGTTTCGGAAATATAATCTCTCTGTCTCACCCCTCGCTGCAATTGGGAGGTTTCGAGTTCTGGTGTGGAGGTGAACTAAAGTAGTGGCGTTTTCATACAGATACTTCAACACCGTAATGTATCGATAGTCAATTTAGCACCGCTGGAGAGCCTGTAGCACAGCCCAGTTTTCGACTGAATCAAAGGTTTTCTCATAGTCCAGAAACGCCAAGCATAGTGGCTGATTGTACTCTTCAGTCTTCTGTATAATCTGCCGCAGCATATGTATGTGGTCTATGGTACCAAAGCCTTTTCGGAAACCGACTTATTCGGGAGGCTGGAAGTCGTCAAACCTTCGTGCGAGACGATTCGTAATGAATCTCGAAAACAGTTTATAGACATAGCTCAGAAGTGAGATGGGTCTGTACTTCTTTAGCAAGGTGTTGTCACCCTTTTTGAAGAAAAGCAGGATCGACCAAACTTCTGTGCCATTCGTTAGGCGTTTGTCCCTCGAGTATAACGGAATTCAATAACTTCTGAAGAGCTTTGAGTACCGGTGATTCACCTGCTTTCAGAAGTACAGCCGTAATTCCATCGTCACTCGGTGCCTTGTTGTTCTTAAGCTGTTTGAAAGCCATTCCAGTCTCGTACAGGCTGACTTTCGGGATATTTTTTATTTATTTATTAACTTGTCGCCAATTTTATAGACCATTACACACATGAATTTTACAATTATTGGTTTTACATTTTAAAAAGCAAATTATGAAATTCGACTAATTGAAATTTTAAAAAAGACAAAGTAGGATTAAACGTAAATTATGTAATAGAAAATAATATTCATAAAGTAAAAATATATAAAACAATCAAAAAAAGTACAATTAAAGAAATAAGAACAAGAAGTTTGAAATGGGCAGCGCAAAGTGTTATACGTTATATATGTAGTGTGTTTGTGGCATGTGTAAATGTTGTGTGTGTATTGTGAGTGTTTGTATGAAGTCGTATAAAAATTAATTTCATGAATTGGTTACGTCGGAGGAAGAATATGTCGAATATCTATATAGCTTCGGTAAAGTGTCGGGTTAGTCTGGCTCTTGAGTCTTTAGCCAGATCGCTGACAGGCAGACGTGTGGTCTTGTACAATTGTCCGTAGAACTTTTTAACTTCTTCCAGCAACTCAATCTTAGAATTCTCAGACTATATGATCATGCCACCTCAGTTTTCGGCTTGGTCAGTTAGCTTTGTCCTCTCGTTGGTTTGATGTCTCGCGAACACTTTTGAGCCTTTGTTGTGCTCAATCGCTTCTTTAATACAATTTGTATTATACTCGCGCTAATCGCGAGCCAGGGACCTAAGAGATCTGCCTGTTTAGTTGTCAATATTAAGTAGCATCTTCAGAGGACTGCAAAACCAATCTGCGTCTTTCTTCCATGAGGTTGCTGGTGAAGTCTGAATTTTTTTTTGTTCTGTTTGAACGGCGAGTTTTAAGAATCTCAGACCTGACCTTTTGGACCATTTCCACTAATTTTTCATTATAATCGTCCATATTCTCGCAGTATCCTAGGCATTCGAAGCGATTTTGCAAATCGAGCTGAATGCTCTCGGGGTTTTGGAGCTGTATGGGTGCAGGTCGGAACGTAGACTTCATCAGTCGGCATCTTTCTAGCTTAATTTTTAGATTCAGTGTGCCTCTTACCATTCGGTGATCGCTTCGTGTTTTTACTAAAATTGATCACAAAGACATCATTGAATATTTGTCTTCTCGTCGATAAGATGAAATCAATCTCGTTCTTCGCTATGCCATTGGGATGCAACTATGTCCACTTCCGCTGTTGTGACTCTTTGAAGAAGAAGTTCATTATAAAGAGGCTCTCTTTTTTCATAAAGTCGGCCAGCATCTGACCACGTGCATTTATTACTCCATATCCAAATTGCCCCACTCTCAGCTCACCATCGCCTCGTTTGCCCAGTTGCACGTTGAAGTCCTCCATAACAATGGTATAATGGGTTCTACGTTTGGTTGTAGAGATTTCCTCATACATTATCTCTACCTCATCGTCGGAGTGTTGCGTGGTCGGCGCGTATACCCGTATGACTTATCGAATACCGTTTTGTGATTCCGAGTATAAAGTATGCTACCCTTGTCGAAAAGATCATGATCTGGACCACTTTGTTAATGAGGGACTTGTGGACGAGAAACCCGACACCACCCTGGGACAGTTGGTCATCCTCCCGGAATGAGAGCAGGTTTCCGGATTAAAGGATCATGGTGTCCTCTCCCTTTATTTGGACTTCACATAAACGTACGATATCCCACCGTAACCTGCTCAATCCTTCTTCGAGTTCTGTAAGCTTCTCGTCAGTCCGCAGTGTACGCGTGTTGTAAATTGCCAGGGCCAAAGGTCGTTGGGTTTGGTAGCCTGGCATCTCCTGGAGATTCTTTGCATTTCCCACCCCATCGTTACCAGGTCTTACTTAGTATCGTCTAAAAAAATAAATCACAAAACTTTGTTTTTGTCAGATCTCATTAAGTATTAATTCAAGTGACCATTTTCTATTAAAAGTCATTTAAGTTTTATAATTAGTTTAATAGACAAGTATAATGTGACTAAAAGACAATTAAAGGCATGTAATTATTTTTAACAAAATCATAACTTATGCATTTCTGTCGTTCATCGTTGCTCAGACGTCATTGAAATAATATAATGACTTTTAGCAAAACGTTATACGACAATTTAAGTACTCTAGGTGTCACTTATGAACTTTATCAACTTAATACAAAATGTAAAGATGTAGTAAGCGATATATTCGTGAAACCTCCTTAAGTAACAAAAATAATTTAATTATTTATAACGAAAATTGTAAGTAGTGAATCATACATTTTCAAATTTCAGATGAAGACACTAAGTATCATTAGTGTGTAGTTGTAACGAAAAAAATCTTAATACTCAATATAAGGTACTGTAATGATTGTGAAAACTGAAAATTGCAATCACTATCTTTTTGCCTTAGACATAATGTTCAATTTCTTTAAAAGTATAACACATAGAGAAATAATGATTTCTGATTATTGTAGAGCGTAGCGCGGCCTATTACACTGGTATCACAAATGCAGTTAATGACTTTTGGTGAATAATGACTTCTTGCAGTAAGCCGACGATATATATACTGTGCTGACGTATTGCTTTTCAGTACGTAGCAGTTCCCTCCCTCCTCTATGTTCGTGTAGCGTGGCATTTGAACCTTGCCCGTCGCCAGTTCACTATTCACAACAAATATCTGTATCATGGTAATTTCATGAGTAACGGATCGCATCTATCAAAACAAAGACGTAGAAATGTAACACAAAGAAGGTTGGTATTAAATCTGTAAAAAGGATATATTATATAACATCAACTAATTTTTCATTTTTTTAAACTAATTAGCATACGCTGACAAAGTTCCCGAGGGATCTGTGAAAAACTCATTTCCACGCTCGCGCACGTCGGCGCTGCAACAGAGAAACGGATTAAAGTGTTTTTATATAGAATTGGTTAAGGGGGTGGAAAGTGACATAGACTGCTAATCAGAATAGTCTGATATAGTTCCTGAGGGATCTTGTAAAAAACTCATGTCGACGTTCGCGAGCCGCTTGCGGCTTGCGCACCGCTCAACACGCGGGTGAAGCCGCGGACAAAAGCTAGGATGTACTCTAAATCTATGGCTACGTCCGTCACTATCACTTCCTATAGAAAAGACATCAACGAGTCAAACATGCCATCAATGTTATGAAATAGGTATGTGTGGACGCGGAGGGCTCCGACTTCCGGTACAACAATTGTGTCCTACACTAACACCGACAATATTGTGTCCCTATAGTTAAATGTTTAAGGAGAGGCATTCATAGCTTGATTAGGGAGGAGGAAAACAAAACACGAAAAGTATTTTAATAAATTGTTAATTAAACACACATTTACGTGGTTTTAACCACTTTGCTTCTATAAACTTTATTGGTCCAAATTACATTGCTTGTTTCGTCGTTAAGTGTCTGCCGCTTTATATTAAACCTAAGGGAGCAGTCTCGAGGACAAGGGGCGGCCTAGCGACATGTGAGAGAGTTCAACATTTTTTTGTATTTTTTAAATGCCGTTGGCCGATATTTAAGAGAGGGTTAGATAGATATAGAAAAGTGTGCAACGTTCAACTTGACACTCAAAACGTGAACTCAAAATACGCAGGCGCACTGTCACAAACAGATACCTGAATATTTTGTAACCAGCTCACGCTCTGTGCTCGAGTTTACAACTTTGTACAAATAAATGTAAATTGAGTATAAAAATATATTAATATTAACATCGCGTTGGCATAATCATGTATCCAAAGTACGACAAGGCAACTGGATCATTGGAGGCGATACCAGCGAGCATCTCGACGGAGGAAGGCGCTTAGGCGGCCGGCTTCTCATCGGAGACAGCTGTGGCGCCGGACGCCACGGAGCCCCCTTCGTCGGGCGACGCCTGGCATGACAGGGACGGGAACTTCTGGTACAGCGCGGCTCGGTATTTTGGATGGCTGTAGATATAAAAGCAGGTTTTAGAACAACTTTCTTACCGCCGGAATAGAATGACTGAGTATAGAAAATTTCTGTTTGGAGCTGGTTCTCACCTGATACCGTATACGATAGGGTTGTACACAGCGTTGGCCTTGGCGAAGAGCGATCCCCAGATGGTGGCCAGTGGGCTGATGGGCGCGCTCTCGAACACGCCGGTGTAGTTGATCACCAGGTACGGAGTCCATGCCATGAACCAAAGAGAGATGGTCATGAGAGCAACCTACAACAATGAGACATGATATTGCTGGAATAGCGAAAACCTAAGAGCATCTACAAATCTCTGGAAGACGCAGGCTAAGTAGGTAAATAGATACTCGTACCTTGGCAAGTTTGCACTCAGCGCTCGTGTTGGCGGCTTCAGAAGATCGAAGTGAGGCTACGTTCATTTTTTTTGCTTGCTCCCTCATGGATTTTTCGTGGGCAGATACTGCCTGAAAGCACAGAAGAGATGCTAGTTTTGAAAGTATCAAAGTTGTAGGCGTTTTTTCTTCAATCACAAATAAAAGCTTTTATAATAAAGTAGGTACAGTCGAGTTCATTAATATATTGGCAGGGCCAATGGTTCAAAACACTGTAAGCGTCGAAATGAATATAAAGTTCTATACAAACATATGTAGATTAGATATCAATAAAATGTTATCATGTCTTTAATAGCCGTCGCGTCGCGGTGGTACCGACAAATTCGCTGAGATTCCGTGGCAACATCTTGTAAAAGGCGGGTAGATCACCCGCGGGTAGCGCGTGCACTGCACAAACTCATTTCTGTAGGTAGGTATATGGTGTTCATGATAGCACAATAGACTTAAGTTAAGTCTATTTGATGATAGTGCCCATCTTTTCAAATAGATATATCATTAAGCTTTTACTGTATTTTCATTTTATTTTTTCGTATAGGTGGATACATATTTCATTTTTGTAATACTGATTTATTGTCATATTTATTTCTTTCTTTTTTTTCTTTTATGTGCTTGATTTTTGATAACATAGGGTGGATAATTCAGCTTAAGTGTATTTTGTCAGCAACGTTAGTAACTAATATACGGATAAACCTGTTAAGGTTTTTGATGTATTAGTATTATAATTTTTTGTAACATTCTTTTTTTTCAATTGAATAAATAAAAAATAAAAAAAATGTAAACGGTTCATTAATTGTTTGTATAGGAACTTCTTATTCATTTCGACGCTTACAATGTTTTGAACCATTGGCCCTGCCAATATATTAATGAACTCGACTGTACACATACATTATGGTTAAATAAGGAAAATTGTCTCAAATGGATACCTGAACAATGAAGAAGTACGAGTAGATGATGAGCAGTAGAGGCATGAAGTACACGAAGACGGAGTAGACGAGGATGTAGCTGCGGCTGAACCAGTCCTTGCTCAAGTAGTCAGTTCCGCAGGCGGTCATGTTGCCCTCGGGCACGTACCTGCAAGGTATCCGAGCTTACACTCCCAGCGCAACAGAAACACCATTTAATAGTAATCCGCCAAAAAACGTCCACTGCTGGACAAAAGCCTCCCTCAAAGATTTCCACGACAGTTCCTCCAGCGTCTTTCCGTGACTTTCACCAGGTCGTCGGTCAATCACCGAGCTGGTGTGTGGTTGCCACTCGAGAACTTTGAAACTCCAACGGTCCTCTGTTCTATGGGCTATTTATTTATTAAATTTATTTATTTACACTTATAGTACACCAAAACAATTTCGTAAAGCTAATACATATAGTTATTATAATGAAGTGTACAGTAGGCGGTCTTATTGCTAAAAGCAATCTCTTCCAAACAACTTTTATTATAGGGGCTATGTGCCCCAACCACTTAAGTTAGCGATTCCGAGAGCTATGTCGGTTATTTTGGTTCACCTACTGAAATCCTCTTATTTAGTTCGACCACTCCGAGCATAGCTTGCTCAATTGCTCTTTAGGTGACCTTGAGCCTTCTTATGAGGCCCATAGTATCCTATCTTGTCTCAGTACTGTATGTCATCACTGGCAACAACTCACACTGGTCAAACTGTCAAAGATCTTAGTCTTGAGATATAATTGGGACGTGCAGATCGTGGAGCGACTGTTGATTTCCAAATTATTTTTCATATTTTAGTTAGAACTCTCGAAGCTATAATTTAAGAAATCACCGTAGAAGTACGATAGTCCTTATCCTTCCTTAACCCTTAATCCTTACTACTATTATAAATGTGAAAATGTGTTTGTTTGTTTGTTACCTTTTCACGCTTTAACGCCTTGACCAATCTTTATGAAATTTGGTATGTAGGTAGCCTGTGCCACGGGGAAGAAAATAGGCTACTTTTTATCCCGGGAAAATAGCATAATCTGATGCGGTTCCTGGGGGAACTAAAAAAATACTCGATTGTTGTGATTTTTTGCAGAGATGGTTGAGTAGGTGGGAAACGACATAATTAACTAATCACCCTTAAAGACAGTCATAAAAACGATGTCCACGAGGGCGAAGCCGCGGGAAAAAGCTAGTAATAATATAAATGTGAAAATGTTAACCGCCTCCGTAGCTCAGAGGCAAAGTTCACTGGCTTTATACAGGAGGTCGCGTGTTCGATTCCCGGCGGGGTCAATTGTAAGACTCGGTTTGGTTGGTGGTAGGGCATTTTCTAAGCCCGCCTGGCTAGCTACCACCATCTTATCTAAGTCTTGCCGCCAAATATCAATGTTGATATCATTGGTGTGTTCCGGCATGAAGATAAGATAGCCAGTTCCCCATTGCGTTGGGAATCTTGGTAAGCCCGCTTCCATCTTCGGCGACATCGTCACTTACCACCAGGTGAGATGTTGTCAAGGGTTTACCAACTGTGAATAAAAAAATATGTGTTTGTTTATTACCTATTTACGCTTCAACACCTTAACCAATCTTGAAATTTGGCAATTTGGAAAGTTAATTAGTTTGGGACAAATCTCGAAAGCTAAATACTAATTTCGCTAAATTAGTATTCAACTTCCGAGATTTGTCCCAAACTAATTAAATAATACGGCAAGTTAACGTAAAGCTTGTAATAATGATTTCCAGACTTCAATATCTCAAATTATTTATGTAAATTGAGATTTTATTATCTAATTATTTAGAGCGTCTTATTAGACACACAAAATTGCAAGTGTGTAAGTCAAACAGATTTTAAGTTACGGGTGAACCTAATATTAATGATCAGTCAGTGAGTGAGTCATGTACTAAATTACAAAGCTTTATGATTCATAGAACGAGGGATACGGCTTCGTGTAAAGATACACGTTGTGCTTGCTGGAATTTGGCCTGGCGCACTGCCGTGCGCTCAGAATTTATTTAAAAATCAGCTTGTGATACCCTTTCATTTGATATTTTAGGTTTGTCTATTAGGGATTTAAAATTTCTTTTGTATTTAATTAAAATAATTAGGTATTAACCTGCACCAAAAATCAAGATGGCTCCCCTTCGTAAAACGGTCTAGGTGTTCAAAAGATTAATGCTACCAAAGGAATCCTTTTGATCATGAAACGCCGTATTATGAAGTCATCACCAACAAATTTAAAACGGATTTTCATTAATTATTTTCTCCTCATAGAGAACATTCGAAAGCTGCGCATTACCGCGTCACCCTTTATGCGGATAGAGGACAACGCAACGCCGAGGCGACCTCTCTTGCACTTGGAGCCATTTGTAGGTACTTACATGTATTGTCTTGAACCTTACGTACAAGGAAAATACTTAAGCGGCTACTCACCTGTTCCACCCGAAGAAAGGCGCGAGAGTCCATCCCATTGCGAAAGCCCAAATGCCTAGGATACGCAGCAGAGCACCATTGTTGGTCATGGGTTTGGCGGCGATACCTTTCACAATGACGTTGTATCGGTCAAATGCGATCATCGTCATGGTCCAGATTGAGGCGCAACCGAAGAGAGAGCCAGCACAGGCGTACAACTCACATGCAAGTGCTCCTGTAAGTCGTCAAACAGTTAATTTTAAGGATTTCGTAGTCGTGGCAGGAACTATTATCTGGGGGCACGGTAGTGGCCCTGCCAAGACGAGCAAGGGCACTACCTACCTTTTCTCGAAGCGCTTCGTCGTATTTTTGAACCCTCAGAACTTGTGTTTGGATTATACTAGATTAACAAATTCTCGGGATATGTTGTCAATAGTGGACTTATTAAACATATAAAGTTGTAATTGCATAGTTCTTATACTTTAGATTCTCATTGGTATCTAAAAAACCCTGATTTCGTCACGACTCACTGATGATCATCAAAATTCTTAGGGTACTTCCTAATGTCCTAGAAAGATGAAATTTGGTATGTAAAACAACAAAAAAATTCTAAAACTTGAACTTTTATCCCCCAATCCCTCAAACTAGGGGACGGAAGTTTGTATGAGACTTCCGTTTTACAGTTTGATAAGTTTTGACTCTCCGAGTGTTCCTGGCAAACGACTAGGTTGACAAAATTTTTAACCTGTGAGTGTTCCTGGTACGTTTTTCGGTTACGTTACAGTGTCGTGAGGTGGAGGAAGAAGTCGCTCATCGCTGAGTGCGCGACCCTAACGCGGGCAGACGCGTGCGGGCAGATGTCATTGACGGTTGTGTCCGTTTTGCGAATTTTCAAGGCACTAGTGATTTCTTAAAAAACGTACTTTACATAGCTAATAATAAGCCGATTACGCCCGAAGTCAATATCATAGAGCATTCAACTCGAACGGTCACACACGGCAACTAACAAATAGAAATTAAATCCCACCAAAAACATTTTCATGTAAAGTATTGCCAAGACGATACCATATGGCTTGCACTGTCAAAAAGTTACCAGATCTCATGGAGAGCCAAGTGGCTTGGCCGTTTCATACAAGAACTATTGTATAACATAAAAGTAATGAACAGTGAATAATTTTTTCAGCTTACGCCCATGTGACGGTAGCAAAACGGCCAAGCCACATATTTTGACTAAAGTGTAGTGTAGGTGTAGTAAGAGGCTTGACTCTACATGAGACCTGATAGCTTTTTGACAGTGCCAACCGGTCTCGTCTTGGCAACATTTTACATGAAAATGTTTTTGGTGGGATAAGATTTTCCTGTCCGTCCGTCAGTCCGTTCGTCCATCTTTCAAAGTCATAATATCCACAACATTCATTTTATTAGATGTACTGTTTGCAAGATACTCGTATAGCCCGTCAAAGTTGTTAACAGAGTGTCCCGCTGCCCTCCCCCTGACGTTTGAATAGTTAGATAATCACCTGGTAATCACGTTTACATGTATACAGGTGATGTCAAGTTTGTAGCTGCTAGTAGGTCAAAAAGTTTGGCAACTTGAAATGACAACGACAACTAACAACTATTGATAATAACAACTAGTCTATTTAAATGAGTAGCAGGAAGTTCTCAATGAACATTTTTTCGAGTAATCCGGTGATAAACAGTTTTAAAGTTATGAAGTAACTAGTTTTTGCCTGCGGCTTCGCCCGCGTATATTTAGTAGTGTTTATGACTTTATTCAAGGGTGCGCAGTGCGCGAGAAGCAAACGGCTCGCGAGCGTGATCTTAGATTTGACATGATGTATGAAACTTAAATAACATGTGACATTTGACACAAAATTCACCTGCAAAGATCAGATTAACATGTCCCTCGGCAAATACGCCTTTTCATTCAGGATACAAAGTAACCTGTGTCATTCTCCGCCCTTTTCTCTACCTCTGTACGAAAATTCAGCTAAATCGGTTTATTGTTTAAAATTGGGAGAGTAACAAACAGACACACTTTCGGATTTTTATGTAAAATAGTAAGAATAAAGTTATGGATGACTGCGGAACCCTACACCCTACACTGGGCCGACACGCTCCTGGTCGGTTTTTATCCGACTGCCCAAATAAGAGGGCAATGTGTTTCGGGTGTAGTCTGTATAGTTATCCTTTTGTATCTACTCATATGTCTGTTTCTCTACGCCTGATGGATACTGAGGTGCGAGAGGTGGCGTTAGATTCCTCTTGTGATTCCGTGAGGAGCTAACATATTGAGGTGCTAGAGGTGGCGTTAGATTCCTATTGTGATTCCGTGAGGAGCTAACATATTGAGGTGCGAGAGTTGGCGTTAGATTCCTCTTGTGATTCCGTGAGGAGCTAACATATAGAGGTGCGAGAGGTGGCGTTAGATTCCTCTTGTGATTCCGTGAAGAGCTAACAAATTGAATTGCGAGAGGTGGCGTTAGATTCCTCTAGTGATTCCGTGAGGAGCTAACATATTGAATTGCGAGAGGTGGCGTTAGATTCCTCTTGTGATTCTGTGAGGAGCTAACATATTGAGGTGCGACAGGTGGCGTTAGATTCCTCTTGTGATTCCGTGAGGAGCTAAGATATTGAGGTGCGAGAGGAGGCGTTAGATTCCTCTTGTGATTCCGTGAGGAGCTAACATATTGAGGTGCGGGAGGTGGCGTTAGATTCCTCTTATGATTCCGTGAGGAGCTAACAAATTGAATTGCGAGAGGTAGCGTTAGATTCCTCTAGTGATTCCGTGAGGAGCTAACATATTCAGGTGCGGGAGGTGGCGTTAGATTCCTCTTATGATTCCGTGAGGAGCTAACATATTGAATTGCGAGAGGTGGTGTTAGATTCCTCTTGTGATTCTGTGAGGAGCTAACATATTGAGGTGCGACAGGTGGCGTTAGATACCTCTTGTGATTCCGTGAGGAGCTAACATATTGAGGTGCGAGAGGTGGCGTTAGATTCCTCTTGTGATTCCGTGAGGAGCTAACATATTGAGGTGCGAGAAGTGGCGTTAGATTCCTCTTGTGATTCCGTGAGGAGCTAACATATTGAGGTGCGATAGGTGGCGTTAGATTCCTCTTGTGATTCCGTGAGGAGCAAACATACACATTTACCTGACTGCCTAAAAAAGTGGGGACATGTTTGTTATGCAGTCGGGTTTTAAATTTTTAAATAAATTCGTTAAGTTATACGAGTATCCTAGTGTGCTAGGTCTGTACCCAGCTGTGTACGGTCGGCCGAAAATGTGGTCGTGGCAAAAAAGGTCAAAATAACATCATTAGCCCATGACTTCAGATGTCAGGCACCTCAGATAATAGACAATAGGTCATAACTGTGTATCCCTTTAATTGTTAGAAAGTGGTAAAAAGGTAAACGTTAGAGATTACACAGAAAGACCAGCGAGGAAACTGATATAGACCACTTCCTTGGCCGACCGTACCCTGAGGTGGTGGTGTCGGTAAGTATACTGACCGAATACCCATGTTTCGTGATAGCAGTTTATCACCATAGCCGGAGACATGCAACACATCATTAGGAAGTCCGAGAACGCCAGGTTTACTACTAGAAGGTTGGAAGGGGTCTTAAGACTCTGCAAGAAAAAAGTTTATATAAGTATTATAGGTTTGCATCGAGATTTTATGAAAAAGTTTGACCATGGTCGAAATTTTGGCGTACCTTTGTAGAACTGAAAATGTAAATGACCATGCCGTTGCCAGTAATTGAGATGAAGCCGAGGACGCCGATGGTGAAGCCGAGAAGACCGTGCCACAAGGGGTTCATGGGGGGAAACTGGTACCTGTGTAGATAATGGCAATGTCATTAACTATGTATATTGATAACATGTTAGGCACGGTGGTACAGTGGTAAGTTGGTACATTTCAGAGATACATTATAATGCATCAGTTATAACTTGAAGTGTACGTATTTGACGTGCGGATAGTAACCTCTTGATGCCGAAAATGGAAGCATGCTTACCAAGATTCCTCAATGCAATAGAACTGGATGGATGTCTTATCTTCATTCCAAAACACGTCATTGTGTTAACGTTGATATTTTGGCGGAAATACTTAGATAACACGGTGGTAGCTAGGCAAGCGGGCTAACATCATCCAAACCGAATCTTATAAAGTATGATCTTCTGGGAATGGAACCCGCGACCCTCTATGTGAAGCGAGTGGAATAACCTTTACGCCATAGAGCCAGTTCACTCGCACACCAGACACGTATCGAGTATGCTGAGGAGAGGTTATTACAGTCTTCAGTGCAGCGTCCTAATCTCCGCGATCGTGAGTGGTGATAGCTTGGTAGGGCATTTTCCAAGCTCACTTGGTCTGCTACCACCATCTTATCTAAGTCTTGCCAGCAAAATATCAATGTTAATAGCTTAGATGTGTTCGACATGAAGATAATATGGCCAATTCCCCATTGATCTCAAATAATTCATTTTTTTGGGGAATACAGACGGACACCGGCGCAGCGGGGAATCCCACTTCATGATCACATGATAAACGATGAAGAAAAATGCTTCGTGCGTATAAAAGGTGGGATTTAACGATAAAGTACTGAAACATGTTTTAAAGTTTAACAAGATTTCAAAATGTTTATTCAAAATAGGTGCATGTTACACTCTTCGATTACATTACATAATGTCAGATTGTAAAAAAATATATAAAAAAACAATCATCGGTAAAGATTGTCATTAAATCATGGATATAAAGCAAATAATGTAATTTGGACATGAACACAATATGACAAGAGAATTAATACATGGAAATTATTGAATTTGTTGTTAATGCCTTTGACAAGAGTAGACCAGTTAACACGGACAGCGCCCGTTCACGAGTTTAACGCGAGAGTCAGCCATCACTCTCCTCGATCATATTAGAGGGAAAGGAACGACCCGGCTCCCGATGCGCTTCAGGACTGGGGTCCCGGACATTGGCATCAATATTAACTGCGGGTTCATCACCAACCTTGGATTTGCTGACGATATCGCAGTCATGGCTATGACCCTGGAAGACCTAGGCGCAATGATCGATAGCCTCAGTATAGAGCCTCTCAATAAATGCCGCATTACAACAAAATATCTCCTGTGCGAGTTTATCGTGTGTAACTTGAAGAAATAAACAATTATATGTAAAAGTTGGGAGTACTTGTCTGTACTAACCAGTGCGGGTCTACCATGTGCAGCAGTTCGGGTGGGACCTTGTCGACGACGGTCTGGTTGGAGGCCCCGTAAGCCGCGACCTGACCGCCCCACGCCTGGAGGGCGGCCACGCCTGGGCCGGGGTCCAGGCTCGTTATCGCCATGCTTTCAGCTGTGCTTCGGAACGTTTAACCTGGAATATAATTACTTGAAAGTGTTAGGTATGTAACGCTGGAGGATATGTAAATAAAGATCTCCATGAGCCCCATATATACAGGACACGACGCTGAGCTGGAACCTCGTGGCGTCATTGAATGCCTTTGGCTATGTTTATTTAGAATTGCTAAGCCAACTAAAATAAGTACCTAATATACTTACTTGTACATACAACTTTCTCAATCTGCTATTTCGTTCAGCCTCTATCTCCATCGCTATGTGTTTACAATTAATCATATTATCAGCCGAAAGACGTCCACTGCTAGACAAAGAATTCCCCTAAGGGTTCCACCGCGATGCGGTTCTGTGCTGCCCACATCCAGCGGCTTCCCACGACCTTCATCAGGTCGTCGATTTACCGAGTGGGAATCCGGCCTACGCTACGTCTTCCGGTGCATAGTCGTAACTCGAGAACTTTACTCGAGAAAACTGTTTGGTAGATAAGTACTTGTACAGGCACTCGTAGTTCGCGTGAGGATGTCAACTGTCGCTGATATTATGAACCTTCGTGCACTTTACATAATGACTCACTTGGAAGGTCCAGGGTAGAGAAGGTCGCCCCGAGATGGTTAATACTAAAAATACTGAAGAAAATCGCTGCACGAACTACTCCAGTCTTTTTCTAACCGATCCCGCGATGTGAGGGGCGCCCGGTGCCCAGGCAGGGAGGCTACTCGGCGTCTGCGAGCTTCCTCCGACTTTATAACTATATCCAGAGGATTAGCCGCGGCACCAACAAACAAAATCAATATTCATAATGAGATAGAAGCACCAAGACGGTGAATACATTATCTACTTACTTGCTTTTACGCTTGGCGCTATACGAGTACATGCGCTATACCTTTGTAGGGTTCCGTTCCGGACCAGGTAACCAGGTAACCAGGTGACGCTGTCCGTCCATATTTTTCCGTCCGTTTGTCTGTCCGACATTTAAAAGGCCGTATCTTCTAAACCGTAATAGGTAGCTGGCTGAAACTTTCATTCATACGTGTAGGTAAAATAGATCTTAAATTATTAATTATGAAGCCCCGCAAGGGCATAGCAATTTGCAGAGGGTTTATATAATACTAGCTGTTTCCCGCGGCTTCACCCGCGTGGACCACGGTTCTATGACTTTTCGAGTGTGCGCAGTGCGCGAGCCGCAAGCGGCTCGCGAGTGTGGTAAAAGGTAGCCTATGTCTTAATCCAAATCCTAATCATTCTACCTACCAAATTTCAGCCAAATCCGTTCAGTAGTTTTTGCGGGAAAGCGTAACAGACAGACAGACAGAGTTACTTTCGCATTTATAATATTAGTAGGGATTAATTTGTGCATGCATTATAATTTATGTAGATTACTTAATATAATTTAACAATTAATCAGTCTTAAAAATAATATCACAGTAATTAAAACACCTAAAACACCTGAAATTATCATCATCATCATCATATCAGCCGAAAGACGTCCACTGCTGGACATGGGGCCTTCCCCAAAGGGTTTCCACGATAACCGGTCCTGCGCTACCCGCATCCCGTGGCTTCCCGCGATCTTCACCAAGTCGTCGGTCCACCGCGTGGAAGGCCTGCCTACGCTACGTTTTCCGGTGCGCGGTCGCCACTCGAGAACTTTACTGCCCCATCGGCCATCTTCATTCAATAATTAATACATCAACAGATCATAAAATTAAAAATATTATAGGTGTTTCCCCCCCCACACAAGAAAAGTATTTTTTAAAGGTGTAGATTCAAGGTATTTATTAGACATGTGCGCCGATGCCGAAATATTCGGCGGCGGCGTAGAGGTAAAATTTGGTCGGCGGCGGCGTAAATGGCGGCGTAAACGGCGTCGTCAATGGCGGCATGAATTACACAAAAAACACGGAGAATCAAAAGTTAAATTACTAAAAAAACGTTGTCATAAAAATTTATGAAAGGTACTCGTATGAAAAGAAATAAAACTTTAAAGTCGCGATTGCTTTGATTAAATATGGCACAAAAATAGTTAGGTTTGGTAATTTGGTTAAGAATAACGTACTTACAATCTTATATTTATGACTTTTATGAGTAGAGGCTGCAGTCGCAGCGACACTTTGAGCCGATAGGAGTTTTTGTGTCTACCCTATAACCTTTGCTCTCTAGCCTACTCGAAGAAGTACTGCTTTAATGCAGCAATTCCCGCTGAGTGGAAGGTGCTTGTTCGAATAGTCATCTCCAAGGAGACACATGCGCTACTGGCCAGAACATTGCAGTAACACAGTAAGTGGTTCATTGAATCTGTATCCACACAGGCCCTGCAGGTCGGGTCATTCATCAGGCCGATTTTTTCAAGTGTGCGGTTGTAGCAAAGTGACCCGTCAACGCTCCTGTTACCGCTCTGACAAGTGTCCTGCTGTTTATTCAACTGTACTTGATTGCACCTGTGGTTACCTTACCGATGGAGAGCTTGGAATCTTTGAGTCTAAGTCTAAGACATTTTAGTTTAGTCTTGCTTCGGTCTGTTCCTTCAATGCCTTGATAATAGTGCTTCTAGGGAGCCTTATTCCTGTTTCTGGACCATACATTGTTGACTGTGACCCTATTCTAGCCACTTTGTCTGTTTCTTCGTTGCCTTCCATTTCTACGTATCCAGGGACCCAGACCAGTTGCAGTTTATTGTGTTCGCTAACCTTATGGAGAATCTTTAGACAATTTGGCACCAGCCCAGAGTCGACCTTGTAGGGCCTTAGCCGCCTCTGCTTGGATCTGTATTTGAAGCGGCTTGAGATTCAGTAGCATTTCTATAGATACAGTAGGTGTTGTTGGAAATCCTCCAATGATTCGCAGGCAAGTCAACTGCTGAAGTTTTGTTAGTGTTTGCTAATGTGCCTAAAACCGTTGTAGGCCACCACAAAATGCTACCATAAGAAAGAATGGGCCTTACTATTATTGTGTACAGCCAGTATGACTCTGGGTTTTAAACCCCAAGTTCTTACCGTACGCAGATTTTGGCATTCCAAAGACTTTTGTGGCCTTGGCCACATTCCTATCTATGTGCTGGTTCCACGTCAGTTCTTTATCCAGAGTTGTGCCTAGATACTTAACGCTCGTGGACTGTACAATACAGTTTGAGAGTTTTTAAACTTTGTAGGCTTCTTTTTCTTGTGAATGGTACAACTGTGGTCTTGCTAGGGTTAATCGATAGGTGATATTCATCACTCCACCTTTCAACTTTACGCAAGGCCTTTTACTAGTACATTATTCGCGAAACTGTGTTCGGAAATTTTCTATTGACTAGTATAACTATATTGTCAGCATAACCAAACGTGTAGAAAAATCCGTGTTCAGCTGCTGCAGAAGCTGCCTACAGAAAGCCACCTTGTGGGCATCTTATTGAAGTGGTAGCAGAAACCTCGTCCCTCAATAGTAAAGATGTTATGATTCTTTTCCTAAGCATGCTATCTATCCATTTACATAGCGTTCGGTCTATACCATGAGAGATAGCTGCAATCTTGATTGCTTCCAAAGTAGTGCGATCAAAGGCTCCTTCGATGTCGAGGAAGGCAGCAGCACATACTTCCTGGTTTTCCAACGCACTTTCAGCACGGGATACTACAAGATGAAGTGCTGTTTCAGTCAATTTACCAGACTGATATGCACATTGTAGTACATGAAGTGGTTTTTTTCCGCAAGGGACCCCTCCTTTATGTAGTTGTCGACGAATTTTTCCAAAACCTTCAGCAGTAATGATGAAAGGTTTATGGGTCTGTAGGACCTCGGTTCATCGTAGCTCTCTGTTTCCAGCTTTGGTAGGTAGACAACTTTGACACGTTTCTAGATTTTTGGAATGCATCCGAAGGCGATACACGCAACCTAGCAACTAGGCCAAGCGTTGAACGTTTCGCCGTTCGCATCATTTGCGCCGATTACGCCGATTTTTCTAAATGGTCAGCGGCGTCGAGTCCTGATCGGCGGCGGCGGTCACCGGCGCGGTGCGGCGCACATGTCTAGTATTTATTTAAAATAGGTGCAAATTACACTCTTTCTGATATTTTTTTTTTTTTTTTTATTAAGAATTTGAGTACGTTTGGCTGCACCTCACCTGATGGTAAGTGCCGATGCAGCCGAGGATGTGACACGCAAACTCAAATAGTGCCTATTCACTCTCGTCTTGATAGTCATAAATGAATAATAACATAATTTCATTTGTGAAAAATCAAGAAATAAACAATCATTATATTAGTTAATAACCCTTCCCTCGTCATCTCAGGTGCAAAGATGCTCATAAACTAGCTGCATTTCCACGTTGAATGGCTATGGTGAGCCTCTGCACCAGGAACGATCCGGAGCGGGAGTCAAAGCCCCTCTGAACTAGGCGACGCCCTAACTTCCTCACAAATCGACTCTCCTGTCTGTACTGTCTGGACCGTACTGTCTCCCTCACAAATCGACTCTCCTGTCTGTACTGTCTGGACCGTACTGTCTCCCTCACAAATCGACTCTCCTGTCTGTACTGTCTGGACCGTACTGTCTCCCTCACAAATCGACTCTCCTGTCTGTACTGTCTGGACCGTACTGTCTCCCTCACAAATCGACTCTCCTGTCTGTACTGTCTGGACCGTACTGGCTCCCTCACAAATCGACTCTCCTGTCTGTACTTTCGGACCGTACTGGCTCCCTCACAAATCGACTCTCCTGTCTGTACTGTCTGGACCGTACTGTCTCCCTCACAAATCGACTCTCCTGTCTGTACTGTCTGGACCGTACTGTCTCCCTCACAAATCGACTCTCCTGTCTGTACTGTCTGGACCGTACTGTCTCCCTCACAAATCGACTCTCCTGTCTGTACTGTCTGGACCGTACTGTCTCCCTCACAAATCGACTCTCCTGTCTGTACTGTCTGGACCGTACTGTCTCCCTCACAAATCGACTCTCCTGTCTGTACTGTCTGGACCGTACTGTCTCCCTCACAAATCGACTCTCCTGTCTGTACTGTCTGGACCGTACTGTCTCCCTCACAAATCGACTCTCCTGTCTGTACTGTCTGGACCGTACTGTCTCCCTCACAAATCGACTCTCCTGTCTGTACTGTCTGGACCGTACTGGCTCCCTCACAAATCGACTCTCCTGTCTGTACTGTCTGGACCGTACTGTCTCCCTCACAAATCGACTCTCCTGTCTGTACTGTCTGGACCGTACTGTCTCCCTCACAAATCGACTCTCCTGTCTGTACTGTCTGGACCGTACTGTCTCCCTCACAAATCGACTCTCCTGTCTGTACTGTCTGGACCGTACTGTCTCCCTCACAAATCGACTCTCCTGTCTGTACTGTCTGGACCGTACTGTCTCCCTCACAAATCGACTCTCCTGTCTGTACTGTCTGGACCGTACTGTCTCCCTCACAAATCGACTCTCCTGTCTGTACTGTCTAGACCGTACTGTCTCCCTCACAAATCGACTCTCCTGTCTGTACTGTCTGGACCGTACTGTCTCCCTCACAAATCGACTCTCCAGTCTGTACTTTCGGACCGTACTGTCTCCCTCACAAATCGACTCTCCTGTCTGTACTGTCTGGACCGTACTGTCTCCCTCACAAATCGACTCTCCTGTCTGTACTGTCTGGACCGTACTGTCTCCCTCACAAATCGACTCTCCTGTCTGTACTATCTGGACCGTACTGTCTCCCTCACAAATCGACTCTCCTGTCTGTACTGTCTGGACCGTACTGTCTCCCTCACAAATCGACTCTCCTGTCTGTACTGTCTGGACCGTACTGTCTCCCTCACAAATCGACTCTCCTGTCTGTACTGTCTGGACCGTACTGTCTCCCTCACAAATCGACTCTCCTGTCTGTACTGTCTGGACCGTACTGTCTCCCTCACAAATCGACTCTCCTGTCTGTACTGTCTGGACCGTACTGTCTCCCTCACAAATCGACTCTCCTGTCTGTACTGTCTGGACCGTACTGTCTCCCTCACAAATCGACTCTCCTGTCTGTACTGTCTGGACCGTACTGTCTCCCTCACAAATCGACTCTCCTGTCTGTACTGTCTGGACCGTACTGTCTCCCTCACAAATCGACTCTCCTGTCTGTACTGTCTGGACCGTACTGTCTCCCTCACAAATCGACTCTCCTGTCTGTACTGTCTGGACCGTACTGTCTCCCTCACAAATCGACTCCTGTCTGTACTGTCTGGACCGTACTGTCTCCTTCACAAATCGACTCTCCTGTCTGTACTGTCTGGACCGTACTGTCTCCCTCACAAATCGACTCTCCTGTCTGTACTGTCTGGACCGTACTGTCTCCCTCACAAATCGACTCTCCTGTCTGTACTGTCTGGACCGTACTGTCTCCCTCACAAATCGACTCTCCTGTCTGTACTGTCTGGACCGTACTGTCTCCCTCACAAATCGACTCTCCTGTCTGTACTGTCTGGACCGTACTGTCTCCCTCACAAATCGACTCTCCAGTCTGTACTTTCGGACCGTACTGTCTCCCTCACAAATCGACTCTCCTGTCTGTACTGTCTGGACCGTACTGTCTCCCTCACAAATCGACTCTCCTGTCTGTACTGTCTGGACCGTACTGTCTCCCTCACAAATCGACTCTCCTGTCTGTACTATCTGGACCGTACTGTCTCCCTCACAAATCGACTCTCCTGTCTGTACTGTCTGGACCGTACTGTCTCCCTCACAAATCGACTCTCCAGTCTGTACTTTCGGACCGTACTGTCTCCCTCACAAATCGACTCTCCTGTCTGTACTGTCTGGACCGTACTGTCTCCCTCACAAATCGACTCTCCTGTCTGTACTGTCTGGACCGTACTGTCTCCCTCACAAATCGACTCTCCTGTCTGTACTGTCTGGACCGTACTGTCTCCCTCACAAATCGACTCTCCTGTCTGTACTGTCTGGACCGTACTGTCTCCCTCACAAATCGACTCTCCTGTCTGTACTGTCTGGACCGTACTGTCTCCCTCACAAATCGACTCTCCTGTCTGTACTATCTGGACCGTACTGTCTCCCTCACAAATCGACTCTCCTGTCTGTACTGTCTGGACCGTACTGTCTCCCTCACAAATCGACTCTCCTGTCTGTACTTTCGGACCGTACTGGCTCCCTCACAAATCGACTCTCCTGTCTGTACTGTCTGGACCGTACTGTCTCCCTCACAAATCGACTCTCCTGTCTGTACTTTCGGACCGTACTGGCTCCCTCACAAATCGACTCTCCTGTCTGTACTGTCTGGACCGTACTGTCTCCCTCACAAATCGACTCTCCTGTCTGTACTGTCTGAACCGTACTGTCTCCCTCACAAATCGACTCTCCTATCTGTACTGTCTGGACCGTACTGTCTCCCTCACAAATTGACTCTCCTGTCTGTACTGTCTGGACCGTACTGTCTCCCTCACAAATCGACTCTCCTGTCTGTACTGTCTGGACCGTACTGTCTCCCTCACAAATCGACTCTCCTATCTGTACTGTCTGGACCGTACTGTCTCCCTCACAAATTGACTCTCCTGTCTGTACTGTCTGGACCGTACTGTCTCCCTCACAAATCGACTCTCCTGTCTGTACTGTCTGGACCGTACTGTCTCCCTCACAAATCGACTCTCCTGTCTGTACTGTCTGGACCGTACTGTCTCCCTCACAAATCGACTCTCCTGTCTGTACTGTCTGGACCGTACTGTCTCCCTCACAAATCGACTCTCCTGTCTGTACTGTCTGGACCGTACTGTCTCCCTCACAAATCGACTCTCCTGTCTGTACTGTCTGGACCGTACTGTCTCCCTCACAAATCGACTCTCCTGTCTGTACTGTCTGGACCGTACTGTCTCCCTCACAAATCGACTCTCCTGTCTGTACTGTCTGGACCGTACTGTCTCCCTCACAAATCGACTCTCCTGTCTGTACTGTCTGGACCGTACTGTCTCCCTCACAAATCGACTCTCCTGTCTGTACTGTCTGGACCGTACTGTCTCCCTCACAAATTGACTCTCCTGTCTGTTCTGTCTGGACTGTACTGTCTCTTTTTCACAAATCGACTCTCCTGTCTGTACTGTCTGGACAGTGCTGTCTCCACCGCAAATGGAGTAAATAAGTATTTGTCTCAAAGCGTACTATACTTATCCTCCTTTCTAATGGCCGCAAACTGTGCAGCCGCCCGCGCCCCGGCCACATGTGTCGCGCGTCCCAAGTGGCTAGCGGCGAAGGTACTAAAGCACATACTTATGTTGATGTATTCATCATATCAGCCGAAAATCGTCCACTGCTGGACAAAGGCCTCCCCCAAAGATTTCCACGACGACCGATCCTGCGCTGCCCGCATCCATCGGCTTCCCGCGATCTTCACCAGGTCGTCGGTCCACCGCGTGGAAGGCCTGCCTACGCTAAGTTTTCCGGTGCGCGGTCGCCACTCGAGAACTTTACTACCCCATCGTCCATCTTCATTAATACATCAACAGATAATAAAATTAAAAAAATAAAAATATTATAGGTGTTCCCCCTACACAACAAAAGTATTTTTAAAGGTGTAGATCCAAGGTATTTATTCAAAATAGGTGCAAATTACACTCTTTCTGATAGTCATAAATTAATAATAACATAATTTCATTTGTGAAAAATCAAGAAATAAACAATCATTAATTAGTTAATAATGTCAAAATTAAATCCTAGAAATAAACCAGATTATGTCATTAAAACATGAAAACAATATGACACGAAAAGTTATATACACAACTATTGAATGTCATTGAAACCTTTGACAAGAGTAGGGCAGTTCACACGGACAGCACCCGGTCACGAGTATAACGCGAGAGTCAGCCATCGCTCCCATCAACCATATTAGAGGGAAAGGAACGACCCGGCTCCCGATGCGCCACCATCCGCACAAACATTTAAGCGAGCATGCACCACATAATTATGTCAATGCTAAGATAAAAATACTAATTAAAAGAAGTATACTAGACTTGTCATGTCTTGTCGCTTCCACGTCAATTCTTAGGTTGTTTATCATTTCATTACTATTAAACATGATTAGTAGTGTTGATAGAAGAAACATTGTCAACCCATACATTTTTGTCATTAAAATATTCGGATGTCTTATAATAACCTTTTTTACAAAGAGTTCTTTTGAGACAATTTTTAAACTGTTTTTCTGACAAATTTAAGACATCATCGGGTAATTTGTTATACATGAGTGTGCATTGACCCACAAATGACTTATTGATTTTGCTAAGTCTGGTATAAGTTACTTGAAGTTTATTCCTATTCCGAAGATTACGACTGTGCCTGTCACTATTCAGTGAAAAGAGATGCAGATTTTTACGTACATACATTACATTTTCATAAATATATTGACAGGGGAAAGTCATTATATTAATTATTTATGTGTTTTTACTCTATCGTAAAAACGCTACCTAATACTTACATACAAACGTCAAACTTGGTGTGATTATAGTTAGTATCATAATATTAGCTCATAATCCAGTCCTAAAAGTCATAATAGTCCAGTCAAATTACGGCTAAAAATAGGTTAATTAAACATGAACGAACACAGTTTGGGGATTTTGAGGATCGATAGGGGGTTGTATTCTGAGCATAAAAATAGATTCCATAGGTAGGTATTCCACGCAACAGTGTGTCTGTGAATACACGTTGCGACAATGGCGCGGATTTCGCTCGGTAAAGTAATATATAACTCCGAAGGTATTGGCATTACAGAAAAAAGTTCAAGAAAAAAAATTTTCATAATGAAAAGATCTACACTTTGATGATCGGTAAAATTTAATAAAATTGAATGGTTGGGGAGAAAACGACGAAAAATAGAAAAAAAAGTACAATTTTTGCCTTGCGGGAGTAATAAGTTGAAAAATATCAATGTTAAAAAAAAAGTTTCAGATAAAAAAGTTAGTAAATTTAATTTAGAAGAGAAAAGGTCTCTAAAATTTTTTGCCTGACACTAACCATTATCGAGATATCGAATTAAACGCGTTTCCATCGAAATGACCTTGAGCTGACCTCAGTAGAACCCCTCAAATTGGAATTTATGCTCAGAATACACCCTCCTATCGATCCTTAAAATCCCCAAACTGTGTTCGTTCATGTTTATTTATTTCGTAATTTGACTGGACTAATATACGTCCCTACCGAGAGGCCCGAGTCTACCCTTCAGGCCTTGCGGGCCCAGTGTGTGATTATAGTACTAACCATAAAGTAAAACAAAAAACAATAAAAATCGACGAGATGTTAAAAAAATAAAGCAAAGGAAAAAATAAAGGACGAACTGAATTTTAAAAATGTCGCACTCGCTGATTGAAATGAATTTGTTGTACTTGTGAGGAGAGGTGCGGCACTCAGCGGTACGGAGCCCTCGATGCGTGACTTTGAATCGCTCTTGGCCGGTTTATATACACAATATTAGATATAATATAATCTGCTACAAAACTACAGGGAGGGCTTCTGTGGATACTTTCCCCGTTTTCACCATGGCTTCCGCAGGCACGTAAACTCAGTATGTAAAATTATATTAATGATACTAGCTTTTTCCCGTGGCTTCGCCCGCGTGGACATCGTTTTTATGACTGTTTTATTGATTACTGTTTTGATATTAGTAAGGATCAACAATTACCCTTCCTTTGCAGTGGGGTAAAAAATGAAAGCAGCCTTTTTAAGGGGAGGGTAGCAATTATTAGCGTGGACATGAATTTTCTCCAGATCCCTCGTGAACTATGTCAGGATATGCTTATTAGTAAATCGTGTCATTTTCCACCCCCTCAACCATCTCTGTGCAAAAAATCACACAATCCATTGTTCCGTTGCGATATTAAAGAAATTAACCAAAAAAAGAGTATTGTTTCATTTCCCTCGGGAACTGCATCGGGTTATGCTATTTTCACGGCATAAAAAGTAGCCTATGTCCTTCCTTGTGACACAGGCTACCTGCATGCCAAATTTCATTAAGATTGGTCAAGGCGTTGAAGCGTGAAAAGGTAACAAACAAACAAACACATTTTCACATTTATAGTATTATATATAATAAGTAAGGATAAACAATACCCTTCCTTTGCAGCCGGGTAAAAAATTAAAGCAGCCTCTTTAAGAGGAGGGTACTATTGGATAGGTAATTAAGTAAAGTACCTACTGAACTGGAAGTCGTTATTCGAAGAGGGGCTGTGTCCATATTATCACTTCTTCAAACTTCTCTCAGATTGAGAAATCCTGAACACAGAGTCTAGAATCAAAATTCAACAAGTGACTACACGGTACCGCGGTAGTTTGGTAGCTCGGTTGGATAATGGCGGTGGAATATTTACACTCACCTCAATGTTAACAGCATTGATGTGCTCCAGCGTGAAGATTGCTAGACAGTTTCCGTTGAGTTGGGGAATGTTGGTGAGCTTCCATCTTCGACATCAACGTCACCAGGTAAGATGATGCCAAAGTGGATAAAAGTAACTACTGTATTTTCTTTAAAAACGTTTTTTAACATTCTCTCGTAACATATTATTATAAATTATACAACGTGAAACAAAATTAGCTGAAACTATTTTAACTGGTGCTTCTACCCATGAAACTGAACAACTTTCTCCATGGAACCCATAGTCAAATCGCAAAAAAAATTTGGCTCTCCCATACTAACTCGATCAGCTGATCAGCCAACTTAGTATGGGAAGTTCAATTTTTTTTTGATATTTATCTATAGGTTTCATGGGGAAAGTTGTTCAGTTTCATGGGTAGAAGCACCAGTTAAAATAGTTTCAGCTAATTTTGTTAGACCTTATATAATATAGGTATTCCTATTCAAATGCGTCTCTGTACTTTGGCGTCTTATTCTGCTAATATCGTTATGAGGTCACGGCAAGACCTGCTGGAACTAAACGGATTATGTTACGAGGAACGCCCAGCCGCGGCCGACCTACTCGTAGTTGCCAGCTCGTCGTACATAATTTTTTAAGCTAATTTTTCAATACCTTCCTAAAATCCTTTGTTAGCGTTATAATTGCTTTCTGATGCCAAATTTCAGCCCGATCCGTCCAGTAGTATGAGCTGTGCGTTGATAGATCAGTCAGTAAATCAGTCTTGGCACACATTAGCATCTCCATAAGAAATAAAAATTGTGTCTATGTTTTCTGTGTTATGTGCCCTGTACTGTATAGGGACTGTATAGGCATTTCTGTTACGAGAGTTAGGCACGAGTATGTGCCTATTAATGTATATCTCAGTGTATTATGTATGATTGTAACAAATAAATTTTGACTTATGTTGCTGAGGGCGGGCTCTTGCTAACGTTTTATAACTATACTTGAATATCTCTGTAGGGACTTAATAGTTATAAGAGGTTTTAGTCATAAGTTAGACCGTAAAGTATTGTAAATACCCTACATAGAAATGTTTTTTTATAAATAAATGAGTATTGAGGGGGTTGTTTTTGTTCGGAGGTAAAGAGGAGGCCAAATAGGTATTGTAATTACCCTAGATAGAGTCTAGAATCAAAATTTAACAAGTGACGCGGTAGTATGGTATAGTGACGCACTTCAGGTGTAGGACTAGGAGGCCAGGGTGAGATGGAAGACCGATAACATATCCAGGCATAGCCAAAAATGCCCTTAGGATTGCCTCTAAACGCGCCGGACGCGCACGTTCTTCTTTGCGGTATTGCCTAAATTAACTATATTCCATCTCGCTTTGTCCCTGTCATGCATCCCTTTAAATATAAGGACGGATTGGTTCATAAGTCTTAGCAGACTTGTAATCCAGGGAGGTTTTTTAGTGGGTATGCACTAGGTGAGCCCCACATAACCAACCTAGGACCGGACGTTGGTATGCAGCAATGCATTTTTTATCCTCCCACCTAGCCTAGCGAAACACTATAGAGAAAATTGTTTATATGAAACTGTTACGAATCAAAGAGAATATAACAACGAACTATGTTTGTCTCTTTCTACCTTGTGCAAATGTCTCTTTCTTGATCTGACAATTTCGGATTCGCTCACTGACAAATGCCATTTAGTCAGGCACCAAACAGTATCTATCGTTTTATTGCGTCGTTACGTCGTTACGAAGATTTCTGTGTGTTTTGGTTTTTTCCATAAATACAGGCTTAAATAGTGGATACACGCTGTGTGACATCGTTAGAGTAATTAAATAGTTATCTGGGGTGTAATAACAGCAATAATGAATTATAAAACTTGTGAAATCTGTGGATTGAAAGCCGGCCGGACTAACAATACAAAACGTACGTTTATGGCGAAATTTCCCTTAGTTAGATGATATAAAGGTATTATTAATTCATTATTTTTATTCTTTAACTTGTCCTTAACCTTCTTATAAGAGATTTAATCCAAGTTTTACGAAAAATTTTGTTACCAAACCAAATGCAATAGGTATAGTGTGGACGAACTTTTATCGATAAGTAAATATCGATATTTTGATTTTTATATTCTGGTTATTTTTAATTAGTTTGGGGCATTAAAGTTTTCGAGTGGCGACGTAGATGTAGAGTAGGCAACGACCTGGTTAAGGTCGGGGGAAGCCGCTAGATACGGGCAGCGTAGGACCGGTCATCGTGGAAATCCTTGGAGGAGGCCATTGTCCAGCATTGGACATCTTTCGACTGCTATGATGATTATTATTACGTGTATTAATTGCAGTGAATTTTTATTTCAGAATGATCCCTGCATTAATATATTAAACTTTAAAATTTCGATGTTGGAAAATAACTTCAAAAACAATGTCATAACGAAGTAGGTAAGTAATCACTAATCACACCGGTTATTATGTTCTAAGATAATATTTTGTTCTATTTTGTTTTTACTTTTTACAGCTTGGAAGCCACTCTATAAAAATAATCATCGACATTGGTTCACAATTGAGGAAGGATATCTAAATAACCTGGCTGCAACTTCAACTTATCATGATATCACCGCTGCATTGTAGTTAGAATCAAACACTGATTAAAACAAGCTCAAGCATATATTGTTTGCTGCAAGTTCTTCAAGAGTGTGATTGTGTTCTGGTTATATTTTCTACAACATCAGGTCTAAAATGCTGTTGTGTGGTAATTAAGTCTACATACGTGTACAAAATTTCAAAACAAGCCGACGAAAAGAAGTAGAATATATTGGGTGCAAAAAATTGTGTAGGACCCGTTAACTGGGCGTTCTAATCATCATACTAAACAACTTTACCCCAAGGAACACCTAGTCAATTCTCAAAATAAATATAATTCACCCTCCATACAAAAATACACAAAATTGGTCGATCCGTTAATCGATTTATGTGAAGTTAATTTTTTTTAGATTTCAGCATTGCCATAAAAGAAATATGTTCAGAATGACGAGTAGAAACCTCAATTAAGGGGACCTACACCAATTTCGTTACATCCTGTATATCCATGGTTGAGATCCTTGAACCAACTAGGAAAAGAGCTGATAATCTTTGAACGACTGAAACAATTTTCTAGTTTAACCCAGTCTTTTAAAGTAAAAAAACACATTAAAGTCGGTTCATCCGTTTGGGAACTAATGCCACTGACACATACAAATAAATATACAGACAGATACACAGACAAAAAATTCAAACTATTGACAACCCTCTTTTATGTCGGAGGTTAAAAATTTAACTGTGAACTTATATGAAGTAGGTTTAAAAGAAACGAAATATGTTAAATAGATTTTGAAACACCAGAAGTAGGTAATAATGAAACTCGTAGATGTAGTTCGATGTTTATTCGGGCAGGGCGAAACTTGAAAACAGCTCATCAAGAAAATGCAGGTTGGTAATGACTCGCTCCTCTTTTTATAACTCAAAGGCCGGCGACGGCCGCGCCATCTACCTCGTACTAAATCGATTGACAATTTACAGATACAAACTACAACAATAAAGTGGAGTTACAAGATTACATTGCTAGATGGCACTAATAGTACAAATCAACCTATGACAAACCAAATGTCTATCGATTATTATTTGTAACTATTTATTTATAATTTAGAAATGCTTTATTTAATTAATTCATACATAAATAACTATCTCATCGCTCATGTGCGGTTGTTGGTGGCGCTAGTGCTCGTGGAGGCTGCTAACAATTTGTAATTATCTGCATTAAATAAAACGTTTAAATTTTACCGAGTTTTTTATTTATGAAAATTAATTACAAAATTATTTGCATCATATTATTCTTTTTATCGAACTTGAAACCCTTCTCTGTCATCGACATCCCATCTCTATCCTAGTCTTTATCAGTTTCTCATGTTGGCAGCAGCGTCGTATGACCAAACTGAATATAAGTAAGGCTGCCATTTTTCATTTTATTCTATTGGTATTAGTATTCGTACGCGTTCAATACAAAGCTATATAATTCCTTTCTATGTATGGGAGTCCCGACTCTTAAAAACGTAGTTTATTATATTCTCTTTGCTCCCACCCTCCGAAAAGGGAAACAAAAAAAAAGCGCAATTCTCGTTCTCGCTTTGATACTCCCCGCAACGCCTAAAGAATCAACTGCCTAAGTGCGTACGCCTCCTCCGTGCCTCCGAAAGAAGCAATCTACAACACCTGTCTCCTTGCCGTGGCTGCATTGTGTTTGGATTCCGAGGCCCTACTCTGTAGAAGCATTTGCCCAACATTTCACAATAATACTAGTATTTTTCGTTCATTATTGTTTTCAGCTTATATTGAGAATTATTATTCACTTTTTAGTTAAATGTGCTATACAAGCGTCTTTTTTAGTTTCTTTAAACTGCATACTTATTTTATATGAGACGTCCTACGGGTGTCACGGAAATCCAAATTTGATCTGATGATGGCGTTTAACAAAATAGGTGCGGTGAACTTGCGCTCCTTAGAAAGGTCTGATGCGTAGTTTGAAAAATTATTTTTTTCAATTTAGTTCTTATTTTTTCAGATAAACGATGACTTTTTAATATGGTCGGTTTATAACGGCTGCTAACTTTTAGCTGCTAACTTCACACCGGTAAGTAGCGGTAGGTTAAAACTAAGTAAGTAATTATAATATGATCAAAACCCTTGTAGTTCCGATACCAAAAAATAAAACCGGTGACTTCGGTAGTTTTAATAATTACCGCCCGATATCGCTTGGCACTATTGTTGGTAAGGTGCTTGAGCGACACATTTATTTTAACACATTTTCACATTTATTTATAGCTTTTGCCCGCGGCTCCGCCCGCGTGGACATCGTTTTGATGACTGTCTTTGAGAGTGAGTTACACCCCCTCAACCATCTCTGTGCAAAAAATCACAACAATCCATTGTTCGGTTGCGATGTTAAAGAAATTAACCAAAAAAAGAGTATTTTTCAGTTCCCTCAGGAACCGCATCGGACTATGCCATTTTCACAGGTAAAAGTAGCCTATGTCCTTCCTAGTACCACAGGCTGCCTGCATGCCAAATTTCATCAAGATTGGTCAAGGTGTTGAAGCGTGAAAAGGTAACAAATAAACAAACAAACAAATACATTTTCAAATTTTAAGTAAGGATATATAATTATAGTAAGTATAAATGAAGACTGTCTCAAAAGAGCTTGTATCTAGAGGCGTTAATATATTAAAAAACCTGCTGTCTATATCAAGATCAAAGCGAATATAATACACTAATCAAGATCAACAAGGGCTAGGACTTTTTGGCGGGAATTTGTAGCGTTCAGTTTGTCATTTTTCTTATATTATCCGAAAAATTACATTTAGTGGTTTTTGATGTATAATATTGATAGTGTATTTATCAGCGAAGTATCATTTATGTGTTTTTTGTGTAGGATAATGAAATAAAAGTGTGTATACTGTGTTTCGAGTTCCCACAAGAAGTCCGAGCAAGCTTTAGCAAAAGTGCTATCATTTTGCTAGGGTATTTATAGATTAGTTTATAGACAATGATATGATGTGAACGTGAAGAAACAGTGATCTTGAAGACTGAAAAGGAGAAAAATGTGAGAAAACAATGATATTGAAAACAAAAAAATGGACTGGACATCTGGATTTGACCAATATAATGAGCTTTTCACTACATAATCTGAAAAACATACTGAAAATTACTGAAGACGTGAATTTTACAAATTAACCACTCAGGTACTTTGATTTCATTGAAATAACTCCGTCAAGCCCCGCCTCTCTTCGCGCGCAGCAGCGCCGTGCCGCTGTGGCTAGCATAAATAAACAAAACTCGAGAACTATTTCTTCTATTCATAAAAGGTCTTTTGTTTTGACTTCGTGGAACTCTAATCTCTATGTAATAAAAAGACTACAGCCATCCAACCATTCATTCATAGCAATAAATCATTTAGAAAATGGTCGACTCCACAAACATGCGCCAGACACAAAAACGTTGTTTTATAGCTAAATGGCTAACAAAATAACTATATAAAAATAGACGCAGTACTTACAGTACTTACATGAGAACACAAAAACACCTCACAAGTCACAAAAACAACAATGAAATACACAATTTGAATAAAATTCGAGAAACGCCGCACACCGTAAACACAGCAAATTCTGAGTGAGACAGGTATCTATGGGATTTTTTCAATAAAACTACATGAAACCATAAACAAAAGTTGTATTCATTATACGCCTGACTACTTAAAGAATCATGAACAAAAACGTCATACAGGATTATGCAACGTATTAACCACTCAGGTACTTTGATTTCATTGAAATAACTCCGTCAAGCCCCGGTCTCTGCGCGCGCAGCAGCGCCGTGCCGCCGCGGCTAACATAAATAAACAAAACTCGAGAACTATTTCTTCTATTCATAAAAGGTCTTTTGTTTTGACTTCGTGGAACTCTAATCTCTATGTAATAAAAAGACTACAGCCATCCAACCATTCATTCATAGCAATAAATCATTTAGAAAATGGTCGACTCCACAAACATACGCCAGACACAAAAACGTTGTTTTATAGCTAAATGGCTAATAAAATAACTATATAAAATAGACGCAGTACTTACAGTACTTACATGAGAACACAAAAACACCTCACAAGTCACAAAAACAACAATAAAATACACAATTCTAATAAAATTCGAGAAACGCCGCACACCGTAAACACAGCAAATTCTGAGTGAGACAGGTATCTATGGGATTTTTTCAATAAAACTACATGAAACCATAAACAAAAGTTGTATTCATTATACGCCTGACTACTTAAAGAATCATGAACAAAAACGTCATACAGGATTATGCAACGTATTAACCACTCAGGTACTTTGATTTCATTGAAATAACTCCGTCAAGCCCCGGTCTCTGCGCGCGCAGCAGCGCCGTGCCGCCGCGGCTAACATAAATAAACAAAACTCGAGAACTATTTCTTCTATTCATAAAAGGTCTTTTGTTTTGACTTCGTGGAACTCTAATCTCTATGTAATAAAAAGACTACAGCCATCCAACCATTCATTCATAGCAATAAATCATTTAGAAAATGGTCGACTCCACAAACATACGCCAGACACAAAAACGTTGTTTTATAGCTAAATGGCTAATAAAATAACTATATAAAATAGACGCAGTACTTACAGTACTTACATGAGAACACAAAAACACCTCACAAGTCACAAAAACAACAATAAAATACACAATTCTAATAAAATTCGAGAAACGCCGCACACCGTAAACACAGCAAATTCTGAGTGAGACAGGTATCTATGGGATTCTTTCAATAAAACTACATGAAACCATAGACAAAAGTTGTATCATTATACGCCTGACTACTTAAAGAATCATGAACAAAAACGTCATACAGGATTATGCAACGTATTAATTAACTAAGAGGGCCTAAAGTTGCGTACGTCACATCCACCGATATCGGTGGTACGGGGCTTGAGTGGGTCTTTGGTTTAGTCAGCCGATATCGGTGATTCGGGGCTTTAGAGGTTAATTAACTAAGAGGGCCTAAAGTTGCGTACGTCACATCCACCGATATCGGTGGTACGGGGCTTGAGTGGGTCTTTGGTTTAGTCAGCCGATATCGGTGATTCGGGGCTTTAGAGGTACTACTGAAAAACATGTACTGAAGAATAGGCGGTATGGCCAATGAGCCTTAGCCTGCCCTAAAAGGGCGAAGAAAAAAAAACCACAAGGGCTAGTGAGTGATTGTTAATGAACAGATCTGTGTTAATGAATGATTTTATAAGGATTTTGATCAACAAAACGGCCGGCCCACAGTCAAACGTAAACGTAATAGAACGTAATAGTAATAGTTTATATTATTTTTGGGCTTAGTGTTTTATACTCTTTAGCCGGCTTGGACGGACGGACGGACGGTTTATTTTATTTACAGTACATACATATTTCTTATTTAGTACATATGTGTTTTTTAATATCTTAAAATTTAAATTCATTGCGTTGTTTAAAGCCAAAAAAATGGATTTCATTGAGGACGTTGAAGAATTCAGTGACGATGAAGAAATCACAGCAGACACTGTGTTAAAAACTTTACAAAGTGCATGGCAAAATGAACGCTTGGCTCCAGAGATTCTTCCACATCGAAACGACATGGTTGAGTGTATGCTGGGGCAAATACAACACATGGAAAAGAACATCAACAAGCTTCCGAAAACGGACCTTCGAGCTTGTATTCACAAAATGGAACTCAGTAGAATAAAGTTCATCATATGTAATTACCTCAGGACCAGACTAAGTAAGATAGAAAAGTACTGTATTTCAATACTAAATGAAGAAAAACAACGAATTGAAACTGGTACCAACTTTTTGACACCCTCAGAATACAAGTATGCTCAGGAATATTTGTTAAACATGGAGAGCCATTTAAAATCGGTTGTTCTAAGCAAGGTTCCCAATAATATGCAGGAGTTTGATCATAATAAGATGGCACAGTATCCAAACATGCAATCTCATGTATTTCTGAAGGCTAATAGTACAGTAAATGGAATTGTTCTAGAAGATTTGATTGGCGATCAGGATGAGGAAATAGATTTAGAAGGTTTGTTTCATTTTATTGCTCAAAATATTATACTTATACTGATTTGAGAGAATGCTGATTTGACATATGCTAGTTTGACATAACTAGTGATGTGCCCATAGACATCCATAGCAAATACTTTGTACCTATCATGTAGATGTAACACATAACAAAATAAAATAACCATTACCAAAATAGTGTTGCCAAACCCGAGGCTAAAGTGTACTTTGTGGACCGTCGATTTTAGGGGTGGTAATGGGTGAAGGGGTTGGAAAATAAGAAAAATTGTGTGGCGGGAAACTAATTATTCGTCAAAATTTGCCAAATTTGTTGTATCGCAGTTGAATATTTATTATTTCCTTGCAATCGAAGTGAAAAGCACAGTGTAAAACTCGAGCATGAAACCCATTTTACCCTCGATGTGACTATCCACCCTCGCCGTACCGGCTCAGTTTGCTAAATGAATGTCTCGGTTAAAATGGCTTGTTTTATTTTCTTGTTGTACAATCTACTATTGTTATTACTTAAACATATTACTTTTATGCCTGAAACTTTTATGGTTAGTTGATTGACGCAACAAGAAATAGTTGTATGTGTGGTAATGAATTATTCATAATAGTTTCAAATATGTTATCAATGTTTACATGTGATAACATTACTATTATTAAGAAGGAATGACCATAGAATGTAAATGTTTTACTAACTTTTCATGTAATTACAAAATACACATTCTGTTGTCTTTATACATAAACAAAAAACTTAATATGTGTTCCGTTACTATTATTTAGTCAAAAAAATGTTTTTGTCATATTTTTTAAGCTAAGAAATGAAAGATTGATTTGTATACAATTTCAGAGATTCTTCGAATGTTACATTCTATCGCTGTCTTGAAGTGTCAAATCAGCATTCTCTGGACGGCCGCACTATAGCTCCTAAATCAGTGTTATTTAGGCTCATCATGCCCGAGTCTGAATATTTCATTCAAAAATCCTTTTTTTTTTCTTTTTTCCATAAAAGAAGCACTTTATTTCAAGCTCCTAAAATCATGTGCTTCTGACCGAATACCAGTGTGTCTATTCAATACAGGTTATAATTATTAGGGCAAAAACATGTTGAGGCTTGATGGTGTGAACAGCAGCACATTTAAAATTTGAGTATTTTAAAATTAGATTGTTTCAACTGTTAAGTTGGTGATGGCATTGGCAGGAGGTGGAGACCTCACACAATATGTTGTTAATCTTTATTTGTTTCCAGAGGGCTCTCAACACATATTGCAGTACAAACCTATAGCAGATCTTGTCAAGAATGGAAAAGTTCAACTAATATGAGAAATGAAATTTTTGTTTAAATTATTACAAGTATTTTGGTAGCAAAGAAAACATAATTATAACTACTGGAGTGTCTGGAGTGGAGTTGAATTACAAGAGGTATGATAATATTTTCTGACTTACTATTAAAACATATTTTGAGGAATTTTGAAATGAAATATACAATATGAAATAAAGTGTCAATATAATTTCATTATGATTGTACATTTTGCTTTTGCTTTGGTAAATACATATTAAAAAATAGATGTTATATTACATTATATAGTTTACAATTATTTCTTCTCGTCAAGTTAAGGCAGTCTGTTAAGTACTAGGAATGCTATGGACATTTAAGTACTAAGTAACTTATTTCTTAAGTACAAATAAATTCTTTTGAGATTTGTAAATTCCTACAATCTACTGGTCTTGATTATCATTCATCTAGCTAGCCCACACAAATCAAAAGCTTTTAGAATTAAACTAAAGTATAATTATAATGTATACTAATAATATTATGAAGAGGTAAAGTTTGTAAGTTTGGATGTAAAAGGTAATCTCCGATGCTACTCTTCTGATTTCATTTTTTTTTATTAATATTTAGAATGGACCTTGAGTATCCAAAAGATCACAAGCCTAGTATTGTCAAGTTCTTTTACTCCTGCATTTTATTTTTTTTTATTTACAATTGGTATTTAATTTTGATGTAACTAGGCTTACTTTCTCTCATAGAACAAATAGATTAATTTTAAAATATTTTTTTTTAAGTAAATATATACCACTGTCTGGCACTGACATAAATAGTAAAACTCGTTAACACATTGGCATACATAATATACTGTATGTTATGGCTGAGGGAAGAAATGAAGCAATTGCAGGTCAAGCATGAGTTTGAACTCGATTTTTAATTAATATGAGAAATAAATTTCCATTTCCGAGGAGGCAAATAAAGTGCTATTTCCATAAGCTTCAAGGTAATTCAATTGAAATTTAGAAAAACATGGCAAAACTGTTAGTTTCCACCATTTGATTCAACCAAGAACAGACTTACATATACAGACTCCTTGGAATAAAATATTCTTACTGATTTTGATAAAACTAAATAGCTAAGTATACAAACTCCTGAAATAAATGTTCTTGTATACAATTTTTCATACAACCACCAAATGAACAAAGTATAATAGTGTTTGCTTATTATTCTTATGCTAGTAAAGATAACTAAACAAACTCCATTATCATCATATCAGCCGAAACATGTCCACTGCTGGACAAAGGCCTCACCTGGGGATTTCCACAATGACCAGTCCTACACTGCCTGCATTTTAACAGGCTATTGGTCCACTGAGTGGGAGGCATGCCTACGCTATCTACGTCTTCCGGTATATACAAACTCCTTTGATAAACATATGTTCTTGGAGTGGTTTTGCTTTGTGCTGAAATGTGATACTTTGCAGTTCTTTGCATGTGCTGAAAAATTGTTTCATCTCATCACAAATATTTCAATCCCAGTTTCGGTATTGGTACTATTTAGCAACAATACCAAATATAATAAACAGTTAAGTTTTATTTGTTTAGGTAGGTAAATAATATAATATGGATCACATGATCATATTTAAATGTTTGGATAGATAATTCATTTAAGTCTGCCTGCAGCGTGTTGATTTAGCATTTCAGCAAACTCCTCCGCAATCTTCAATATGTATATTCTTATTTCTGTGTAGCTAATAAAAATAAAATGTTCATGGTAATTTTAAAACAATTCGGACTATGCCTGAACATTGTCATCAGCATCGAAGTATCGTATATGTTGCTCGTGCGCATTGCTGGCCAGTTCGCGCAGGCTCTGCTCGGACGCGGGCCCCAGCTGCTCCACCATGCGCGAAAAGTGGCCCTCCTTGTTCTGTAGCAGCTCGTGTGGGTGCCCGCATTCCACTATCTGGCCGGCTTCCATTACCTGGCGGTAAAGTGTTTGAATCACAGGTTCTCGTGCGTTATCCCCAACATTACATAAAATTGAATTGACTATCAAAAAGAGTCAACTGGCATATAAATACAAATAGAGCGAATCAATAATTAACATGATGTGAATTTGTCTTTTACTTACAATTACTCGGTCAGAATCAGCGACAGTGTGCAGTCGATGTGCCACTGTCACCACAGTGCAGTTCGTGAAATGTTTCCTTATAGACTTCTGGATCAACGCATCAGTGCTGTCGAAGACAAAGTCATTATTAATAAATAATTCATGTCCAATATTCAATATGACTAAGCACTGCATAAAATAGAGCTATGTATTGAATGCATAATAGCTCCAATTATAGTCGTGAATCATCATAATGAAGTAAATTAATTTGTAAGAAGATAAAGACGAGCAAATTACTTGGGATCCACATTAGCCGTGGCCTCGTCCAGGACGAGCAGGTTGTTTCTCGCGAGTGCCGCCCGCGCAAGGCAGAGCAGCTGCCGCTCGCCAGCACTGAAGTTGGTCCCGCCCGCCGCCACCTCCATCGACAGTGACGTTATACTGTGCTTCAACTCTACCTGTTGTCGGAACGCAATCGTTGGAATCTCCACACGGTAGCACATATAATAATTAAGTAAAGACTTTGAAAATGCATACTAACCTGTTCCAATGCTTTCCATATTTCGGCGTCAGAGTATTTGTCGAATGGATCGACATTGTAACGTAAACTGGCAGAGAAAAGAACAGGTTCTTGAGGAATTATGGAGATCTTGGATCTGAGTGCCTGTAAAAGTGCATTTCTTTTACTTTGATGCGGTCAAGATACAAAGAACGAACAACCTCAAACTGATATCCCATACCTTGAGAGAAATTTCACCAGTGTCAACGTCATCGATGTAAATATGACCATCAATGGGCGCCAATCGGAATAGAGCCGATATGAGAGAAGATTTTCCAGCACCTGTTCGACCAACAACACCAACCTGTAGGGGCAGAACGTGATTTAAGAGTCGCTAGGAGGCTCGAGTTTAAAATTGATTGTATGGACGAACGTAGTTTCCATTTCCCTTTTTGAAGTCAATTTTTAGTTTTTTTTTAACTTTTATTTACTGCTACCTATCATCATCATCATATCAGCCGACGAACGTCAACTGCTGGACATAGGCCTCCCCCAAGGATTTCCATGACGACCGGTTCTGCGCTGCCCGCATCCAGCGGTTTCCTACGTCACGTTTTTCGGTGCGCGGTCGCCACTCGAGAATTTAACTGCCTCAAGGGCCATACGTTCTACGAGCTATGTGCCCCGCCCACTGCCACTTAAGTTTAGCAATTATGAGAGCTATGTCGGTTACTTTAGTTCTCCTACGGATCTCCTCGTTTCTGATTCGATCACGCAGACTCCGAGCATAGCACGCTCCATTGCCCTTTGGGTGACTTTGAGCCTTCTTATGAGGCCCATAGTAAAGCGAACATGTCTCAGTTCCGTATGTCATCACTGGCAACACACACTGGTTTTAGACCTATAGACTGCTACCTATAGGTACTTGTAATTTAAACGAGTGAAAAACGTCAAGTCCCACCTTCCAGCTGCTCTCAATGACAATATTAAGATTTTTCAGCACCGGCTCAGACTCGTTATCGTATCTCAAGTAGAGGTCTTTGAAGACGAGCCTGGCGCGGGAGGGCCAGTCGCTGGGCGGCGCGGCCCCCTGCGCGCGCTCCTGCGGCAGCGACGTGAACTGCAGCACGCGCTCCACGCTCGTCATCTGCGACACCACTTCAGTCGTCTGCTTGATGCCGTACTGCACCATGCCGACGAGAATCAAGCCCTGGCTGAGGGCTAAGCCGACATTTCCCGATCTAGTTGATCCTGCAACAAAGTATTGTTGACAACACATATACCTGTCGAAAACTTTATGAAATGGCACAATCGATGTTAAGGTATGAACTAGGGATTGCAATCCGATCCGATCCGGCGTGTTTTTGGACCTACCGGATCCGGTGAGTCGGCGCCGGATCCGGTAAAGCAAAAAATACGCGGAAAACTTTACTGTATGCAACGAAGCGCGCGTGCGATCGCTAGACGTGCCGCGGCACTGCCGCCGCCGACACCGGCTCTGCCTGCACTTGTTTGTCAGTCGCCACTTTACCTTTGACATCGAAAGTATCGAACGAAACTAATCGAAAAGTGTGTGAGTGATTGATTAGATTATTCTGTCGAGATAAACCGTAAGTTGACAAACACTTTGTTTACCTAATTAGTGGTTATGGTTATATGACGAAAAAACATTGAATAATCTATGTTGTATTTGAATTTTTAAATAGGTTAGGTTAGCTAGGAAGTGTTATGATCTAGAGACTATGTAAATTAAATACATAGTACTAACTTTATTATTTAGAATAGTTTCATAATTTCATTTATTACAAATAGTACCAAAAATTACAAATAATACCAAAAAATATAATTAAAAGTGATTTTATTTTCCATAAATACGTATTTTATTTTTCTTTTTATGTATTATTATCAAAACTAAAAATCACTAAATACTAGGCCCTAAGTAACTTTAAAATCCGGCCGGATCCGTCCTGATCCGGTCGGATTGGCGTCAATCCGGTGAAATCCGGCCGGATTGAAAATGATACCGGATTGCAATCCCTAGTATGAACTAACAATCTTACCATCATCAAACAGTAGGAACGCGTACGCGACGACCAACACATACAATGCAGAGATCACACTCAGCCAGGTGCTGAACGCCGCGTTTGTGACCAAATTCAAATACCTGTAGGAAAATAAAACAATCACAGTGTAACAAAATGTTTAGGTAGGTGCCCACACACTTTTATTTACTTTTTCAAGGTTAGTTATGTCTACAATTGGTAACCCTTGGCATCATCTCACCTGATGGTAAGCGACGCGATGATACTGATGATGGATGATAAAAGAAGACTTACCAAGATTCCCCAGCGTAATGGGGATCTGGCTATCTTATCTTCAAGCCGGAACAGATTTAAATAAGATGGTTGTAGCTAGCCAGGAAAGCTAAGAAAATGCCCCTTCCACTAACCAAACCCAGTCTAACAAAGTTAGACTCCGCCAGGAATCAAACCCGCAACCTTCTGATGTAAAGCTAATGGACTAACCATTACGCCACGGAGGCGGCCGGGCGTTACTGGGACCTCCGGGACCCCATAATGCATGTTTCCACATTAAGTAAAAGTGACCAAGTGCGTGTCCAACCACGAGCAAGGTAAGATTCCATAGTCTTAAAAAATAAAACCGGACTACCTACGGAAAACTATGAAAACAAAAGTTTCCCACCTTAAATCATAGCTTTTATTTTTCCCTTATTATTATTATAACAGCTCATATACGTCCCCACCGAGGGGCTCGAGCCTACTCTGAATCAGGGCGATTAGGCCTTAGTCGACCACGCGGGCCCAGTGCGGGTTGGTCGACTTCACACACAACCTTCGAGTTTCTTCGCAGGCGTGTGCAGGTTTCCTCACGATATTTTCCTTCACCGTTAAAGCAATCGGTAAGTATGTACGTAAGTTTTTGAAAAACTCATTGGTACATTGGCCGTCCAGATTTGAACCCGGTACCTCTGGTTAGATGGACCGAGTCGTTACCGGTTGAGCCACCGACGCTACCCTTACGTTTCACCTTAATCTGGGGTAATAGCCGTGGTCGCAAGCCATAATTTTTAATTACGATAGGTATTGTGACTACAGCTATTACCCCAGATGAAGGGAAAAATAAAGGCTATGATTTCAGGCGGGAAACTCTTGTTTTCATGCTTTTCCGTAGTCAGGTTTTAGTTTTTTAACTTTTATTTTATTTTCATATTTTTTGCGCTCAGATAAAAACGCCACCCCACCTCGCTACCCGCGGCCGCGTGTCGTGTCGCTTGATTGTAGCGCGCGTACATTGCATTGAGCCGTCTCATAATATCGCTTGTGAGACCAGTTGCTAAGAAATTAAAAATATTTGCAGTAATGTATATTATATATTTAAAATGTGTTCATCAAGACCTTTCATTTGATACCAAACATGAAACAATTTTTTTTTGTTTAATTCACCTATAAAATCTCCCATGTTGATTTTTTTGGTTGTTTAATTGACCTATAAAATTCGCCACGTTGATTTTTTTAAAGAATAAAAAAAAAGAATAAAGAATAAAAAGTTTATTTACCAAAAGTACATACATAAGATAAGTTTACTAGCGACCCCCACACTAGGCAAAGCCTGTCCTGTGGGAGTCAAAGACAGTTTACCTACTTCGCGATCATGTAAGTATTAATAAATATTTTTGTACATCCTTAAAGAAAAAAGTATTATAACTATAACCTATGAAAATTCGCATGCATACAAAGTTAGATGGTATTGAAACAGAAGCTAAGTGTAAGTTGTAGGTGTGATGTGGTGTGTATGTGCACGTGTGTGTGTGCATGTGTAAAAGAGAAGAGAGAGAAAGAGGGGTTGTCTGCTGTAAGAGTGTGTCTGTGGGATTGTGTAGGCAGGTAAGGAAGGGAGGGGGAGGGGATTGCATCACGTATTGTGTCATCCACATAGAAATTATAAGAGTCTAAGTAGTTACCTTAAGAAGACTCTCAGTTTGGTCGTGGGTCCAAGCCAGGATAGTGTTGCGAATTTTTGATTTAGCTTCTATTACTGACATCAGTTTTAAGTTGCAAAACTTAACAATTTTTTTATAAATAAAAGGGAACAGAAAGAGTTGGAAACGGCGGGCAAATGATGTAAGTACAGAGGGCTGCATAGTTTTGAACACACGTCTGCTAAGCATCTTGTTATATTCATCTGAATTGAGGACAGCCTTGTGAACGTATAGGGTGACTCTCAAGATGAACAACTTTCTGATGCTAAGAACATCAGCATCATTATATAACGTTATCGTTGGGTATCGGAAGGGTTTCCGGAGCATCACTTTTAAGACCGCTCTTTGTGCTCTCTCCAGTGCTATTAAAATGCTTGCAGCAGCGCCTCCCCACACTAAGATACAATAATTTAAAATCGATTCGCAAAGAGCAGCGTATACGGTTTTTAGCAAAGAACTGTCCACTACATCTCTGAGCAATTTAAATGTATAAATTAGTTTGCGTGCCCTATCAGATGTTGATTCGATGTGGTCTCTAAAGGATAGCTTATCATCTAATTTAACGCCTAGGTATCTTATCATTTTAGTGTTCGTTAATTGCACACAGGAGCAGTCAGCTCCCTTATTCATACAAGTGTGAATCTTGATCACTGGTTGTATTTTAGGAGCTGAGGCTGTTGTTTTCTGGAAGCAAAGATATTTAGTTTTTTGTGCGTTCAGTGTGAGTAGATTAAAGTCCAGCCACTTCTTTACCTGAGACAGACCAGATTCAACTTCTTCGATGCATTTGTGCCAGGAAGGACCGTGAAAAATAATAGCTGTGTCATCAGCGTAGCAGATTATTTGGGGGTTAGAAAGAGGAATCCGGGAAATGTCATTTACATAAATAAGAAATAAACTCGGACCTAAAATGCTGCCTTGCGGTACACCGAAGGAGACTGTTTTTAGGTCACTTTTTTCGCAGCCAACCTGAATGCACTGAGTGCGACCTGTAAGATAGCTCGAGAAAAAACTCAGTGCAGATCCTCTAATTCCCAAAGCCTCTAGCTTCCTGAGCAAAATAGGGATAGAAACCGTGTCGAATGCCTTAGCCAGGTCCAAAAATACGCCGACACACGATTCCCCCCTATCAACATGAGATGTAACCCATTTAGTTAACTGGAGAACCGCTTCTTCAGTATTCTTACCTTTCCTGAAGCCAAACTGGTGGTTATTGAGCAAGTTGTTTGATTCTAGGTATTTCACTAATCTACTGTTGACGACTTTTTCCAAAATCTTTGAAAAAACACCTAGAAGAGAGATCGGTCTGTAATTTTTGGGGTCTAGCTTGCTACCTTCTTTAAAAATTGGTGTAACTACAGCGGTTTTCCAACTTTCCGGAAAAGAACCCTCTTTGAGACTGGCATTTATAACAATTGCGAGAGGTTCGGCAATTGATTTCCCAATTGCTTTAACAATGTAGTTATTAATACCGTCAAGGCCGGGAGCACTATCCGTCTTGAGATCCTGGATAATGGATAGTATTTCGCTGGCGTCTGTAGGTTGAAAATAAAATGAATTCGCTGGACCATCACTGACTGTGGTTTTCGATGCTAAAGATTCTTCAGTTTCCTTAAGTTCGCAGAGAGTTTTGTCTGCCAAAGCTTTCCCCACTGACACGAAATATTCATTACAAACATTGAGTGAAACTAGGGGGCTGTTTCCAATTTTTAAAAGATGTTGCCCATTGACTTCGCTACTACGATGTTTGTGTGTGATTTTGTTAATATTTTTCCATAGTTTAGAATTGGTTTTGCTTTCTGTGAGAATTTTCGTATTATAATCAACTTTGAGTTTTCTTAAGAGAGCTACGTAAAAATTTCTATAACGTGTGTACACCAATTTTTTAAAATCGTTTTTGGGATTTTTCCTATAGTCAGCGTGCAATTTATCCCTATGTATTGAGCACCGAATTAATCCGGGAGTCATCCACGGTTGGATCGTGAACTTAGAGTGTGGAACCTTGATACTTTTAGAGTGTTTAGAAATTGCATTTGTCACTGTCTTTGTGAAAATTTCTGCTGACTCGCCAATAGATGAACAGCATATCACTGAATTCCAGTCGACTTCAGAGATATCCCTAGTCAAAGCATCATAGTCGATCTTAGTCCGAGATCTATTTTTTGAGACTGGTTTTGGTGAGACAGATGAAATACTAATCATTACAAGCGGATGATCAGTCACATCCGATGGACATATCACTGACTCAAATTCCTGCGATCTAGATCGTACATAAATATGGTCTAGACAAGTTTTGCCGTGAGTGGGTTATCAATTGCTGATATAAATCCGAGCTGTGCCATCAAGAAAGTGTAATCCAGATTTTGTTTGTTTCGTGAATAAGGACCGACTATATCGATGTTCAAGTCCCCAGTCAGAATCAGGCAATTATTTTTGGGCAGCGAAGAGACAGCGGTGTCCAGAGAATTGAGAAAAGGGTCAATATCGGTAAATGAGGGAGATCGATATATACCTAACAGTGAGAAATAATCTGAGACTTCAACATAAATACAGTTTGCATCAGAGATAAAGATTTCCGTGAAGCGTGGTGATAAGGAAGATTTAGCATAGACGACCACTCCGCTTGCCTTATTTATAATTTTGGTTGTACTGAAAGATGTAAATCCTTCGATCTGGTAGATGGTTGATGTATCATTAATCCAGCATTCCGTCAATACTATCACGTCAAAGTCTATTTTCAGTCTCTCTAGAATCACGAGAAAATTATCAAAGTTGCGTTGCAGACTTCTAATGTTCAAATTTAAAATTTTAATTGAGTAATTTTCTAGGACTCCACGACACTGCTCTGGTGCGTTAAGAGCATGGCAGTTCACTTCGAGAGATTCGTCTATTTTATTTAAAAGATCTAAAGTTGTAATGTTTGTGGAATTTGTGAGATAATACAATATTTGTAAAATTAGGAAAAAATGCCATGCTGTACAACTTTTGTGGAATACTAATTGAGCAGGCAGAGGACCAGGTTATAAACTGTGAGTTAGTCTCAATGTGGGAATGCATATGTTGAGTTAAGCGGTAGGTGAAGGGTAACAGTATTAATTGTTGTAGTGTATAATATGTACTAAAATAAATGGATATAATGATATAATACAACAATATTACCATTATTTGTGAAACAGACTGGTTAACACAATAGTTTAAGGTTCTAAGTTTGTTGAGATTACACAGAAGCATTCTCGACAAGTTCAGGAACTCCGAGTCCAATGAGACGTTCAAGATCCTGCTCACATTTGATGTGCTTCGCCGGGCTCCCTTCTCGTTTCCGAACAAATATTGAGCCGTACCTAGTCCAGCAGAATCGATATCCAAGTGAGCTGGCATGGGCTCTGGCAGATCGAAATAAACGCCTGTTTGATGGGGTTAGCCGCTCGTTCAGGAAGACTCTTCTTTCTGGCCCTTCTCCTACAATATCCTTACTGTCCAAGTTACGGCGAGATTTAGAGGCTTTGAGGAATTCATCTCTTTTGTCCTTCTTACAAAGCGTACCACTAATGGACGTGGCAGGAACTTGGTGTTCTCCGAGCTCGTATCACTATTTCTGCGACGAGGGCCCGCGCGGGAGGCGTCATCAATGTCCGAGTCGCTGAGCTCGACTCCGATTTTCAGTGCAGTAGTGAGTACCACATGAAAAGGATTTTCATTTTTCGTTTCCTCTAATCCAATTATCTCGAGTTCAGGACGTAGCGTTGCCTGGGCCACGGAGTTAAGACGGTCTTCGAGGTTGGCGACCGTAGCTTTAAGAGTGATGTTGCTTTCCTTCAGCTCCTGTTCGTTCTTTTCTAGGCTTCTTATCCTTGTCTCCGAGTTTGCCAAATTGGCAGTTAGATTATCTAGGCGCTCGGTCAAAGCACTTGCTAGACAAGACATGTCATGTCGCAGTAGGCGGATCTCATCAGTCAAGACCTGTAGCTCATGTGGAGATTCGCCGGAGTTGGTCGTGGTCGTGGTCTGTGTCTTGTGTTTTCTTGGTTTAGTGTTTACGTTAGGTTTTATTGTTATAGGTTACGTTACGTTTGGTTGTTTAATTCACCTATAAAATCTCCCATGTTGATTTTTTTTTGGTTGTTTAATTCACCTATAAAATCAGCCATGTTGATTTTTTTGGATGTTTAATTCACCTATAAAATCCGCCATGTTGATTTTTTTGGTTGTTTAATTCACCTATAAAATCCGCCATGTTTTTTTATATGCTATAATATCCTATGACAGGCGGAGTGATGGCACAAATCCAGAGACACCACATTTGTCAAGATCGGTGTAGTAGTTTAGGAAATACGTTGGAACAGAGTAACATCCATACATACATACCTAGACTGTCTAAAACATAACCCTTCTTTTTTGGTAGTCGGGTAAAACATCTTTATTTTTTGCAGTTGTTAAAGAATATTTTGTATGGAATATCTATGCTTTTTTTTACAAATCCAACTGCACATCTTTAGTTGGTCGACTATTTTCTTCTAAATTAGAAAGCCTACTTGGCCGTGATAATAGGGATGACGACAGCACACGCAAGGACATATGGGACTAAACCAATAATGAACTCTTGATCACAAATTGCCCTCCTACTTAAACTTTTGTTTTCCATCAAGTCTTCGATTTTTTATTTCCAAAATCACAAAATGAGTACATAAATGACGCTGCTTAACTATGACGTCAAGCCTAGGTATTTCTAACATTTTTAGAACAAAATGTTGTTTTTGAAAGATGATAAAAAGTAACTCAGATGACTAGCATTCGTCATCCCTATTTTCCTTTTTATTAAATGAATATGGAATAAATATAATGTAACTGCATAATAAACATTCAGTCCGCAAAATAACTACTTGAGCGGCAAGATTTCATGATTGAGCGGCAGAAAAACATGTCTATAAGCAGCAACTCAACACTGTAGGAAGAGTATGGTACGGGGAGTTCTAAATGGAAGCGGGAGCGAGCGAAGCGAGCTCGGACTTGCGGAGCACCCCGACTCGGATCCGTTAGGTTCGGAGACTGTGCGGGGAGGCGAGCTAAGCTCGCCTCCCCGCACAGTCGTAGTGTTAGGTTTAACATGAGAACACAGAAGTAGGAGCCCCGAAGGGGCTCCGTCGACCACTCAACACTGTAGGAAGAGTGTAGTACGGGGATGTTTAAAATAATTACAGCCATCCAGAATGACATAAATTGCTGATTGATTTTAAAATGTTTGCTGACCATGAGTTGCTGACCAATTAGCTATTTCTGCTCACCGATTATATTTTTCTGCTCACAGAAATAACAATACTATGCTAACCATTTAATTGACACCCAATGAAATATTAACAGATTTCCTGAATTAGCGGCCTAGCTGGTAGTACGAGTAGGTGCAAAACGTGGAACTCTGAAATAGCGGTCTAGCTGGTAGTACGAGTAGGTGCAAAACGTGAAACTCTGAAATAGCGGTCTAGCTGGTAGTACGAGTAGGTGCAAAACGTGGAACTCTGAAATAGCGGTCTAGCTGGTAGTACGAGTAGGTGAAAAACGTGGAACTCCGAAATAGCGGCCTAGCTGGTAGTACGAGTAGGTGCAAAACGTGGAACTCTGAAATAGCGGCCTAGCTGGTAGTACGAGTAGGTGGTAAACGTGTAACTCTGAAATAGCGGCCTATCTGGTAGTACGAGTAGGTGCAAAACGTGTAACTCTGAAATAGCGGCCTAGCTGGTAGTACGAGTAGGTGCAAAACGTGTAACTCTGAAATAGCGGCCTATCTGGTAGTACGAGTAGGTGCAAAACGTGTAACTCTGAAATAGCGGCCTAGCTGGTAGTACGAGTAGGTGCAAAACGTGTAACTCTGAAATAGCGGCCTATCTGGTAGTACGAGTAGGTGCAAAACGTTTAACTATGAAATAGCGGCCTAGCTGGTAGTACGAGTAGGTGCAAAACGTGAAACTCTGAAATAGCTGCCTAGCTGGTAGTACGAATAGGTGCAAAACGTGTAACTCTGAAATAGCGGCCTAGCTGGTAGTACGAGTAGGTGCAAAACGTTTAACTATGAAATAGCGGCCTAGCTGGTAGCATGAGTAGGTGCAAATAGGGATTGCAATCCGGTATCATTTTCAATCCGGCCGGATTTCACCGGATTGACGCCAATCCGACCGGATCCGGACGGATCCGGCCGGATTTTAAAGTTACTTAGGGCCTAGTATTTAGTCATTTTTAGTTTTGATAATAATACATAAAAAGAAAAATAAAATACGTATTTATGGAAATTAAAATCACTTTTAATTATATTTTTTGGTATTAATTGTAATTTTGGTACTATTTGTACTAAATGAAATTATGAAACTATTCTAAATAATAAAGTAAGTACTAAGTATTTACTTTACATAGTCTCAAGATCATAACACTTCCTATTGGCTTTGCTGTAGTCGTGTAAAAAGAATGAAACAGTGAATGAAATTATTTTTCGTCATATAACCATAACCACTAATTAGGTAAACAAAGTGTTTGTCAACTTAATTACGATTTATCTCGACAGAATAATCTAATCAATCACTCACACACTTTTCGATTAGTTTCGTTCGATACTTTCGATGTCAAAGGTAAAGTGGCGACTGACAAACAAGTGCAGGCAGAGAGTCCAGCGATCTAGCAACGTCGCGCGCGCGAGCTTCGTTGCATACAGTACAGTTTTTCGCGTATTTTTTGCTTTACCGGATCCGCCACCGGATCCGGCGCCGACTCACCGGATCCGGTAGGTCCAAAAACACGCCGGATCCGCCGGACTGGATTGCAATCCCTAGGTGCAAAACGTTTAACTATGAAATAGCGACCTAGCTGATATACGAATAGGTGCGACTCATATAGGTAACACGTGTAAAATCACCACTTTAAAACCTGATATTTAGTAAACAAATGGTTTATCGACAAAAATATCGTTTTTTTCTTTAAATTTGAGTGTGTTTGTCTTCATCTCACCGGACGGTAAGTGACGATACTACATCGTCACAGGATGGTACACGCAAACTCAAATAATGCCTATTCACTCTCGCCTTGAAGATCCCCAAATTGTAGGAGTCGGGAAACACAGACGCAGGCAAGGAGTTCCACTCCATCGCTGTCCGCGTAATAAATGAGGAAGCGTAAAGCTTCGTGCGTATAGGTTGAATATCAACAACATAGGGGTGGAACCTCTTCCTGCGTCTCGTTGATCGAAGGTGGAATGGAGCTGGGGGAATGAGGTCGTGCAGTTCTTGTACACACTCTCCGAAATGAATACCGAAAGACAGGCAACTTTGCCGCGATACTCAAGGTTGTGGAGCTTGTTAATGACAAGTTCATCGTCGCCAATGAGTCTCTGGGCGCGTCGGTCAATAGCGCCATACCCGTCTGGTGCCCTAAGGGCTGAGAACACAGTACAGATTTCATACCAGACAATTGTCCGTCGTACCCAAAGGTGAGGATACTGACACATTATAACGGTCTGGTTCTATTGCCAGTAGAAGGTCCATACAATTTTCCGTTTGGCCATCAACGTTAGGCACACGCGTCGCCTGGTCTACCAGCTGGGGAAGATTTAACGACAAAGCTAGTTTGAGTGTCTCTCTTCCAGCGTGGTCGGTCTTTTCGTACGGGAACAGCCACTTCTTATGGTAGGCATTAAAGTCCCCCAGAAGGACCAGTTGGGTAGACGTGTACCTTAGTTGAGCCTCATCGGCGGCCTTACACAGTTGTTCAAATAGTCTGGTTGCCTCCTGATCTTCGCCGTGCGAACGGTATACACAAGCGTAGACTATTTTGTCTACGCCCGCCAGTGTCGACCAGCACCCGCAGAGCGTCGAAAAAGAGGAGTCTTCAAGGTAACAGAGACGCCAGCAGCAGATGTTATCGCTGACGTAAACACAGACACCGGCGTGCGCCTCGAAATTGCACTACAGGGTATACCCTGGGTACTGCAAGTAAGACGCGTCAGCCGGACGTCTGATTTGCGTCTCCGTAAGAAAGAGTAGCTGCGGCTTGTCGGTATCAAAATGGTGGTGGACCGCATCGATATTTGAGTGCAACCCTCTGATGTTTGTTACCGAGGTGCACTTTTAATGGGAGGAAGGGCCGCCGCTGTAAAACTCGATTTCTTTTCGTGACTTTTTCATTTTTGTTTTTGGGGAGTGAATAGACAGGGAAGGCGGAAGTTGTACGAGGCGCTGTGCAGAATCCAAAGGTGAAAACAGAATCGCTGCACTGAAGGATAGACTAGTCTGGAGACCGCGGGGACGCCAGAACCCCCCGGAGATAGCCATCGAGTCCTCCCGTCCAATCGCCAATTGACACGATGGAGCATTCCGGGATTTCTCGTGAGGTGGCGGGGCAGCCTTTTATAGGTGGCTAGCCTACTAATTGGGCCCCCTACTACCTACGGTCGGCCAGCGGTGCACCGTGCTTCGGATCCCGCTGCCATCCAAGACTAGCCGCCAAGTGCAGCGGCACTAGAGACCAGAACGGCATACTGATTCAGCGCAACTGCACAGACCCGTCTTCCCAAATGGCTTCCCTAGGCATCGTGCCGGAACACGTCCGTGAACGCTTGGCGGCACGACTTTGCCTAGAGGGGGGTGGTGACAAGCCGCGGCCGAGGCCTACCACCTAAAGAAACGCCAGAGCTTCGTTTGCTGTTCGGCAGGGTGCAACACGGGCAGCTAAGGTTGGCTTGGGTCTCCAAAGATGCACTGGACTCCTTACACCCATACATCTTAACAAATTCTCATAGTTTTGAAAAACCTATTCAACGATACCCACACGATAGGGTTCGTAAACAAAAACAAATTCAACCCCACTTTACATGTGGGTTATTTTAAAAAAAATCCAATTGGTAAGCCTTAAGCGATTTTATTCAATAACCATAACTAGTAACTAATCAGTAATCTGTGCCATAACCTTATACATACGAGTATGTGTCACAAATTTGTAAAACCATACCAAATTCCAGATTTTCAGCAAAACTAACGGACATACAGACATGGCAAAACCAAAGAATATTAAATATTACGTACTAGCAAAGGGTTTCTAGTTTGGCTACAGAACCCTAACAATTTAAACTCTTAGGTACAAGCTTTAAAGAAGGCGTGGGGGGCATGGGATTTGCTTTGCCCTAGTGAGCAGCGTCCTGGCGACCCTAGCAAACAGAGGATGGGGTGACTTGCTGTCAAAGAAAAGCTCTGAAAATTTGCTCCGGGATGACTTGGGTACTGCCGATGCTGCCCGCCTAAGAGCTGCTGTTCAACCGGAGTCGCAAGCCTGGTTGCATGCCCTGCCGTCACATATTTTGGGCACTCTGCGTGACAACGACTCGTCAAGAATAGCGGCAGCATTGCGATTGGGATGCCTTGTGTGCGAGTCGCATCGTGGCGTATGTGGAACGATGGTGGAGAGAAACGGACGTCATGGTCTTAGCTGAATCAAATGTGCCGGAAGATTTCAGAGGCATGCTATTAATGAGATTATGAGACGTCGAGCCGCATGGACTTAGCCGCAGCGATGGCAAGAGGCCGGACGATTTGACGTTGGTTCCGTGGCAGAGAGGGCGCAGCCTCCTGTGGGACGCAACGTGCGTTAGCACACATTCGCGCCGTCCCATTTGAGCTCGACGACGTCGTCGCGGGAGCAGCGGCCGAGCGCTCGGCCGGGACCAAGCATGGTAAGTGTAGCAACTTGGTCCATGGCTACGAGTTCTTGGCATAGTTCGTGCCGTTCGCAGTAGAGGATGCGGGTACGTGGGGGGCGGAAGCCAAAGCTTTCGTGGGGGAGTTGGGAAGGCGACTGCGACAGCGGGGCTGAGACCCCCGGTCCGGCTCCTACCTAGTCCAACGTGTTTCTGTGGCTATCCAGCGCGGCAACGCGGCTGCAATCATGGGAACGTTTGGGCCGGGTATGAGTCGGGACGGGATTTCAACGTGACGAAGCCAGTGGCCAATTTATTGTTCGTGATATTTTATACTTAATAAAATTATTGACAATTCAATTCAATATATATATTTATTCAAAATAGGTGCAAATTACACTCTTTCTGATAGTCGTAAAATAATAATAACAATTTCATTTGTGAAGAATCAAGAAATAAACAATAATTAGTCAATAACGTCAAAATTCAATCCTTGATATAAACCAGATTATGTCGTTAAAACATGAAAACAATATGACACGAAAGTTATAGGTCAAAATCATTGAATGTCTATAACAAGAGTAGGTCAGTTCACACGGACAGCACCCGGTCACGAGTATAACGCAAGAGTCAGCCATCGCTCCCATCAACCATATTAGAGGAAAAGGAACGACCCGGCTCCCGATGCGCCACCATCCGCACGAACAAATTATGAACAAATGAATCATTTATTTGAAAATAATTTTAATTACCTTTTTCTTATTCTTCTCAGCAAACCCTTTAATTTGATACCCATATCATGGGGTTCATATAAAAAAACAAGTCCGCCATCTTTGGGAGTTCACCATATTGCATTTAGAAATGCGTCACTTAGCTTACCATGCTTTGTTCTCAAAACATAACATATGCAAAATTTCAGCTCAATCGAAACCGGGAAGTGGTTCTTAGCTACCAAGATTTGTCCCAAACTAACAGACATACACTAACTAACTAGCACGGCAAGCTTACAATATAACGCTTGAAAAAAGGCGAGCACTTAGGAATACAGAAAACAACATTGCAATATTGAAAACAATACCTCTCTTCAACCGCTTTCTCAAAGAAGATTCTAGCATACCGAGGGCGGCAGCTACTGATCTTTGTGATTGTCCTTTTGCTAGAAGTTTCCCAGCTTCTTCAAGTAACTACCTTAGGTGAACAATTCTTCCGCTCCGTTTTGCGTTTTTTCCAGCCATCCAGTATATAAATATTCATTAAGAGATAGGATACGATGCAAAAAATTCACAACAACGACACTGAAAAACAAGTGGCATGTAAGAGTACGCGCGCACTCTTACTGGCACCATCCCTGCGCACTCTTAGTAATCACACCATAATAGGGATGACGACAGCCTCAGAAATAAATTATGAACTCTTGATCTCTAAATTGTCCTTCTAATTAAACTTCAGAAAACCTTACTCGTTTTGTTTTCATCAAGTCTTCGTTTTTTAATTCACCAAAATCATAAAATGAGTACTTAGATGACGCTGCTGAACTATGACGTCACGCCTAGGTATTTCAAACATTCTTAGACCATAATGTCGTTTTTGACAGATGATAAAAATAACTCAGATGACTAGCATTCGTCATCCCTATAATGAATAATTGCATTGTAGCGACATCTATTGAGACAAGACGCCATTTTCTCTTTATTTACTTCAGGGCTAGTGAATATCTTCATGGTCTTAGCTAGGGGGAGGGGCATTGTGGGGCAATGCCCTACCTTGAAATCACAATGCCCTACCTTAAAAATAACAAAAACTAAGATAAATTATTATAATTAAATTGTTTGTACATAGTTTCAGATAAAAAAAAATTGTAGCGATAGGTATCTAAACTTTTCCGAACATAACACAGTTTCTGACATTCATTTCATATTATAATAATTCTTTGTTCTTTGTTTCGATGGCATTTGAAGCGCCATCACATGAAGCAAGATGGGTCTATTTAATTAATAATATTTATGATGCAGAGGGGATTCCCCATACCATAGATTGCAATATGGACAAATTTTTAAAAATATTATATTGCAAACATAAACTAGATTACTACAGATTGATTATGATTGTTTGTAATTTGGTTAAGTGAAGTGTACGGTTAAGAGTGTTTTAGTCAAAAATCGATACAATTGTTATTTTTATTGCTATAAATTGAAGATATGACCTAAATGGTATATTAGGTCGTATCTATTTACTTTTATCACCCCACCCAACAATTAATTATTACCTCACTCTCACTCAGACGTGGATCTCTACATCCAAATCTGGAAGTTCAACCATCTTGTTCGCTTGTTCTTAATCATTGAGGATTTAATAATAGTTCTTAGATACATGCTCATGCTCTGTCACAGAAATTATTCGTCTATGAATAGCTATTGAATGTACGTCACAAACCTAGAGGTCAGTCATATATACGAGTACATGATGATTGATTTAGGAGCCCGTGGGTCGAGGGCAGATCAATTATGATATTTTTTTTACTTCCGCCCTACCTGTAACCAATGCTGCCCTACCTCAAATTCGACTCTAGCTTTAGCCCTGAATACCTTGTAGGGTAAGAAGTTCTAAGAGTGCGCAGTCTGTAATAGTGCGCAACTAACATCGCGCGAGTCTTGTAAGACATTTGTAGCCAACTTCAGTTGTATTTTGGAACTAAAGTGAGCCGGTACGCGCTGGTGAAGTATAATTCCAGGTAAACATTTTTACTAGTTTTAATCAAATTTTTTGTGTTTGATGATGATTTCTGTTCCAAGCCTAATCAGATAACAATAAAACTAACTTTCAAAGCTTATACGACTATCTTGTAGTACGTATACCAATATCTCAATGATGACCCAGCAAGTGGCTAAATGTGGCCTATAAGGTTTGGTGACAAGAAGCATCATTTCCTTAGCTGTAAGTTCAGCTACAAACTCACCAGGCAGCTGTGTGCACATCCTGCTTCTCGTCGAAGTGCGCGCGCAGCATGGCCTCGGCGTCGCACGCGCGTACCGTGGGAAGCCCCGCCATTGTCGCAGACACGTGTGAAAACACTGGACTGCGGGTGATGCCCTCTATTCTGGTGCATTTAATTAAAAATTAGATAAATTCTCCAAGGAACAAAAATATACTTTAAATGACTCACATTCATCGTCATCATTATCGTAAGCATTCGCCGAAAGACGTAGGTACACTGCTGAACATAGGCCTAAGGATTTTCACAACGACCGGTCCTGTGCTGCCCGCATCCAGCGGCTTCTCGCGACTTACACCAGGACGTCGGTCCAACGAGCGAGGGGGGGGCCTACGTCTTCCGGTGCTCGGACACTTATCGTATTTTTTGCGCGTACATCGTACAACACACTATTATTATTTAATGGCCACACTTACCTTTTAATGGCTTGTGCGTTTGTTAAGTATAGGATGGTCCAAAGATACATCAACATAGCACAAAAAAACGTCGTCAGCAACATGTAAGGGTTCACGATGGCCACCATTACTAGAATACCCAGCATCACCATGAACACCTGTGTCGGATAAACGTCACCAAATAAGTCATAAGGATTGGAGACTTAATATATAAGCAGTTCATGTGCGCACTTGTAGGTAAACCAATGTCTTCGTGAATCAAGATCTTGTACCTGTATACTATCCAAATAGATTCTTGGTAAAATTTCGTCGACAACGCCCATGTCCTTAGAGAACCGGTTGAGGATCCGCCCGGAGGGGTTGGTGTCAAAGAATCGCATTGTAGCCGTAAGAATGTTACTGAAGATCTGGTTGTGTAACCGAATGGAACTTCGCATGCATACCCAAAGGAACATAATGGATCTGAAAGTACAAAGATCTACGACTTAAAAAAAATGCCGCAGCAAAACTAAGTAGTCAAGTCAATAAGTACTAAGTAGTAGCAGAAGGAGGAGACTGAATTCGGATTTACTGTAGTGTAGAAATACCAACGTGCAGATTGCCATGCAGTACCTACCTTGTCAAAGTATTTACATATATTTATACAAGAAACGTCGGTGACTCAGCCGATAACGACTCGGTCCTCCTAACCAGAGGTCCCTGGTTCAAATCCGGACGGCCAATTTACCAATGAGTTTTTTGAAACTTATACGTAACTTACCGATTGCTTTAACGGTGAAGGGAAAACATCGTGAGGAAACCTGCATATCTCATTCCAGATGTGTATGAAGGTCACGTTGCACACGTCTCTAGGTGTAAATCTCTAATGCCCTACACGTGATCGCGGGTGATGCTAAGTGCAACACCAGGCAACCGCCGTCTATCCCTTGGAAAGCACGATTAATCGTGCCACACGATGAGAAAGAAGACCAAATATATAATACATGTCAATTCAATAGCTCCAACCATTCGTGGGTAAATCGCAAGTTTCAATTTCATTTGTAGGAGAACCATACAAACACGATTTTTCCCAGACCAATGGGTATTACTGTGTATTTGTTTATTAGACAAACATAAGCAACTATACGACGTGCTGAAGTTCATCAAAACCTTTAGAGCCGTTTTAGTGAAAAAATAATAATTTCAGCTTTTGATAAATGACAGGTACCTACTCTTCGGGTTGACGGTACGGAGAAACTTTTGATAATCCCTCGATGAAATAATTTAAAACTCTTAAATTCTTGCGAGTGACTCGGTGACTCAGTGGTCAGTGCTCTTGACTACTGATCCGAGGGTTGTGGGTTCGATCCCCACCCAGGGCAAACATTTGTGTGATGAACAAATTTGTTTGCTCTGTGTCTGGGTGTTAAATATCTATATAATATGTATGTATTTAAACGTACAAAGTATGTATATCAGTCTCTGTGGTACCCATAACACAGGGTATCCTACTTTGGGGCCAAATGCCCATGTGTTATTTGTCCTAGAATATTTATTTATTGCAATCGGACTAAAGATTTAACCTCCAGAGCCAAGCGTGACGGACGAACGCAATTGAGATGGTCGGTTTTTAGGTATGTGTTAATGATAAGTATATAGAACGCATTTTCACAAAAATTGGATTAACTTTTGTTTCACGATAACAATAGGTACTTCCTCTCAAACCCTACGTAGTACTTAAATAGTTACGTACGTACCTACGTACGTACCGTAGGTACTACGAGCTCGAGAAAGTAATAATAAAACGCTAAACACGTTAAAAAACCGACTTCCATCACAACATTCGCTTCCATTATTATTTTTGGTTTTTGTTAATTTTCTAATAAAGTACTACACAGATTTTAACCACACGGGAAGCACTAGCTTTCCAATAAAAAAAGAATCATCAAAATCGGTTCACCCAGTCAAAAGTTCTGAGGTATAACACACATTAAAAAAAATATACAGTCGAATTGAGAACCTCATCCTTTTTGGAAGTCGCTTGAAAAGTGTAATTTACCTATCGTTGGAATGGAAGCCACTACTTAACTTACTACTTAACAGAGCACATACTCGTAAGTGCAAAAGTAACAAGCGAGGCTTTATAGATAGGGAGGCAAGTATTTACATAGGTAGGTAAGAGGTTAGCCAAAGTACCTAGTTCGTACCTGGTCGTCGTCAACAGTATGCAGCCAAGAATACCAAGTGCCCACAAATAGATATAATACGGATGATCCACTTCTTGTGACGATGTTTTTTGCATTTGTATCGCTGTAGGTTTAATGGTCAGAGAGTCGATGTTTGGTTGAGTCGCAGGCGGCAGCGGCGTTGTGGCACTTGTGGCTGTTTCGTTAGTTAATGCCAAAGTTAGGTTTGCTAGAGCAGTAGGGTGAGCCGTGTCGTAAGCAGTTTCTACAACGTTCATCCTGTAAATAAGAAAAAATACGAGTATTGAAGCACGACGATAACCTAGGTACCTACCTACCTACTTATAATTACGCTTGAGCGCCTTACAACTATTAGTAGATACAATATATTAAGGGCCGCCAGGAGGCTCGTGTTTCCATACAAACGTAGTTCCGATTTGATACAAAAACTACATGCTGAATTGAATCCAAACTTTGCAAATATATTGAAGAGACACATATCGATGTCTGTAATTAGTTTTGAAAAAAATAAGAGCAGTTTCAAACTTTCAGTACAAAATTAATTTAAGCCTTCGTTTAGTTACGTTAAAATTTACTACTATGAAAACTAATTACAAACATCGATATGTGTCCACTCAATATATTAACAAATTTTGGATTCAATCCGGCATGTAGTTTTTGTATGAAAGCGGAACTACGTTTGTATGGAAACTCCAGCCTCCTGGAGACTCTTAAGAGATAAAATGCAGAAAAGCACATTTACCAATGTGTCAGCCAGAGATCAGAGAAGGAAGTGACAACTTGCGCGAGCAAGATACCGAGCACCGTGAGCAGAATAAGGCCCCAGCCTGCGCCGGCGCGGAAGTACTTTTTGTACACTGACCCCGATACTCGACCTAAAACAAAACTTCATAGGAGCTTATCTGTGTCATATTTGCTGGTTACTTATAGCTCTTATGTAAAGCGTTACTTGTTACCTTTCTCCATCAGCTCAGCAGTTTCTTCAGGCTCTTCCGTATCATCATTGCCTTGCATTGTAACTGTGCTCGCATGCGACTGCAACACAATTGTAATGAGATAAGTGTGCTAATTAACGAGCCATCTTTTAAAAGCATTTATGTCTTCTAAAATTAAGTTTTCTCTAAATTACTAGGTTAGCGACCATTCAAGAGCGTCTATAATTACTATTTTGCCGACCATATTTATAAAAACTAGACTTATCAACGCAACCCAGGATAACGAGCGAAGTCAGTCCTGGCGCTTCGCTGGCCGCTGCTCCGGCACGCTCGCTCGGCTCGCGCGTTGTCTTAAGGCGGTTCGTTTTGGTTAAGGCGCTAATTTAAATATGACTATACTGTTTTGCGGAGGTCTTACATTAATTTCTACTAATTTCAATTCATTTATTAAATTGTTATTTTTGGTATATATATATAGTAGATTTAAGTAATTTACAATGTGATATTAGGTACTCGTATGTGCTCTCAATTCTCTAAGCCTCCATTTCTAGAATGGGTCCCGACTGCTAAAATTTTTCTTGTATTTAATAATATTGTTGTTCTATAATTTACCTATCCCTATTAGTCGAATGCCCGTTTGTACTAAACTTAGACTTATGTAAGGTATAAATTGACATTTTTGGTATGCATTTGACGCTTATAAGCATCGCCTTAGCAACTTAGGCGATTCTTAACTTATGTGCAATCGGGTATGACGACTTTCTTGTTTTAGGGTTTTTTCATTTCCAAATTACACAGAAACGCAGTCGAGTTTTTCGTTTTTTAAATTACCGTTTTTTATATTAGTTTTTTCATTTCTAAATTACACAGAAACGCAGTCGGGGTTTTTAGTTTTTTAATTAAGGTTTTTTATTTTATTTATTTTTTAGTTTTATTATTGAATGAGTTTGTATAGTAACCTATATACACATCACACACATTAAGATTACGCAGATTATTAACTTATCAGTTGTTAAAATAATATTCTCGTAAACGTTGAAGCTCTATTAAATAATCTAATGACACCTCTCAAGCTAAAATCTATCGAGACGTTCATGCCGTAGAGCGTGCCAAACAAATATACATACATACACACTCTCGAAAAACATAACCCTCCTTCTGGCGCAGTCGGGTAAAGACATTCCACATCAAACACTGAAAATACGTAAGTGTATGTAGTATGAACGCTTTATTGCACACAAGGAACAATACTACACGTCAAAATCGTAACGTAATAAATTGGTCGATTGCAAGTCCCGGAAAGGACGCTGCTGCCCATCCTCCGGGTTGAGCATGGGGGTATTAAGTCCATGGGTTTGAGTGCCTTAGTCGACTCTTACGACACCTATTGGAAAAGATAGGGTGGCCCTATTCTAAGCCGGGAGCCATACGACCAGAGTACTGATTACTAAAAAAAATGCGTTATTCAAAATAACATCAGCTAATTTTAAAATAACTTAGTCACTATAAAAACCATAAGAGGAAACGCATTCTAAATAATAGGTTTTGAATAAAATGTTGCTGTCCCCCTCCTCCAAACCTCTCCGTATACAGCAAGAAAGGGAGATGCAGCGCAGACCGATAATAGGTACTAAAATTTACCAAACAGCATTTCGTAGTCCCCTATTTCCTCCTCCAAAACTTGAGCAATAATATTTTTTTCAAAAATAATTTAGAAAATGCTTTACCTATGATTGTGTGTTTTCGTTTTGAATAAATGAATATTATTTATTTGCTCAAATACATGGTATTAAATTGGGTGGAATAAAGATATTATAACAATTAGTGTAGGCACATGATTCGCTTTTGTCAAAGCATGCAAAAATTGACACAATAGTAAAAAATAAATATTAATATTGACACAATATTAAAAAAATACATATTAATATTTCGAAGTCATCATATATCCTATTCGTAACTATTACATACCATTAATTACATTAAAAACATTTCGTCGTAAAATTAAATATTATGGTCAAAAAAAATATTTTAAGTAGTAGAAACATTTTTCTGAAAGCTACTTATGAAGTTTGCTTCTAAAAAACTTACATGGATAGTGTCTTATGTCACTTGGCAATCGGTTATTTATCTTTAGGAAGTGTATACAGTGCCACAAGCGGCACTGTATCGCACTCGGTTCTGGAACCGTAAGTTTTACGGTATAATAGTCATTTGTTATTTTATGCTCGTGTGTTGACTTGTTGAGGTTAGGTTACCGGGTTGATTGGCATTGTTTTGAATGTGTGGTATAATAGAATAACACTATAATGACTGAATTTTCGTCGTTAAAGGATTTAGATTCATAAATCTTCGCTCGCTCATTTACAGTTTTTAAAGACCAAATTTAGTAAAAATACTGTAAATGAGCGAGCTTATTAGGGTCGGTCAGGTTTGATTGATTACACAGTCAAAGAGCCTCCCGAAGCGAGGCTCCCCACATGGGTAGCAGAAAAAGGCGAGTTAAAAAGGTGACGAGTTAGGAAAGTGTCAAGTTTGAAAACGAGACCAGTTAAAAAGGTGACGAGTTAGGAAAGTGACAATTTAGAAAAAAGGCAAGTTTAAGAAAATGACGAAGTCGAACTTAGCGCGGCTAGTAAGCCGCAAGCTTACGGCACTGTAACTGACTGCACTATATTACCACTTACGGCTATTTAAAATTATGTACTAGTGTGCCGTAAGCTTGCGGCATCGTAACCGATCGCACTACGTTACCGCTTGCGGCACTCTATAACTTTCCTTATCTTTATTGACATGTAGAAGCATTTTTTTCAAACACTGCACTGTTGCATGCTGGTATTAATAACCTACTTGGATCCTAGACTGAGGTCTAGGATTAGTCACAGACGTTTTAAACAAAGTTGCATTTTACATAACAAACATACTAATTTCAAGAATATACATGCACGGCAAAGTAAGTGTGTTTAGTTTCTGGAAATGAGGTCTACATGAATCCATTGGGCCCAAACCACAAACAGCTCAAATTTTTTGTACAATAAAGGCTTGTAATATATCAGTGCATTGCCCCATATAATAAGGCCATACCTTAATACGGATGCCACATAGCCATAGTACGCTGTGAGAGCTGTTTCTTTGCCAGCTACAGCTTTGAGTTTCCTGAGTGCAAACACAAACAGTTCTAGTCGATTGCAGACATTCTCTACGTGTGATTTCCAGTTACAATGTTGATACATTACTAGACCTAAGAATTTGGTTTGGTTTGTCTCACTAATTATCTTACCCTAGTTTTTCAAATTTAATTTAATCTTCACTGAGTTGTAATTTAAGAACTGAATGTAGTTAGTTTTATCTAGATTAACCTTCAAGTCATTACATTCTAACCAACTATTTATTTTGTTCATAGTCAAATTTATGTTGTCATTGTAATTTTTAGAGTTAATGCCACTTTTTTCATTATTAGGAATAATTACCGAAATGTCATCTGCATATAGTATTAACTGATGTTCTATTGTTTTTGGTAGGTCATTGATATAAATTATAAACAATAGAGGACCAAAAACGCTTCCTTGGGGTACACAAGAACTAACAGTATTATATTGCAATCTGTAAGCCTCCAGAACATTTTTACGATTAATCCTTCTTATTTCTACACATTGGTTTCTACAAGTAAGATAGCAGTTGAACCAGGTCAATGCTGGTCCTCTCATTCCGTATTTTTCACATTTGTTTAAAAGAATCTCATGGTTAACAAAGTCAAATGCTTTGCTCATGTCAAAGAATACTGTCACTGGAATTATTTTATCCATTTTTTCTGTTATTGTTTTTATAAACGTGAAACAAGCATGAGTACTTGACTTTCCTCTTTGGAACCCATTTTTCTCCTTAGCTAACACTGTACTGAAACATTTGTTGTTAATATGCGTATTATTTTTTCTTTGTCTTAAAATGACATTTCAATTGGGCAATTTTCTTAGTTTCTGAAGGCTCCTACTTCCTATTATAAACAGAATATGGGAAAAATAAAACATAGGGGCATGGCCATGGTGGATATAGGTTTGATGGAAAGAAACATTTTTGCTCTATTGTCACTATCCAGGGAGGAAATAGGGGACTACGTTTGTGTAGAAAAAAACCCGACGTTGTCTGTAAAGTCGGTTTACGGACGATATAATTACGTGATACAAGCCGAACGCTTGTATACTTTAGACCACACGACTGAAGTAAAACTTCTTTAGCTCCATTTTTAAGGAGATGTAAAATACCGCCCTCAGTCGGGTGAGTTAACTCCTTGGCACTTATGTGCTCCGGGTAGTTTTTACAACTACAACATATCTCACAGTTGGAACACCTCTTGTAAGCTCCTGGAAGCCTAGTACTTTTAATCTATTGACTCACTTGTTTGACGGGTCGTCCGTCCGTCCGTCCGAATCCAAGTACAAGTACTTGTACAAGTGGTAGTAGTACCTGTACAATTACAAGTACAACTCTTGCTGGCACGCTCGGCTCAGGCGTAACGTGACAATGACGTCACACTGGCATAACCTGATAATGACGTCACACTTTTTCGTGAATGCAGCCCGTGTCATCAATTTATAGACGTTATCATGTCGAAATGGCGCCCGCGTTTCCTTTTAACATCACTGTAATTTAGAGACACCGCTATTTTTACCCGACTGTCTCATATGGGGGTTATGTTTTTCGAGTTTATGTATGTATGTAGATATTTATATTCTCTGCTACATCCTGAACGTGAATCATTTTATTGTATGAGTTATACATTTTTACCCGCTGACTGTTCCACACAATTTTAAATTAATTAATAGGACTGTAATTTTGAATGAATACTTAGGTTGCTGGTAATTACTTTAGGAATAGAAAAAAAAACTGTGATTTATTGAAATATTACTTTTTAATTAATTTTCACTTTTCACGCTATTTATTTTAAAGAGCAGTATTTTATTTAATGTTAATTTGATAATTTTAAACCTTTTTAATTTTTTTAAATATAATAGAACAATGCACTACTTGTTAGAAGCTGCTAATTGGAAAAGAAAGAAGGAAGGGAAACGAACGGAAGTTGGCTAATGTCAAATCAACTCTCAGACGGAAACACAAAAACGTTACGTTCGGATACTTGTATCAAACACTGACCAAAAAGAGGGGTTAAGTTTTTACGCAGTCGGGTTTTTAAGTTTGAATGAATTTCTAAAGTTATTCGTAAAAGTAATCAATACACTTCCTACAACTTCGTGTTCTGTTTATAGAGTTTCATTAGAATCAGCCTATCAATTTTCAAGAAATTTTAAACGAGTCTCGGTACGATTCTTAGTTGGGAAAGCGGCTCCCGTCCCGTCCCGTCCCGTCCCGTCTCGGTACAGGCGACTGGCAACATCGCTACGTAAGTAGTAGACAGGTTTGATTTACTTGTATGGAGACAGTTCGTTCTCGGGCCCTCATTTTGAGAGCGAGCTCCTCTTCCGTGGGTTCCTCTTCCTGCAGAAGTTCCGCAAACAGCGGCGATGACGATACCTCATCGAAGGTACCCTGATATTCCACTTCGCCCTGCAAAAGATGCAAAAGATTAAATATTTCTTGTTCCGCCAACTAATTTAAAATTACTAGAAGTAAATCAATAATTAATTATTTTATTTCTCAATTGACAATTTCAAAAATAAGGTATTTTTTATTGAAAATATGGCCTATTAAAAAACGACTTAGAATAATTTTCAGTCCTTAATTGTTATGATTTTTAAAAAAATTAACCCAATTACTGCGAAAAAAACGGCCCCAGTACCAATTTCAATTGACGATTATAAAATGCGAGGAGGTATATCTTCGTGGAGAGTACAGTTTATTTTAAATGATTTTATTTAACTTTGTATGTATGTATTATGTATGTTTGTTTAGTTTAAATCTTGCGATCGATTTTAGAGCGACTTCCAGGGGTTAGATTGAGCTGAAATTTGGAATGTAGCCGTATTTCCGGTGACAATAGATCCGTTTGGTATTTTTAAGTTGATCTGATGATGAACTCTAGAAGTGGAGTCAAGGTCCCAGAATCGTCTTTTACTTTCAATAGAATCGTATGAAATAGTCTTTTTTTTAATTTGGAACCGTGTATTTTTTATATTCATTTGAGAATTCGATTTTTTGATATAAAAACTATTTTCAAATAAAAGCTTGTATTTAAGTGTATCTAAAAAAAAAATATTTACCTATGCCAATTGGTAAATAAAAAAATAAATAAAAAAAAATAATTATGCAGCAGTACGCATACCTTCTCGTGAAAACGCACGAGTACAGTCAACAACACGTCAACATTAGTTAAACTGCAAGCGGTAAGTTTCTTCTAACGCTTACTTACTTAATTTTAAAGCAGGCGCAACTTTAAGGAGCGGATTGATGCATAAACAAAATCGCAAACAAGAAATGAGGGGTGTAAAAACAAAGTGACCTCAGTCCATATTCGGTGCAAATACGCTTCAGTCTCGAGTATTTTTTTTTTCTAAAACGACTTTAGCAGCAAACACGCATCATTCCAATACAAACTGTATTCACGTGAAAACAAAAAAGATGTATTCTCGATTTTCAGTGACATAGGACTGAGGTCACTTTGCTTCTATACCCCTCAAATAATCGTTGTACATTTTGTTAGAATAACCAATACTGCCACTTGATATTAGAGGTACAGTAACCTACTGTCGCTCGGGAGTAAATAAATTGTATAGCCACGCTGTGCATACGTTGTAACGCGGTAACGTCAATTTTCGCCTATTTTCTTAAAAAACTTCAAAACTGTTTATCTTCAAACTGTAAAAAATATACTTGAGATTATCTCAACCAGCCCTTTCGTTAAATATGTCACACGATATAGTTTGTAAAACTCTTTTTTACAAAAATGTACTGAGAGGTCTTTTTCTGTTGGTACTTAGGTAGTTAGAATTTTGGTGCGGAACCCTGTTGGTTGAACCACGAGTCGCACTTGGCCTTTTTTATATTAATCGGTTAGCCAACAGTCAAAAAATATTCTGGAATGTCATCTTCATATTAGCCAAAAGAGGTCCACTGCTGGACATAGGCCTCCCCCAAGGATTTCCACGACGACCGTTATTGTTTTTGTTTTGGAATGTGACCATTGGGTATTTGCACAGATTTGGACAGAAGGATCCGCCCGTCTCCATATTTTACTCAGATTTTATTCATACAGGCAAAAAGAAGCGCCATCTGACATTACTCGTACGAACTAGCGTGGGCGAGAGTTGAAGTCAGTGCCGTACTAAAAGGACCTTGGTAGAATTGTCGCTAAAATGCGTTTATTTAATTTGTTTACAAGAAAAAATACAGTGTAAGGTCACAGATTACTAAATAGTTACTTCTTCCTTGCCGATGATACGACATCCCATGTGGCCGAAGGGGTTTATTTTTAGCCATTCTTTTATGATTTTTACAGCTTCTAACATTACAATAAGGCATTTTTATATGGAACATCATTCCACCGCACTTTTTCCCGCAGACGACTGAGTCGCAAGTGTGCGAAACTTTCGATTTTCGCATCAATTCGATGGGAGCATTAGTCGCGCGCGTTGGCCGGGTCCTTACGACAGTAATATAGAAGTCATTGGGTATTTGGGAAATTTGTTCGGTTTACGATTAGAGTCGCAGTACTAATTTCTATTCTGTTGCAAATTCCACCTTAATAATATTGCCAGTATTAAAATAAACATTTATATAATAGAGCATTATCTGATTGATTGATTGATTGACTAATCAGTGTGCGACCATATAAAGTCTTTGTTGTCTTTCATTCACTCGCAGAATCAGTACACTTATTCTCTAACAATTACAATATCTGAGCGCTCCTCTTGTTAATTGGATGGTTGGATACTCGTTTACAATGTCCTAATAATATTATAAATGTGAAAGTTTGTATGTTATTAAGTATGTATGGATGTTTGTTACTCTTTCACGCTTCAACCACTGGACGGTTTGGGATGAAACTTGCGCACATACAGGTTAGGTCCTGGAATAGGATATAGGCTACTTTTTACCCCGGGAAAACGTCTTATTCCCACGGGAAAATCGAAAAGAACAAAAAAGGAACTGCATCGGACTATGCTATTTTCATGGGATAAAAAGTAGCCTATGTCCTTACCAGTGACACAGGTTACCTACATGCCAAATTTCATTAAGATTGGTCGAGACGTTAAAGCGTGAAAAGGTAACAAACACATTTTCACATTTATATCTTTATAAGTAAGGATTGAAAATTTTCAAGGCTAACATATAATTAGGCGTGTCATGTAGGGGAAGTACGGACAAAATGACATAGACGGACAAAATGACATAGTGGGCTTATTTGAAAATTGGCGCGGTTTGGAACATCAAAAACCAGGCAATCGCAGTCTTTGTGTCGCCATTACCAACCTAGGAAAATACTAGACCAATCCGGGCGCGCGTCGTTTCGGCACAACTTCATGTTTGTTTTCACCAACCTCAACTTTGTTTTGTGTTGTGACAACTTATAGGTTTTTGGTAAGTTTTTCTTTAAATCTTCGCTGTTTGTTGATTTTATTTGCATAAGTATATCACAACCTATGAGGGAATGATATTTAGTTTCGATTCTTTTATACATTTTAGAAAATACGAAGTTAAAAATATTCAATCTCATTGGTGGACAAAATGACTTACCCACGATATGGACAAAATGACATAGGTATGTCATTTTGTCCGTAGTCTTTTTTTGTTAATGAATAAAGTACTTAGGTAATTTGAACGGGTGATATAACATCTATGACTGTCATAGATGTTATATCACCCGTTCCACAAGGCGCATACGTAGCAGGGCAAGGAAAAGGCAAACCGAGGAAGCGCCAAGTCAATCTATTGTTGACCTCTACTCCGAATATGGAAGATGTTAAAGCAAAGATAGAGATGAAGAAACCCTCGCGTGAAAGAAAAAGGGAAGCATCCAAGGTTCTCTTTGATAGCGATTCTGAAGAAGAAAACATTAGTTCTCAGGTAGAGGATGATGAGGACGATTGCGCTTGCATTTATTGCAATAATTTGTATTCCCGATCAAAAACCGGAGAAGGTTGGCTTAGATGTATGCAGTGCTTCCGTTGGGTGCATGCTGCCTGTGCTGATCTACCGAAGAAAACAAAGAAATTTGTGTGTGAACTATGCATTTAATTGCACTTTATTTAGTATGTCATTTTGTCCATATAGGGTATGTCATTTTGTCCATGAGTATGGACAAAATGAATTTTCTGTGATCTCATTTTAAAAGAAGATATTTTTTTTTCTATAAGAGTTAAGTGTTACTGCTCTAGTTGATTTTGTAGCTGATACATCAAAGAAGTTACTGATACGTAAATTTTGTTCCTGAAGCTTTTAAATAAATGTTTATAGTGAAAAAACGGGAGGGTATGTCATTTTGTCCGTACTTCCCCTACCTGCGTCAATAATCAATGTCAGCGCCAACTCGACCTTCAATCTACCTTTTTGTTCTTATCTAAACATGAGTGACAGAACTCGTCTTCATTTACTACGCGATAGATGGATAGATAGATAGATAACGCCATATTTGTGGCGTTACTGCTTGTACTCGATTAGATTATCTGTGGGCGCGCGGCGCGGCAGTGCCCCGCTCGCCAAGTCGTGACGGCCGTACTATCCTTTTCTCAAAACAACTTACGGTACTTAAGTCCCCTGTATTTCGTTACCGATAGTACTTACTGAACCTACATATACCCCAAATCACAAGTTTGTGCCTAACACAGCTTGCGAAATATCTCAAGCTAAAGTGTATTTTGTCACTGACTCAATCACCGATCATCAAAAATCTAAAGTAGGTCCAGCTAACCTAGAAATTCTAAATTTGGTACGAGTATAGGTTTTAGTATCCATAAAAAAGGAAAACAGAAGATTAAAGCATCTTCATATCTACCCAGACTTACTAATCTTGCAAAATGTTTCACGGTCAAGTTACTTGTTTTCTTTCATTAATTGAGTGAGACTTAACTCTTTAATCCGTCTCACTACTTATTATGGCCAAGTAATCTTTATCGTGGCTTGGTACGTTTTTATCGAATGTTTTTGTTGGAATCTATCTTATCAGCTAGTAAGAGTCCGTGCCATATTCATTGTTATGAACAACACTAGTTTTTTCCCGCGGTTTCGCCCGCGTGGACATCGTTTTCATCTGCCTTTGAGGGTGAGTGGTGCGCGAGCCGCTGCGTGAAAATGAGTTTTCTTCAGATCCCTATCCCAGATTGGGCTATTGTGATTAGCAATCTATGACACTCCTCAACCATCTGTGCAAAAAATCCCAAAAATTAATTGTTCCGTTGCGATTTTAAATAAATTAGCCAAAACAAAGAGTATTTTTTAATCCCCTTAGAAACTGCATAGGACTATGCTATTTTCACGGGATAAAAAGTAGCCTATGTCCTTCCCCGTGACACAGGCTACCTGCATGCCAAATTTTATCAAGATTGGTTAAGGTGTTAGAGCGTGAAAAGGTAACAAGCAAACAAAAACATTTTCACATTTATAATATTAGTAAGGATTAAGTTGCGCCATAGGCACCACATAGGCGAGTTGTGCACTTACATTACGCAAAATGACAATCTTGTCAGCGGTCTTGAGATGGTGGAGCTGGTGTGTGACAAGGATTCTGGTGGAGTGCCGCAGCAGGCCGCTGATGCACTCGGCGACCAGTTGCTTGCCGACATGCGTATCCACCGCCGAAAGTGGGTCGTCCAGAAGATATATATCAGCCTGAAGAAATACGAAATGAATCTTTCAGCTTCCTGCCGTATCATAGACTTCTGTGCTCCTGGAAGGAGCGAGGTTGACTGCCAACACCTGCACTTACAATAAATAAATAATTTTCGATGCTCCATACAAAGATGCACAACAGGATGTAACATAAAACTTAAATTAAAAATTTTAAAAACCCCCGACAATAAAACCTCTAAAAAGTAGAAAAAAATATGTTTTGGTCCTTTAAGTTTAATTTTAGTAGTTATATTTTGATATAAGAGTTGTCGCTTAGGGGACCGCTAATTTGTAAAATAATTAGTAATTAGTTGTAGTGAAGTAAAACATATGTATTTTGTTTTTATTTTATTCACTTAGCGGTCCCCCTACGCGACGACTCTTAGATCAAAATATAGGTAACTACTTACTTATATTAAACTTAAAGGGCCAAAACATATTATTTTCTACTTTTTAGAGGTTTTTTTGTCGGGAGTTTGTAAAATTTTTAATTTAAGTTTTATTTCATGCTTTTTAAACTTTACGTATCCGAAACACGATAACTCCGCTGTAAGTTGGTAAAGAGTTGGGTATCCTGTAGATACAAGAAGATGCTGCAGCATCAGTTCAAGGTTATCATGTTCTATCTAACACCCATTTATTGAGACTATTCCAATGAGCCCAAATACGATACCTCTGCTGTAAGTTGGCAAGGAGTTGGGTATGCATCAGGTCAAGGTTACCATGTTCTATCTAACACATAGGTGTTATTCATGAAGACTATTTCCATTAAAATTTTATTACTGGGCTCATAAGCCAAATACGATGCCACTGCTGTAAATTGGTGAGAAGTTGGGTATCCTGCAGATTCCAGTGCTGCAGCATCAGGTCAAGGTTACCATGTTCTATCTAACACCTATTCATTGAGAGTATTTCAATGAGCCCAAAGATGATGGCTCTGCTGTAAGTTGGTGAGGAGTTGGGTATTCTGCATATTCCAGAAGATGCTGCAGCATCAGGTCAAGGTTAACATAGTTTTGCAATATTATTACAGTTACAGGACACCAAATTTTGAATCAATCAGACCAATACAAGTTGCCCACATCTCTTTATGACCTAGATAAGAGCTGATCTTTAAACGTCTGAACAGATCTTCATAAATTATAGCTAACAGGATCACTTCAGCTGTCAAAAAAAACGCATCAATATCGGTCCATTCGTTTAAGAACTACAATGCCACAGACAGTCACACTGCAGTTAGTACTAATATTATATACTTTGCTGTAGATACACACGTCAAACTTATAACACCCCTTTTTGCTGTGTCAGGGGTTAAAAAAGATGAAGGACCCGTTAACTGGGGCTTCTGAACAATACTTAACGTTCCCCACGGCATCAATTTTTTTAAAAAAATACATAAAGCAACGCACAACATTGGTCAAACAACTGATCGATTGGTCTATATGAGGAGTTCCCCTTTCTTGCAAACAGTGAAACAAATGGTTACTTAGGAAAACTGTCTCAGTATGATGAATAGAAGCCCTAGTTAACGTCTCCTACACCAATTTTGTTACACTCTGTTTATCCAAAAAAAAATGAGATTAAGCATATTTTTGTTACTAAAATAGAAATCTATAATTTTAATTATTTTTGCGTCAAATATCATGCAATCGGTTCAAAAATGTATAAGTTATATAAGTATGTCGTTGTGTGTGACTATGTATATCGGACGGACAAATTGACAGAACCTAATGATATAGGGTTCCTAGTAGAACGATCTGTAAGGTTACTCGTAGGGTCTACGGACCCTTTAAATGTTCCGATGATTTCTTCATAGGCTTATGGTATGGTATTATTAGGCTTACCTAGCCCCAGATAAAGCTGCAGATTCTAGTGTTTCGATAGTCGAGATTGCATCTTTAGAGTGCCGCTTCAGTCTCAGCTATGTCTGAATCCGATAACACTGATAACACATTTCAGTGTTTTTCCCACAGATTAAAAGCAGTGGGATGTTTTTGAGATATAAACGTAAATTATTTAAGTGCAGACTTCTTATTCTGTCTCTTTATAACATTTGATAATAAATAATAACAAATAATGAATTAACGATTAAATAAAAGCGTGATAATAATTAAAAATCAAAGAATAGGAAGAAATTCATGTCAGCGCATTTGCTTACGAGGTCATTTCATAATATTGGTTCATTACTTCGATCAAATGAACACTAACATAACGAGAAATAATACCTAATGGAAAATGATGATTGATTTAATAATGTAAGATATCAGAAATTAATTATATTATTCTCCTGCGTTAAACAAAGTTGTTCCAGATATGACATACATAGAAAATTAAGAATTCATTAGACCCCGAACATCAATGTATCCACTTTAAAAATGGCTGAAGTTGTTTCATACATAAATAAAAGTTTAAAATATTTACAAAAAAACCTGTGTTGCCTGTAAAGTCGGTTTACGGACGATAATTTTACGTGATAATGTGTCACAAACCGAACGCTTGTGTGACCACACAACTGAAGTAAAACTTCTTAAGCTCCATCTTTAAGGAGATGTAAAATACCGCCCATAGTCGGGTGAGTTAACTCTTTGGCATTTCCTCACAGAGAATCGACCGCATTGGAACACCTATTGTAAGGTCCTGGAAGCCTAGTACTTTTAAGCCTGGAAGCCTAGTACTATTAAGCCTGGAAGCCTAGTATCGAAAGCATTTGAATTCTGCAGAAAATAGCTGTTCGGGCTATCTATAAAATGCGAGCTCGCGTGTCAATGAGAGACCTGTTTAAGAACATTAATATTCTTACTGTTCCATGTAAATTTTTTTACGAAAATATAAATTTTGTGCGAAAAAACTTGCACCTTTTCCAAGCAAATAGTGAAAGACATAATTTTAATTTAATAAATAGGAATTGTGTTTTCAAGACTGAGTAAAACTAACAAATCTTTTCAAGTGCTGGGTGTTCAGTTGTACAACACCCTACCTTCAGCCATTCAAGATCTTACAGATAGGCAGTTTAAGACTTTTATTAATAATAATCCTTGTATAATAAAGCTTACTATAAAATAAATGATTTATCCAATGATAGAAACGCTTGGAATAATTATGGCTCTCTTGCACACACCAAGCACTAAATTATTTTTATTGTATTTTTATGCTACAACCTGTGTACATTGTTCTTAAGATTGACTTTTTAAAAGTATATATATATAATACCCTCTTCTTCTTCATTTATGAACCGATTTTGATGATTCTTTTTTTGTTGGAAAGGAGATATCCCGAGGGTAGTACCATGATAAGGAAACCAGGATCTGATGATGGCATCCCATAGACAACGAGGTGAACCTTTAAAAATCGAACTGGCGGCTAGTGCGTTTTAATTTTTTTTGTGTATTTTCTAAAGGTGTTCAAGTATTTGCATCTGGTAGTCATCATCCAATGTTGCAGAGCTGATGATGGACTGTACAACTCTAGAGGATAATTATTTAAATATTATACGTAGATAAGTAGGTATACATATAAATAAATAAATAATAAATAAATATTCTGGGACAAATCACACTAATAGACCGAATGTTGTATTTTTTCAGGTTATTAAGGTGAGTTGATGATGGAAGGTGTAACTCCTTAACTTGCATGCTGCTGAGATGATGATGAAAGCCACAGGACTCTGTATCAGTAAATGAAACACATTCATTTTGATCTGATGATTCCTATTGGCAAGTAGGTGATGGAATTTAACGTTGTTAGATAGATAACATTATCACTATAAATAAAAAATAAATTAAAAAACTAAAAACCGACTTCAAAAAGGAAATACTCAAAAGTATGAAGCAAAGCGATCGAATTAGGTAAGTAGCTGTGTGTTGGTACCGACCTCAAAAAAATTTTAGTCACCTAAATTGATTCGTACCTACCTTTGATTTCATTTTTGTTGGTTATTTCGTGTATTTATATGTATAAAAATATTATTTCATATTTTTGAGTATTTCCTTTTTGAAGTCGGTTTTTAGTTTTTTATACTTTTTTTTATAATCCATTGAGACACTTGTTTGACGTCCATCCAAGTCCAAGTCCAAATCCAAGTACTAGTACAAGTAATATGTACAAAATGACATATTTGTACAAAATGACATATATGTACAAAATAACATAGCCGGGTTATTTTGAATTTGGCGGACTTTAACACGAAAGTGACAGTCACACCACGCTGCCCTAACGGTACTCTATAATCTGTCAAATTTTGGACGCATCCATTTCATTCGTCATGGTGTCATGGCCGACGACAGGTATTCACACGTTACAAGTTTTTTTCATACTGACAAAGTTTTTGTTCAAATGTTAAGTTTTTTGTAACTGTGTCTATTTAAATAGCATTTGTTTCATTTCTCAAACACTTATCTTCAAATTAACTTATTTTTAGAAAAAGAGCTCTTTCTATATTTATTTAGAAGTTTTATTGCTTTAAAACGGTCTACGGACAAAACGACATACATATGTAGCGTACAAAATGGCATATTTATGTCACATAGTTATGTTTAATATATTTTTTTAGTTTAATCATGTTTCGCCTGTGCAATGTTTTGGTATGTATCGTGATATACAATCGAAATATCAAGTAAATTTTTTTCAAAAAAAAACAAAACCTATCAAGATTTTTTTATTTTTGAAAGGCCATTTTTATTTGCACTAAAATTCAGATCACTGTTCTTAAGAGCGTTTTTTTCTATCTCTTATAGTTAAGAATTTCCCCATACTGACCCTTAAAAAAAACTCATTCTCTATATATTTAGAATTTGATCGTCGAGACCTTTCCTTTGATACCAAATATGAAATGATGTTTTTTTTATTTTAACGTGATGACGTCTTAAAAATTGATGACACGGGCTATTAATCATATGACGCCAGTGTGACGTTATTGTCGCGTTACGCCAGTGTGAAACAAGTACTAGTACTTGTACTTGTACTTGCACTTGCGCTTGCACTTGTACTTGCAGTTGCACTTGCACTTGCACTTGTATTTGCATTTGCATTAATACTTGTACTTTTAAAAAAAATACTATACACTATACTATATTGCACTAGTACTTGCACATGTGTTTGTACTTGCACTAGTACTTGTACATATACATGTACTTATATTTTCACTAGTACTTGTACATGTACTTGTACTTGTAATTGCACTAGAACTTGTCCTTGTACTTGCATTAGTACTTGTACTTGTACATTTACATGTTCTTGCACTAGTACTTGTACATATACATGTACTTATATTTTCACTAGTACTTGTACATGTACTTGTACTTGTAATTGCACTAGAACTTGTCCTTGTACTTGCATTAGTACTTGTACTTGTACATTTACATGTTCTTGCACTAGTACTTTTACTTGTACTTGCACTAGTACTTGCACTAGTACTTGTACTTGTACATGGACTTGGACTTGGACGGACGGACGGACGGTCGAACCGTCAAACAAGTGTGTCAATGGATTAAAAGTACTAGGCTTTCAGGAGCTTACAAGAGGTGTTTCAATGCGGTCGATTCTCTGAAAACCATCATACTAAAAAGAGGCGTTTCTTATACCTAACATCAATGTGTCAATGGATTAAAAGTACCTACTAGGCTTCCAAGAGGTTTTCAACTATGAGATATGTTGTAGTTGTAAAAACTACCCGGAGCACATAAGTGCCAAGGAGTTAACTCATCCGACTATGGGCGGTATTTTACATCTCCTTAAAGATGGAGCTGAAGAAGTTTTACTTCATTCGTGTGGTCTAAAGCCCACAAGCGTTCAGCTTGTGACACGTTATCACGTAAAATTATCGTCCGTAAACCGACTTTACAGACAACATCGGGTTTTTTTTGGTTGTTTAATTCACCTATAAAATCCGCCATTTAGAGTTTTTTTAATGCTAACATATCTATGACACGCGGAGTGATAGCACGAATCCAAAGACACCACATTTGACAAAATCGATTAAGTGATTTAGTAAATACGAGGGAACAGACCAACCTCCATACATACATACATACATACTAGACTGTAACCCTTCTTTTTACGTAGTCGGATAAAAAAAGGATGTGCCGCTAATAAGTGGATGACATCTGACTGAAATAGTATCGTAACATGCTTAGCGAGGGATACTTACCGGTCCCCATGAACGTATGTGAGGATTAAACAATATTTAAAATCAGCTGTTTCCCGCGGTGATAATGTTCAGCTCGAGAGTTACAACTCTATCTGCGGGCAACGTTGGGCACCGAGGCAGGATGGAGCTGCATTATGCATACAAGTTAAGTTTGGAGCACTATGTATGGTTAGCTAAGTAACGTCATTCTAAATTTAATAATAATATGGCCGATTCCCAAAGATAGCGGACCAGTTATTTGTTTGTGCACCCCCATGATATGGGTATTAAATCAAAGGGTTTGCTGAGAATAATATGAAATATTTACAATTCTTTTCAAATTAAAGCTTGTACCGAGAAGTTTTTAAGTTTTTCGAAAATTATTAGTAAGTCCAAAATGCAAAACAGCACACCTTGTGACATCGATGCTACACATGAAATATGACTCCATGCAATAGTAACATTACTTATCATTGATTCCAAGTCAACTATTTATTTGTTTACGGTAAATAATAAGGCACTTGTACATACAAATCACACATTTTCTATTGACAGAGCACAAACATTTACTTAGGTGGTTAGACCAAATATTTATGTTGTTTTGTGTCTTGTATAAATATAGATACGAGTACATACCAATTCGTTCTGGTAATTATTAATTTGATTTAAAGCAATGAAATTAGTGAAGAGCGAGTTAGGCTCACACAAACAGGGTTCCGTGTCGTAATGTCCACCAACATAACAAGTACTCTCAGTGAGATCTACGAGTACATAACTGGGCGGACTATAGTTTTATTTAATTTTGGAAAAACTATGGCATTTAAGATCATTGCTGCAGTTTTTTCCGTAAACTACTAGTAAAATCTTCATCATCATCATATCAGCCGGAGGACGTCCACTGTTGGGCATAAGCCTGCCCCAAGGATTTCCGAGGCGACGGCGGTTCTGAACTGCTCGCATCCAGCTCAGGTCCACCGAGTGTAAGGCCTGCCTACGCTACGTTTTCCGGTATGTGGTCGCCACACGAGAACTTTACTGACTCAACGGCCATCTGTTCTACGAGCAATGTGCCCCGCCCACTGCCACTTAAGGTTAGCAATTCTGAGAGCTATGTCGGTTACTTTGATTCTCCTACGGATCTCCTCGTTTCTGATTCGATCACGCAGAGAAACTCCGAACATAGTGCACTCCATTGCCCTTTGGGTGACCTTGAGCATTCTTATGAGGCTCATAGTAAGCGACCATATCTTAGTTCCGTATGTCATCACTGGCAACACACACTGGTCGAAGACCTTGGTCTAAACACACTTCGGAATTTGAGACGTGAAGATATTGCGAAGCTTCCCGAAGGCTGCCCAGCCGAGTTGGATTCGACGATGATCTCTTTCTTGAAGTTGGACCTACCTAACTGGACTGTTTGTCCTAGGTATACATATTTGTCAACAACTTCCAGTGTAGAGTCTCCAACCTTCAGAGGGGTGGATACGACACGTACATTTAACATCATTTTCGTCTTTTCCATGTTCATTTTAACACCTACTAAGACCTACTGAGACCATCGAGCATTGTGCCCAAGTCGTCCATAGTCGTTACCACCACGATAGCGTTGATATTGATGCCGAGTCCTCCCCAGTCCAACCAAAAGCTTAAAAACTTCTCCAGGGCGGCCGTAAATAGTTTCGGAGATATGACGTCTCCCTGTCTCACCCCTCGCTGCAGCCGGATAGTAAAATCTTTGTAGTAATTAACTAGCTATCTAAGCTAATATGCTTTAGTTAAGTGATGCGACATCATCCAAGAGACGTCCACTGCAGGACATAGGTCGCCCCCAAGTTGGCAGGTTTCGCCGTAATCGCCAAGTTGGAGGGTTGGCGATCGCAATGTACAGTATGGTGGCATGTTACGCAGACGATGCTGCTGGCCTTCCTCCGGATTGTTCCCTTAGCTTATTGGAAAGTTTTTTCTTCACGTTTTTCTACCTTTGTTACCTTGTTACTCAGTTTTTACAAGTTTTTTTAACTTGCAATGTTCATTTGTAAGTTGTCTGCTTCAAAATTTGTAAGTAAATTTGACCCACTTCCCGGTTTCCGCACGAGCTGAAACTTTGTATATACACGTTTAGTTTGGATGACAATGCATAGTTGGTAAATAAATGATAAAAATAAATATTTTAAAATAAAAGCTTGTAAGTAGTTAGGTAGATTTTAAAATGAGTTTAGATAGGTTTTTGGACGTTTCGCGACACTAGCTTCATTACATGTGTCACCGTTTGTCACTATTCAAAATTTATAGTAGAAACTTTAAAATTTATTTTACGGAACTTTATTTTGTTTCCTTGCTCATTGTTATAATCCTTTCCCTTATAAGGGTTTGCTAGAAGAAATCCATGTTTGAGATAAGTCTGCCTTTGTACGTTTGATTCCTATAATCCTACTCTGTAGGTACCTTTAACTGCTTTGTTGTACAATAAAGAGTTCACAATAAACAAACAAACTTTATGACATTTATGATAATTTCATTTGTAGCCATTTTTGCTTGCTTGACAATAATTTAAAACAAAATTCATGTCGATACAACTTACCTGTACGTTTTGTAGCCGGGCTGTCGACATTAAACCAAATTTTTAAATGAAAATTGTTTTGACCCTTTGGTATTTTTTTTTTACGAAAACCTCACTATTTACCTAAGAAATACTTTAAAGATGGTCCAACCTACTTTATTACCCGACTACAGAAAAAAGAGGGTTATGTTTTTGACAGGGTATGTATGTATGTATGGATGTTGATCTTTAAAAAAAATCAAAATGGATTTTATAGGTGAATTTTTTTTAGATATTCATTTTATGTTTGGTATCAAAAGAAAGGTCTTGATGAGCACATTCTAAATATAAATATTATATATGCAAATATTTTTTTATTAGCAAATGTACGCGCGCTACAATCAAGCGACACGACAAGCGGCAGCGGATAGTTAGGTGGGGTAGCGTTATACTCCGAGCACAAAAAGTATGGAAATAAAATAAAAGTTACAAAACTAAAACCCGACTACGGAAAAGTATCGGGTAGTCGGGTTTTTTTTTTCTCTTCTACTCTATATTTGGGTATAGGTAACAAATACTTTGTACAAAAAAACGAGTACACAACGCTGTCTATACCTACATACTTACTCGTACTCCTACATCAATATACGTAAATAGAGGTCACTGTCAAAAACGCGTTTACACCGATAACAGCAACAAATAATGAGAGTAGCTCTTTCTAACAAGGCTATGGGTTGTATTTATCTCTTTCCCGCGTGACGTCATGAGAACAACACCAAGTCTACTACAGGTTTCTCTGTCTACTACGTCACGAGTACTTTACATTGATATGTTTTAACATGCTCATACATATGTATGCTTTTTTCAGGTGAGTAAAATCTGAGTTTATTATATTATGTAACTGACCAACTTCTCGTGAAAATTCTTCTAACTAATCTTCAGACCTACGTATATTTTTATTATCTATCGCTATTGTGCTTTACGCCGGCTTATATGTGCTGACCAACTTCTCTTGAAAATTCTTCTAACTAATCTTCAGACCTACGTATAAAAATATACGTAGGTCTGAACACTAAAATTCAGATCACTGTTCTTAAGAGCGTTTTTTTCTATCTCTTATAGTTAAGAATTTCCCCATACTGACCCTTAAAAAAAACTCATTCTCTATATATTTAGAATTTGATCGTCGAGACCTTTCCTTTGATACCAAATATGAAATGATGTTTTTTTTATTTTAACGTGATGACGTCTTAAAAATTGATGACACGGGCTATTAATCATATGACGCCAGTGTGACGTTATTGTCGCGTTACGCCAGTGTGAAACAAGTACTAGTACTTGTACTTGTACTTGCACTTGCGCTTGCACTTGTACTTGCAGTTGCACTTGCACTTGCACTTGTATTTGCATTTGCATTAATACTTGTACTTTTAAAAAAAATACTATACACTATACTATATTGCACTAGTACTTGCACATGTGTTTGTACTTGCACTAGTACTTGTACATATACATGTACTTATATTTTCACTAGTACTTGTACATGTACTTGTACTTGTAATTGCACTAGAACTTGTCCTTGTACTTGCATTAGTACTTGTACTTGTACATTTACATGTTCTTGCACTAGTACTTGTACATATACATGTACTTATATTTTCACTAGTACTTGTACATGTACTTGTACTTGTAATTGCACTAGAACTTGTCCTTGTACTTGCATTAGTACTTGTACTTGTACATTTACATGTTCTTGCACTAGTACTTTTACTTGTACTTGCACTAGTACTTGCACTAGTACTTGTACTTGTACATGGACTTGGACTTGGACGGACGGACGGACGGTCGAACCGTCAAACAAGTGTGTCAATGGATTAAAAGTACTAGGCTTTCAGGAGCTTACAAGAGGTGTTTCAATGCGGTCGATTCTCTGAAAACCATCATACTAAAAAGAGGCGTTTCTTATACCTAACATCAATGTGTCAATGGATTAAAAGTACCTACTAGGCTTCCAAGAGGTTTTCAACTATGAGATATGTTGTAGTTGTAAAAACTACCCGGAGCACATAAGTGCCAAGGAGTTAACTCATCCGACTATGGGCGGTATTTTACATCTCCTTAAAGATGGAGCTGAAGAAGTTTTACTTCATTCGTGTGGTCTAAAGCCCACAAGCGTTCAGCTTGTGACACGTTATCACGTAAAATTATCGTCCGTAAACCGACTTTACAGACAACATCGGGTTTTTTTTGGTTGTTTAATTCACCTATAAAATCCGCCATTTAGAGTTTTTTTAATGCTAACATATCTATGACACGCGGAGTGATAGCACGAATCCAAAGACACCACATTTGACAAAATCGATTAAGTGATTTAGTAAATACGAGGGAACAGACCAACATCCATACATACATACATACATACTAGACTGTAACCCTTCTTTTTACGTAGTCGGATAAAAAAAGGATGTGCCGCTAATAAGTGGATGACATCTGACTGAAATAGTATCGTAACATGCTTAGCGAGGGATACTTACCGGTCCCCATGAACGTATGTGAGGATTAAACAATATTTAAAATCAGCTGTTTCCCGCGGTGATAATGTTCAGCTCGAGAGTTACAACTCTATCTGCGGGCAACGTTGGGCACCGAGGCAGGATGGAGCTGCATTATGCATACAAGTTAAGTTTGGAGCACTATGTATGGTTAGCTAAGTAACGTCATTCTAAATTTAATAATAATATGGCCGATTCCCAAAGATAGCGGACCAGTTATTTGTTTGTGCACCCCCATGATATGGGTATTAAATCAAAGGGTTTGCTGAGAATAATATGAAATATTTACAATTCTTTTCAAATTAAAGCTTGTACCGAGAAGTTTTTAAGTTTTTCGAAAATTATTAGTAAGTCCAAAATGCAAAACAGCACACCTTGTGACATCGATGCTACACATGAAATATGACTCCATGCAATAGTAACATTACTTATCATTGATTCCAAGTCAACTATTTATTTGTTTACGGTAAATAATAAGGCACTTGTACATACAAATCACACATTTTCTATTGACAGAGCACAAACATTTACTTAGGTGGTTAGACCAAATATTTATGTTGTTTTGTGTCTTGTATAAATATAGATACGAGTACATACCAATTCGTTCTGGTAATTATTAATTTGATTTAAAGCAATGAAATTAGTGAAGAGCGAGTTAGGCTCACACAAACAGGGTTCCGTGTCGTAATGTCCACCAACATAACAAGTACTCTCAGTGAGATCTACGAGTACATAACTGGGCGGACTATAGTTTTATTTAATTTTGGAAAAACTATGGCATTTAAGATCATTGCTGCAGTTTTTTCCGTAAACTACTAGTAAAATCTTCATCATCATCATATCAGCCGGAGGACGTCCACTGTTGGGCATAAGCCTGCCCCAAGGATTTCCGAGGCGACGGCGGTTCTGAACTGCTCGCATCCAGCTCAGGTCCACCGAGTGTAAGGCCTGCCTACGCTACGTTTTCCGGTATGTGGTCGCCACACGAGAACTTTACTGACTCAACGGCCATCTGTTCTACGAGCAATGTGCCCCGCCCACTGCCACTTAAGGTTAGCAATTCTGAGAGCTATGTCGGTTACTTTGATTCTCCTACGGATCTCCTCGTTTCTGATTCGATCACGCAGAGAAACTCCGAACATAGTGCACTCCATTGCCCTTTGGGTGACCTTGAGCATTCTTATGAGGCTCATAGTAAGCGACCATATCTTAGTTCCGTATGTCATCACTGGCAACACACACTGGTCGAAGACCTTGGTCTAAACACACTTCGGAATTTGAGACGTGAAGATATTGCGAAGCTTCCCGAAGGCTGCCCAGCCGAGTTGGATTCGACGATGATCTCTTTCTTGAAGTTGGACCTACCTAACTGGACTGTTTGTCCTAGGTATACATATTTGTCAACAACTTCCAGTGTAGAGTCTCCAACCTTCAGAGGGGTGGATACGACACGTACATTTAACATCATTTTCGTCTTTTCCATGTTCATTTTAACACCTACTAAGACCTACTGAGACCATCGAGCATTGTGCCCAAGTCGTCCATAGTCGTTACCACCACGATAGCGTTGATATTGATGCCGAGTCCTCCCCAGTCCAACCAAAAGCTTAAAAACTTCTCCAGGGCGGCCGTAAGTAGTTTCGGAGATATGACGTCTCCCTGTCTCACCCCTCGCTGCAGCCGGATAGTAAAATCTTTGTAGTAATTAACTAGCTATCTAAGCTAATATGCTTTAGTTAAGTGATGCGACATCATCCAAGAGACGTCCACTGCAGGACATAGGTCGCCCCCAAGTTGGCAGGTTTCGCCGTAATCGCCAAGTTGGAGGGTTGGCGATCGCAATGTACAGTATGGTGGCATGTTACGCAGACGATGCTGCTGGCCTTCCTCCGGATTGTTCCCTTAGCTTATTGGAAAGTTTTTTCTTCACGTTTTTCTACCTTTGTTACCTTGTTACTCAGTTTTTACAAGTTTTTTTAACTTGCAATGTTCATTTGTAAGTTGTCTGCTTCAAAATTTGTAAGTAAATTTGACCCACTTCCCGGTTTCCGCACGAGCTGAAACTTTGTATATACACGTTTAGTTTGGATGACAATGCATAGTTGGTAAATAAATGATAAAAATAAATATTTTAAAATAAAAGCTTGTAAGTAGTTAGGTAGATTTTAAAATGAGTTTAGATAGGTTTTTGGACGTTTCGCGACACTAGCTTCATTACATGTGTCACCGTTTGTCACTATTCAGAATTTATAGTAGAAACTTTAAAATTTATTTTACGGAACTTTATTTTGTTTCCTTGCTCATTGTTATAATCCTTTCCCTTATAAGGGTTTGCTAGAAGAAATCCATGTTTGAGATAAGTCTGCCTTTGTACGTTTGATTCCTATAATCCTACTCTGTAGGTACCTTTAACTGCTTTGTTGTACAATAAAGAGTTCACAATAAACAAACAAACTTTATGACATTTATGATAATTTCATTTGTAGCCATTTTTGCTTGCTTGACAATAATTTAAAACAAAATTCATGTCGATACAACTTACCTGTACGTTTTGTAGCCGGGCTGTCGACATTAAACCAAATTTTTAAATGAAAATTGTTTTGACCCTTTGGTATTTTTTTTTTACGAAAACCTCACTATTTACCTAAGAAATACTTTAAAGATGGTCCAACCTACTTTATTACCCGACTACAGAAAAAAGAGGGTTATGTTTTTGACAGGGTATGTATGTATGTATGGATGTTGATCTTTAAAAAAAATCAAAATGGATTTTATAGGTGAATTTTTTTTAGATATTCATTTTATGTTTGGTATCAAAAGAAAGGTCTTGATGAGCACATTCTAAATATAAATATTATATATGCAAATATTTTTTTATTAGCAAATGTACGCGCGCTACAATCAAGCGACACGACAAGCGGCAGCGGATAGTTAGGTGGGGTAGCGTTATACTCCGAGCACAAAAAGTATGGAAATAAAATAAAAGTTACAAAACTAAAACCCGACTACGGAAAAGTATCGGGTAGTCGGGTTTTTTTTTTCTCTTCTACTCTATATTTGGGTATAGGTAACAAATACTTTGTACAAAAAAACGAGTACACAACGCTGTCTATACCTACATACTTACTCGTACTCCTACATCAATATACGTAAATAGAGGTCACTGTCAAAAACGCGTTTACACCGATAACAGCAACAAATAATGAGAGTAGCTCTTTCTAACAAGGCTATGGGTTGTATTTATCTCTTTCCCGCGTGACGTCATGAGAACAACACCAAGTCTACTACAGGTTTCTCTGTCTACTACGTCACGAGTACTTTACATTGATATGTTTTAACATGCTCATACATATGTATGCTTTTTTCAGGTGAGTAAAATCTGAGTTTATTATATTATGTAACTGACCAACTTCTCGTGAAAATTCTTCTAACTAATCTTCAGACCTACGTATATTTTTATTATCTATCGCTATTGTGCTTTACGCCGGCTTATATGTGCTGACCAACTTCTCTTGAAAATTCTTCTAACTAATCTTCAGACCTACGTATATTTTTATTATCTATCGCTATTGTGCTTTGCGCCGGCGCCGTGCGACTGCCTATAGATATTATACAAGTGTAACAAAACCGGTAAAGGAGCCGCAGCCGTCACCAGGTCACCTGGGGCTTCTAGTGTCCAACTGAACAACTTTTTCCATTAGTCGATTGGCAAAAAAATTTTGAGCCTCACATCTCGAAAATAACTTTAGGCCAACCGTACTAAAAACGGGCGTCACAGACACAGACGGACAGGTAAAAGGACTCTTCCGCTTTGTCCCTGTGAGGTACGGAACCGTTAAAGTTTCGTTCCACAGAGAAAGTATTGGGACAAAACCGCAGAGTACGACTAGGTACAATACACTTTGCATTTTATTATCACGACGTTTATGATATTGATAACATTTGCATTTTATTATCAAAGAGCACTACCTAACCACGTCGTCTTGTGTCGACGGGTCTGCGAAGTAGATCGAGGTCAAATCTTTGAGAGATAAAACAAGCTATTTTTCAGGAAGCAAACCCACGTGGCAATAATAAAAAAGACAATCCATTGAAGTGGTCGTAGCTCTTATATGCGTGGTCGCGGTAAGACTATAAGGACAGGGTCGTGCCCGGGTGGATTTTACTGTTAGTGACGTTTATCTTGATCGTTTCCCGATTTGTAAGGCACGCTAGCCGTTGGTGGCAGTTTCTATCATTAGATGACAGTCGTTAAGCCATGTCAGAGGCCTTAAAACATTTGTTACACATATATAGGTGGCGTCAGCGATCCCCTTATGAGTACCTAGCATAGGTATCTCTGGACGGCTTGAAAACTTGTAACAGGGGGTTTACAGAGACATGCTATATATACTAGGGGTCGCCCCTCAAGCCCTAAATCTTCCACCAGCACGGACTTGAACCTCCTGTGTGTGGAGTATGGCCTAACCTTCCTTCCAGCAGTGGAAACGTTATGGGTTGATAACGAACTTATTGAACTATTGAGACAGATGACGAGAGATAAAGTTTAAAAAACTAAAAACCGACTTCAAAATCAAATTAACTCTAAAGTTTGAAATAATATTAATATACTTAGATACACGAAATTAACCAACAATAACGAAATCAAAGATAGTTACAAATTAAATTAGGGGCCTTTTGTTTTTGAGGTCGGTACCAGCACACAGTTACGTATAAATGTTTTAGATTCCATGGCATTGCTGACACCGACCTCAAAAAAATATTTAGGCCCTTAATTTAATTCGTAAGTACCCATCTTTGATTTCGTTATTGTTGGTTAATGTCGTGTATCTAAGTATATTAATATTATTTCATACTTTAGAGTTAATTTCATTTTGAAGTTGGATTTTATTTTTTTAAACTTTAATTATTTTATTTATTTTTAGTGATAATGCTATGTATCTAATAACGTTAAACCCAATCACCCACTCGCCAATAGGAACCATCAAATCATAATGCATGTGTTTCATCAGATACAGATTCCTGTGGCTTCCATCATCATATCCACAGCATGAAAGTTAAGGAGTTAAATCTTCCATCATCAGCTCATCATAACCTGAAAGAATACAACTATCGGTCTATACGTACCTACAAATCTACGTAAAATATTTGAAGAATTATCCTCCAACTCCTAATCGTTAAGGAGTTGTACCTTCCTTCATCAGCTCATCAACATGAGATGGTGACTACCAGATGAAAATACTTTCATTATTTTACAAAACACAAGAAATACGTTAAATGTGCCTATAAAATTTTAGGGTTGTCCTCGATTTTCCTGGGATTCCATCATCAGATCCTGACTTGGTGACAATGGGACCCCCTCGGGAGTATACTCTTTCGAATAAAAAAGGAATTTTGAAAATCCGATCACAATCGGCGGAGATATCGCGTAACAAACATACAAAAAAAAGAAACATACAGTCGAATTAAGACCTCCTCCTTTTTGAAGTCGGTTGAAAATCATCTTACTTGTCTGTAGCAGGCGCGAGCGAGGCCGATACGCGCGCGCTGCCCGCCGCTCAGACTGACCCCGCGCTCCCCCACCAGCGTGGAGTCCCCCGCCGGCAGCAGCTCGAAGTCGCGCGCTAGCGCGCATGCCTTCACAACCTGCAGACGATACCTAACTTGATTAGCGAATAGACAGCTCCGTACCTAGTACCTACGCATGAAGTTCACAGAAGGAATAGGAAAATGCCAGATAAAACAAGTGCTGCTGATACAGATTCCTATACATAAAGGAATGTATCTACACTTTCTCAGAAAAATCTTCGATTTTGAAGTTAAGTGTGAATGGTATCTTGTTTATGATACTGGGATCACTGGGATTGCTAAAAATGAAATCCAAAATACATTAGAGCAAGATACTTTGCATCTGTGGGTAAATAGGTAAAGAGTGTTGCAAAAAAAATCTACTTCAGAGTAATTGAACCACAAACTATTGTAAAAACTTTAAAATCTCTTAAAGTGAAAAGAACCGAAGACCTCTGGGGATTATCGGTAAGCTTGATCAGTAATGTAAAGTTTCTGTGCTGCCAGTTCTTAGTAAAGTGTTTGAAAAGGTTATGCATAACCAAATGCTACAATATTTTACAGAAAACAAACTACTGCATAACCAACAATTTGGATTCACGAAAGGTCGATCAACAACCGATGCAGGAGTTGCACTTATTCGCAACATCTAAAGGCACATGTCAATGACAAAGATATATATATATATATATATATATATATATATATATATATATATATATATATATATATATATCTTTGTCATTGACATGTGCCATACTTTTTTAAAAGTAAATATCAATATAAAATCAAATTGGATAGTGCAAACTTGCCAACTATAAATAAAAAAAATGTTTTGTTGGGATAGGTGTTTATACACACACTTTTAAATAGTCAAAATAAACTTGTTGTCTACTATATACAAATAATGTCATGATTTAGATTACAGTCTCAGGTAAAATGGTCTTTGTTATTGAATCAATATATTATAGATACCTATATAATATGTGTCTCGATTTAAAATAAATTATTTTGATTTAATTGATTTGATTTGATTGCTACCTTCTTGTACCGCACACGGTCGTAGGGCAGCCCAAACAATATGTTCTGGCGCACCGTGGCCACGAACAGCCAGGGCTCCTGACTGGCATAAGAGATGCGTGCGCCGCCCAGCGCGACGCTGCCATGCGACGGCTTCAGCTCGCCCAAGATTACTTGCAGCAGTGACGACTGAAAAAAAGGAATGTTCAAGTATTACTAGAAGTCAATTGGAAACTAGCAGGTTTACCCTGAAAAATTGTGATGAACGGTAAGTATACCTTCCCAGCGCCAACAAGACCGACGATCCCAAAGAATTCTCCAGGCTGCACGGTAAGCGATATGTTTCTCAGGGTGTCCACGATGGGGTCTGGTTGCCAACTCGCGCTCACTCCAGTCAGCACAAGCCCTGTGTGCTTCCCTTTCCCGCCTTCTAGCTCTGTCTCCTTCTCAAATCCGTTTTGCGTTATTGAAGTACTATTCAACAGCTTTGTCTTGGCCTCTAATACCTCAAGAGGTTCCAGTTCTTCCAGCTGAAGGAATTCCTATAAAATATATACGCTAATCAGCTATCGCAATTCCCGGCGCGGCACTGTGTCAAGGTCAATCTGTGTAAATACAGTTAAAATTTATAAGTTACGCAAGAGTTTTATTCGTTGTAGGTATACATACTCATACTTCATACTTTGGACCATCACTTGATGTTGATTGATATCAATGAGATAATAATTTAGTTGATGGGATCAATTCTGCAGACTCATGAGGTCGACCGGCGTTTATCAAGATAACGCAAGCAGTTTCATTCATTGTATTCTACTTATGACGTTATACTTTGGATTGTCAGTCATTGTGATAGTGAAGATTTAGTTCTTGATTGATATCAATATTGATACTGATTGATACAATAAACCCGAATCTGTAAATTCTGCAGACTCATAATCGTAAGGTCAACTGGCGTGTATTGATATGAGTTACGCAACAGTTTTGCTCTTGGTATTTATGACGTTATATAATAATTTGGATTGTAAGTCATTATGATAGTGAATATCTAGATCTTGATTGCTATCATGTATGTTAACAGATACGCGAATCTTTTAGTTGAAGGTGTCAATTCTGCAAACTCATGGTCCTAACGCTTGACGGAAGTATCCTAAATATCAATCAGCGAGTGTTGATATGAGTTGCGCTTACGCAAGTGTTATATTAATTTCACGACGCTTTTGATACTTTGGGCTATCACAGTGATTGATATCATATGTATGTAAACAAAACAGAAACTAATATTTTATATGATTGGATCAATTCTGCATACTCATGACAAATGACAACTTACTTCCAGTCGCTTAACAGAGACTCGTGATTCAGCGAGAAAAGTCAAGGCCATTGGGAAGAATATGCTGCATATAAGTTGAAGCAAGTTAAAGTATTGCACCAAGGAGAATGCTACTTGAGCTCGGATGTCTCCTCCTAGCACCACAAATGTGACAATCGCTGAGAACAGTATGAATCTCTCTGTGAACACCATGAGAGCCGTGGAGAATCCTTTAATCATTGATGTGCGCATTATGAAGCTCACTTCTATTCTGTAAACAAAAGGTAACTTAGTTAGGAAGGAAAAAATAATAGAATATGTATTTACTTGTAGACAGCACTTCCTAAGTAAACATACTTGCGTAACTTGTCCACGAGCCTCTCAAAAGGCTTTTCCCAGGCGTACATTTTAATAACTTGGACTCCATCTAAAAGCTCGCTCATTACTTTGACGCGTTCATCAGTGCGCTTAGCGATCTTTCCACGAAGCACACCTTGACGATTGCTCAGATACGCTGAAATACATAGAAATAAGATATTGTTATCAGTAATCAACTACCTCGCCTATGCTAGCTCAGCCTCCACGGGTCTATTCGTAATAGGTACCTACTTAAGTTTTAGAAAAACTTCAATACTTATAGGAAGACTAGCTGTCCCGGCGAACTTCGTTCCACCTTACACTACACTACACTACCCTACCCTATACTTTCCTACCCTAAACTACACTACTCTACCCTACACTACACTACCCTACCCTACACTACCCTACCCTACCCTACACTACACTACCCTACCCTACACTACCCTACCCTACACTACCCTACCCTACCCTACACTACCCTACCCTACCCTACCCTACCCTACGCTACACTACACTACCCTACACTACCCTACCCTACCCTACACTACAATACACTACCTTACACTACACTACCCTACCCTACCCTACCCAACACTACCCTACCCTACCCTAAACTACCCTACCCTACACTACACTACCCTACCCTACACTACCATTCCCTACCCTACACTACCCTACCCTACCCTACCCTACACTACCCTACCCTACCCTACACTACTATAAACCTATAAACCTCACGGAGCCCGAGACCTTGCCAACGAATGCAAAACCGTGGAAATAGGTTCGTGCGTTCTGGAGTTATAGCGTCAGGAAGGAAAACCCGACTTATTTTTATATAGTAGAGAAGATAAAATTAAATGAAAACGCTGAACACGTTAAAAAACCGACTTCCATTGCAACAACAAAGTACAATTTTGCATTATTACTTTTGGTTTTTGTTAATTTTTAAGAACCTCCTCCTTTTTAGAATTCGGTTGACAATTATTAGGTTTGAATAAGGGATGAGCCCCAACCTTGCACAAGCACAGTTTGCAGGAATATGACCAGCAGGGCCGACAGGGTGGCCAGTCCGATCTCCTGCCACACCAGGTAGGAGACCACAGGCACCAGGACCGGCATGACCCACAGGAAGTGAAGGTAGAGGGTCACAGTGTCGAACCGGTTCACATCATTCGACATCAGGTTAATTACTTGTCCAGGCGCTGTCTTGTTGCTCCCTACTCGGTCGAGTCTTAAAATCTGTAAAACGCAAAATAAGGTTCCGTAGTTATTTAGATTATGATAAAGAAATGTTAGGCTAGTATGGCTAGTGCGTGTCGCGTGTCGGCCCACGCGCAAAATAAGGTTCCGTAGTTATTAAGATTTTGATAAAGAAATGGTGGGCTAGTGTGGCTAGTGCATGTCGCGTGTCGGCCCACGCGCAAAATAAGGTTCCGTAGTTATTAAGATTTTGATAAAGAAATGGTGGGCTAGTGTGGCTAGTGCGTGTCGCGAGTCGGCCCACGCGCAAAATAAGGTTCCGTAGTTATTTAGATTATGATAAGGAAATGGTGGGCTAGTGTGGCTAGTACGTGTCGCGTGTCGGCCCACGCGCAAAATAAGGTTCCGTAGTTATTTAGATTATGATAAGGAAATGGTGGGCTAGTGTGGCTAGTACGTGTCGCGTGTCGGCCCACGCGCAAAATAAGGTTCCGTAGTTATTTAGATTATGATAAGGAAATGGTGGGCTAGTGTGGCTAGTGCGTGTCGCGTGTCAGCCCACGCGCAAAATAAGGTTCCGTAGTTATTAAGATTTTGATAAAGAAATGGTGGGCTAGTGTGGCTAGTGCGTGTCGCGAGTCGGCCCACGCGCAAAATAAGGTTCCGTAGTTATTTAGATTATGATAAGGAAATGGTGGGCTAGTGTGGCTAGTACGTGTCGCGTGTCGGCCCACGCGCAAAATAAGGTTCCGTAGTTATTTAGATTATGATAAGGAAATGGTGGGCTAGTGTGGCTAGTGCGTGTCGCGTGTCAGCCCACGCGCAAAATAAGGTTCCGTAGTTATTTAGATTATGATAAGGAAATGGTGGGCTAGTGTGGCTAGTACGTGTCGCGTGTCGGCCCACGCGCAAAATAAGGTTCCGTAGTTATTTAGATTATGATAAGGAAATGGTGGGCTAGTGTGGCTAGTGCGTGTCGCGTGTCAGCCCACGCGCAAAATAAGGTTCCGTAGTTATTTAGATTATGATAAGGAAATGGTGGGCTAGTGTGGCTAGTGCGTGTCGCGTTTCATACGGATGGACGTACAGACGAGAAGACGGACGGAAGGAAGCATACGAATGGACGTACAGATGAGCAGACGGACGGAAGGACGCATACGGATGGACGTACAGATGAGCAGACGGACGGAAGGACGCATACGGATGAACGTACAGACGAGCAGACGGACGGAAGGACGCATACGTATGGACGTACAGATGAGCAGACGGACGGATGGACGTGTACACTGTACATACAGGTGAAGCTAATAAAAGCGTGATAAAAACCGTCTGTGACGGCAAATTATTTTATTATAATATATTCTATACTACACATTGGTAACCATAGACATAGGATATAATGTAAGTATGTCGGTAACGACTAACGGTACTAGTATAGGCACTTTACCTTTCTATAAAGCAAGGAGCAGGCAGCAATTCTGATTTTCATTCCGACAGCTCCCTGGCACAGCATGATATGGTTCATCAATATTGCATTTCCGATACTTAAGGAATTCATCAAAACATTGTAAATATGTGCATTATTTCGTGTTTCTTGTGATTTTATGCCCGAAAAATATCCTATAAATAAACCTAGCGTGTACGGTAGCAGCGGCCTGTAAGGAATTAAAAAGAACATTAAGAATGTTCATGTGGTCCGTCTAAAAGCATTGTTTCATAATACCATTGAAAAATATTTTCATTCAAAACCTCACCAAAGAATGATGAACAGCAACCCGACTGCGAAGCCGACCATCATATACTCGAGCCAGAAGCATCGTATGATAGCTTTAGAGAGCGAGGGCTTGTTGCCCTTCCGTTGGGCTTCCTGCAGCTCCGTATGCCACGCCTGTTCCAGGCGGTCGCCGAGCCGGCCGGAGCTGTCGCCGCTGCGGGCCTGCCACAGGTCTTCCAAGTTGAGACCATTTCTGTACCCTTTCCAGAACAACTTGAAGCTCCACCTGCCGCACAGAGAAATGACTTGAAAGACGAAGCAACTTGAAAGATCTGTTTCGGAGAAATATATTTGTTCCACCGGAAAGCACGCACGCATGCATACGCACGCACGCACGTACGCACACACATACACACGCACAGTACTTTGAGCTTTTTTGTTATCTAACGGTATAGAGGCAATATTATGTAGACAATCTAAACACCCAATTGAAAATAATAGTTCGTAACGAGTCGCTGCCGATGGTTAATTGAAGACCAACCAATCAGACAATGGCTTTAACACGTCTCCTTGTGTAAAGAATTGAAAAGAGTAAGTAGTTAGGTACACACATTTCGGATGATTGTGATAGTTGACGGTAAAATGATGTGTTTCACTCATTTGTTACGCGGTACAAGTATGCACGAGACAAACGTACGAGTATGAGTGGTGGACTCACTGACTACGAGTAGATACAGGATACACGTGACGTGACGGTGACGTCAAGATAGTTAGTACGAGTATGCACGAGACAAGCGTACGAGTACGAGTAGGAGTGGTGGACTCACTGACTACGAGTAGATACAGGATACACGTGACGTGACGGTGACGTCAAGATAATTGGTACGAGTATGCACGAGATAAGCGTACGAGTACGAGTAGGAGTGGTGGACTCACTGACTACGAGTAGATACAGGATACACGTGACGTGACGGTGACGTCAAGATAGTTGATACGAGTATGCACAAGACAAACGTACGAGTACAAGTACGAGTGGTGGACTCACTGACTACGAGTAGATACAGGATACACGTGACGTGACGGTGACGTCAAGATAGTTGGTACGAGTATGCACGAGACAAGCGTACGAGTACGAGTACTAGTGGTGGACTCACTGACTACGAGTAGATACAGGATACACGTGACGTGACGGTGACGTCAAGATAGTTGGTACGAGTATGCACGAGACAAGCGTACGAGTACGAGTACTAATGGTGGACTCACTGACTACGAGTAGATACAGGATACACATGACGTGACGGTGACGTCAAGATAGTTGGTACGAGTATGCACGAGACAAGCGTACGAGTACGAGTACGAGTACGAGTGGTGGACTCACTGACTACGAGTAGATACAGGATACACGTGACGTGACGGTGACGTCAAGATAGTTGGTACGAGTATGCACGAGACAAGCGTACGAGTACGAGTGGTGGACTCACTGACTACGAGTAGATACAGGATACACGTGACGTGACACTGACAGTGATGACAAGATGGTTGGTACGAGTGTGCACGAGACAAACGTACGAGTACGAGTGGTGGACTCACTGACTACGAGTAGATACAGGATACACGTGACGTGACGGTGACGTCAAGATAGTTGGTACGAGTATGCACGAGACAAACGTACGAGTACGAGTGATGGACTCACTGACTACGAGTAGATACAGGATACACGTGACGTGACGGTGACGTCAAGATAGTTGGTACGAGTATGCACAAGACAAACGTACGAGTACGAGTACGAGTGGTGGACTCACTGACTACGAGTAGATACAGGATACACGTGACGTGACGGTGACGTCAAAATAGTTGGTACGAGTATGCACGAGACAAGCGTACGAGTACGAGTACGAGTGGTGGACTCACTGACTACGAGTAGATACAGGATACACGTGACGTGACGGTGACGTCAAGATAGTTGGTACGAGTATGCACGAGACAAGCGTAGGAGTACGAGTACGAGTGGTGGACTCACTGACTACGAGTAGATACAGGATACACGTGACGTGACGGTGACGTCAAGATAGTTGGTACGAGTATGCACGAGACAAGCGTACAAGTACTAGTACGAGTGGTGGACTCACTGACTACGAGTAGATACAGGATTCACGTGACGTGACGGTGACGTCAAGATAGTTGGTACGAGTATGCACAAGACAAACGTTCGAGTACGAGTACGAGTGGTGGACTCACTGACTACGAGTAGATACAGGATACACGTGACGTGACGGTGACGTCAAGATAGTTCGTACGAGTATGCACGAGACAAGCGTACGAGTACGAGTACTAGTGGTGGACTCACTGACTACGAGTAGATACAGGATACACGTGACGTGACGGTGACGTCAAGATAGTTGGTACGAGTATGCACGAGACAAACGTACGAGTACGAGTGGTGGACTCACTGACTACGAGTAGATACAGGATTCACGTGACGTGACGGTGACGTCAAGATAGTTGACAACAACGCTAACAACCTTCAGAACGACCGGCTACAATCACAAAACGCACAATGGTCCATAAGTTGAAAAAGACTTAATCCATAAAAAAATGCATTTCGATTTCGACTTTCTGATAAATACGAAGCTGCTGGATGCGGGCAGCGGGCAGCGGGCAGCGGGCAGCGGGCAGCGCATGACCGTTCTTTATTTTTCCCTTCATCTGGGGTAATACCTCAAATATACATTTAGGCCCCTTATTTAACTCGTACTCACCTTTGATTCCGTTATTGTTGGTTAATGTCGTGTATCGAAGTATAATAATATTATTTCATACTTTTGAGTGAATTTCGTTTTGAAGTCGGTTTTTAGTTTTTAACTTTTATTTTTATTTTCTTTATTTTTAGTGATATTACTATCTATCTTACAATGTTAAACGTAATCACCCACTCGGCAATAGGAACCATCAAATCATAAAGCATGTGTTTCATTAACAGATACAGATTCCTGCGGCTTCCATCATCATCTCTACAGCATTAAAGTTAAGGATTCCATCATCAGCTCAGCTAATCTGTAAGAATACAACTATCGGTCTATACGTACCTACGTAAAATATATTTGAAAAATTACCCTCCAACTCCTAACCGTTAAGGAGTTATACCTTCCGTCATAAGCTCATCAACATGAGAAGATGACTACCAGACGCAAATACTTTAATAGTTTTAGAAAATACATGGAACACGTAAAACGTGTCTATAAAATTTTAGGGCTGCCCTCGTTTCCCCTGGGATCCCATCATCATATCCTGACTTGGTGACAATGGAACCCCCTCGGGAGTATACTATTTCGAATAAAATAAGAATTTTGAAAATCGGTTTACAATCGGCGGAGATATCGCGTAACAAACATCAAAAAAAAAACATACAGTCGAATTGAGAACCTCCTCCTTTTTGAAATCGGTTGAAAAGGCTATCATTCCAGGAGGGAAACTCTAGTTTTTCATACTTTTCAGTAAACATTTACCGTAGTCGGGTTTTAGTTTTCAACATTATTAAAATTATTTATACTTCCTTTATCGTGTAAAGAGTGCCACTCAAAAACCGTCTTCCATGCAATCGATTCCTTACTTGTCCTTATTTCCTTACTAATATTATTATAAATGTGAAAATGAGTTTGCTTGTTACCTTTTCACGCTTCAACACCTTAACCAATCTTGATGAAATTTGGCGTGCAGGTAGCCCGTGTCACGGGGAAGAACACTTTTTATCACGGGAAAATAGCATAGTCTGACGCAGTTCCTGAGGGAACTGAAAAAATACTCTTTTTTTGGGTAATTTTATCTACCAGATACGCTAAAACTACCGGGTTTATGATATAGCGTCCCTACTTATCTACCCGAGGGCATAACAGTGGGGGGCCGCTATTCCTGCCAACACCATAAAGGTGAAGACAAGGACCAGTTACGGTAGGTCTTGCCGCCAAGATGCTTGTCCCGGTACTCTGCAAGGCGATGCTCTCGCAATGGGACAATGGAATGTTGTGATTTTTTGCACAGAAATGGTTGGAGGGCGGGGGGTGAGAAATAACATAATTTACTATTTAGCATATCCTGACATAGTTCCCGAGGGATCTGGGAAAAACTCATTTCCACGCTCGCGTACGTCGGCGTCGGAACGGAGCAATGAATTGAAGTGATTTTTGTATAGAATTGGTTGAGCGGATGGGAAGTGACATAGACTACTAATCAGAATAGCCCGATATAGTTCCTGAGGGATATGGAAAAAAGTTATGTACGTTCGTTCCTTTCCCTCTAATATGGTTGAGGGGAGCGATGGCTGAATTTCTTGGCGTTATACTCGTGACCGGGTGCTATCCGTGTGAACTGCCCTACTCTTGTCGAAGGCATTAAGGCCCATGTGTGATATTACTGTCCATTACACCGGCACAGCGGCAGGTCCGGGGTTCGGATTATCGAGGCCCTACTGTAATTATAAAATGCACTTTATTTACTTCTTTTAAATTCACGTTTTCGAAAATCTGAATGGTACACTTACTACAATTTCGTGTTTTACTTATATGTATTACAACCGGTCAATTCATTTTCGAAAAATTAGAATGATTAGTTTTTATAGAAGAAAATTTTTAAGCGTACCTTTAGAATGTTTTCACCTTAGATACTAACAAATAGAAGTGAAGTAACCAAGCCATGAAACAGGATGCAAAATAAAGTTAAATTCACTGTATTATAGAAAATTTTTAAGCTGGGTGTTGGTCGACACCGGCGAAGACAAAATAGTCTACGCTTGTGTATACCGATCGCACAGCGGAGATCAGGAGACAACCAGGTTAATTGAACATCTGTGTGAGGCCGCCGATGAGGCTCAACTAAGGTACCCGTCAGCACAACTGGTCCTTCTGGGGGACTTCAATGCTCACCATAAGGAGTGGCTGTTCCCATACCAGAAGACCGACCATGCTGGGAGAGAAGCGCTCAAACTCGCTTTGTCGCTAAATCTTACCCAGCTGGTAGACCAGGCGACGAGTGTCCCGGACGTTGAAGGTGAAACGGAAAATTGTTTGGACCTTCTCCTGACAACAGAACCAGACCGATATAACGTGTCAGTATCGTCAGCTTTGGGTACGTCCGATCATTGTCTGGTGAAGTCTGTACTGTCTTGTTCACCACCTGATCCCAGCCCTAGGGGTTCTAGACGGGTATGGCAGTACAAGTCAGCAGATTGGGATGAGATGCGCCACTTCTTAGCATCTTATCCTTGGCGGCGAATGTGCTTTTCTTCTAGTGATCCGTCGAGCTGTGCGACAGAAATCTCGAGAGTCATATGTCAGGCAATGGAATATTATATCCCGTTTTCTGACATTTCTCTCGAGAGCAAAGCTCGCCCGTGGTTTAATGCTGATTGCTGAGTGGCCGAAGCACTAAAGCATTCAGCTTACCAGGCTTGGGCTGATGCTCGGAATCGTAAAGCTCCGGACACGCGAGTTAAAAAGAAAGCCTTTGATAAAGCCGCCAAGTCCTACAAAAAGACGCTGCGTAGGGCACGCCTCGACCATATAAGCCGTATCGGATCAAAACTTGCCTCCTACCCTTCTGGGAGTAAGGCGTTTTGGTCCTTGGCTAAATCGGTCGAGGCGAACTTTTGCCGCTCGTCTTTGCCTCCACTGCTGAAACCTGATGGATCATTGGCTCACACGGCAACTGAGAAGGCTAATCTGTTTGCCTCTATGTTTGCCGAAAATTCACGTCTCGATACAGCGAATAGAATACCACCCCAGTTATCTCCTTGCGATACTACAATGCCCCCTATTCGTATCAAGCAAAAGGAGGTACTCAAAACACTTCGCAATCTTGACGTGAACAAAGCCAGTGGACCTGACGGTATACCAGCTATAGTGCTAAAGAACTGCGCTCCTGAGTTGTCTCCTGTTTTGACACGTCTGTACCGCCTCTCTCTTGAAACGGGTATAGTCCCAAAGTCCTGGAAGCTGGCCAACGTGCAGCCGGTGCCCAAAAAAGGCAGTCGTGCCGATCCCGCAAACTACCGCCCTATAGCAATCACCTCCGTAATCTGTAAGATTATGGAGCGTGTATTGAACACCCGCATTCTGGCATACCTAGAAGACAATGACCTCCTTAGCGATCGACAATACGGATTTCGCCGAGGTCGATCTACTGGAGATCTTCTAGTGTATGCTACGCATATATGGGGCGAGGCCATCGAGAAGCATGGCGAAGCTCTCGCTGTGTCACTCGACATCTCGAAGGCTTTTGATAGGGTCTGGCACGCTAGCCTTATTGGCAAGCTTCCTTCTTATGGTCTTCATTTGGGATTGTGTAACTGGGTAGCTGATTTCCTGAGGGAACGGTCTATTCGAGTGGTCGTTGATGGCTGTTCCTCAGACCTATTGGCGATTGATGCCGGGGTACCTCAGGGATCTGTTCTTTCCGCAACACTATTTCTGCTTCACATAAACGATCTGCTGAAACCCGGTATAATTGGTTATGCAGACGATAGCACGGTTGTAGAAAGATACCTGTCCAGTGCACGAGCTAACAGCGTTGATACGCTGTTTCTGAGAGAGGCCATGATAGAGCGCATTAACCTATCACTTCAGGCAGTGTCTGAATGGGGTGATTCCAACCTCGTAAGGTTTAATGCCTCTAAAACACAGGCGTGTCTTTTTTCCGCCAAAAGGAGTCCATTCACCTTGACTCCAACTCTCCGGAATGAACCGATTCAGATATCTGACCACCTGGAACTCCTCGGCGTGGATTTAACACCCAATCTTAACTTCGGTCGTTACATTGAGTCCAAGGCAAAAGTTGCTGCAATGAAGCTGGGCATTCTCTCTAAGGTGAGACGGTACTTCACACCTGGACAGCTGCTTACCTTATATCAAGCACAGGTCCGCTCATGTATGGAGTACTGTTCACACTTATGGGATGGATCAGCCCGCTATCAGCTGGATACCTTGGACGCCATCGACCGACGCGCACGGATACTCATTGGCGACGATGAGCTAGTCAATGACAAGCTCCAAAGCCTTGAGCATCGCCGCAAAGTCGCCTGTCTATCGGTATTCTATCGAATTCATTTCGGAGAGTGCGCGCAAGAACTTCACGACCTCATTCCCCCGGCTCCATTCCACCGTCGGTCAACGAGACGCAGGGAGGGGTTGCACCCCTTTGTTGTTGATGTTCCACCTTTTCGCACGAATCGTTACGCTTCTTCATTTATTATGCGTACAGCGCAGGAGTGGAACTCCTTGCCTGCGTCAGTGTTTCCCGATTCCTATAATTTGGGGATCTTCAAGGCAAGAGTGAATAGGCATTATTTGAGTTTGCGTGTACCATCCTCGACTGCATCATCACTTACCATCAGGTGAGTTGCAGTCAAACGCACTCAAATTTTTAATTTAAAAAAAATTATAATATTTTTTTATAAAAATGGGTTTTTATTTTTCTCAGAGAAGGTAAAAACGGAACCATTATAGAATCACTCGTGTGTCTATCCGTCTGTCTGTGACGGCCAATTATCGAAAAAACTTGTGGACCGATTGTAATGAAATTTGGTACACATAATTATACATGTAACTCAGTGACCCAAGACGGATGTGTAACGTAAATTAATGAATGTAGAACCCATAATAAGTAGAGCCCTATTTACCTAGAGCAAAGTATGTACTGAGAGGTCTTGTTCTGTTGGTAGTTAAAGTTTTGGTGCGGAACCCTGTTTTTGTGACCCCGAGTCGCATTTGGCCGGTTTCTCTGGGTTGCCACCACGGTAAAAAATCACTTATTATTTTTTTACAAATAAAAGTGGCTCACGATTTTGATGATACTCGGTATGTTACTATACAATACCTAACTGATGTATATGGCCTACAGTACATGTCAGTTCTTTGTTCCAGAAAAAAATAATGAAACATTCTGAATAATTAGGACTTAATAAGGTTTACTGCACTGGGTACTTCATTATTCCAGGAAAAAATAGAGTAAAGTTCCTCCTATACAAACCGAAATTATTTGTAAATTTTTCATCAAGTCTGATATTACCTTAGGTAGGTACTGTATTCTTTGCTACTAAGTTACTGGAATGTTAATTTGTGTGTGCCCGACGACGACAGAGTACAGACGGTGAACTCTTCGCGAGACAGTATGCACAGCGAGCCTGTACAATAATGTAATCCTCGAAGCCTTTCTGAGTTCTGATACTTATGCGATTTTTGGTGTGGCTGTGAGCTCCTTCAGCGAGCGGTCTTATTCTCTCAATTGTGGCAAAACTCTGTCCTTTCAAAGTCTGGTGAATACGGTAGCCTAGGCATGATTACGACGTTTTTGGCAAAAATTATAACAACAGGCAACATGACGTGTGAGCGGTCGCATTTCCATGGTACAAACATAATCCATGACAAAAGGCATCGTCATTAACATATTCTCAGCCTTTTGTGAAGAGCTTGTAGGTACTACTTATAATTTTTGTTTTGCTCATAGCATAGTAGACCCGCCAAAGGCCACAGTCGACATTTTAAGTTCGTCGGAGCACTTAATTTCATTTTACACACAAAATTATTTATTTTTTCATGCTATCAAAAATACGGTTCAAAGAATCTGTATAAATATACTGAATAATGTAATAGCGCACCGATACAAGTGTGAACCACATACTGCCAAAAACATACTAAAAATGCAAAATGGGTGATACATACAACGTAATATTTTGGGGATATGTGTACCTATACCAACATAACAAAAAAAATGGAATGTACATACGTAGCTCGCTAAAGATTTTTTTTGAACAAATCTCGTAGTATATGTGAAATGTGATCGTCCGAAATACCAACTTTGAGATGTTTACGAAAATGCACTTTAAATCAAGACAGTAGTGTTCTAAAAAAGTATCCTCAATTAGCGGAGAAACTGTTGGACCGATTTTGATGAAATTTTGTACATTAGATGTTTAAAATTATTTCCCATTTAAAAAAACTCAGTGTACGAAAAATATATTAAAGATATCTTTTTCTCCAAAATGGCGCTTAGTAAGTTTTCCAAAATTTCATTAACGACATATTTTATTTTAATTTTGCAATGTATTTATTTTGATGTACAATAAAGATTTATTTGATTTGAATTTGAATTAACACCTCAAATATGTCTGATGATGTACATCAGGGAAACCTCTACAAATTGTAAGTATCTGTCATATGATGTATATCCGGGCAAACTCTACAAAATGTACATCAGGGAAAACTCTACAAATTGTAAGTATCTGTCATATGATGTACATCAGGGAAAACTCTACATTTTGTAAGTTCTTACAATTTTGTAAGTATCTGTCATAAGATCAGGGAAAATTCTTTAAATTGTAAGTTTTTTCATATGAAAAAACTCTAAAAATTGTGATAGTTAATACTTTCTAAATAAATAAAACTGCGTTTTTAATTTGTCAGCGACCGGTTTCGAACACCATCTTTAGGCAGACTCTATTATTCTCTACTCTTTATTTTACGACTCTACTATTTATTTTATGTGGAATTAGTTAGATATATACCAATATGTGTCTACAAGTTGTAAGTATCTGTCATATGATGTATATCAGGGAAAACTCTACAAATTGTAATTATCTGTCATATGATGTATATCAGGGAAAACTCTACACATTGTAAGTATCTGTCATATGATATATATCAGGGAAAATGCAAATTGTAAGTATCTTTCATATTACATATATCAGAGAAAACTCTACACATTGTAAGTATCTGTCATATGACATATATCAGGTAAAACTCTACAAATTTATACGTACATATCTGTCATATGATGTATATAACAGTGAAATCTCTACAAATTGTAAGTATCTGTCATATGATTTATATCAGAGAAAACTCTACAAATTGTAAGTATCTGTCAAACAAAAAAAATGTTCCAAATATTTGTCAAATTTACGCAATCGAGAAAACTTGCTAACATCAATAATATTCTATGAATGGTATATCTAGGAAATCTCTGTGAATTATTGTACAGCCACGTTGTGCATACTTTCTCGCGTGGCGTTCACCGTCTGGCATATGGCATAGATAAATCAACATTAAAAAAAACGCTATCCTGTATAGCAAAGAAAATAGGTGTGCCTTGATAAAAAAATATTCATAATCTGATGTTGTATGGAAGTTAACTTATTCCAATTTTTCTGCTACGGAGTGCAGTGAGTGAGCCTTGTTCGTCAACAACCCCTGCGCCCTACACGGTCCCACTGCGGGGGCACGCGTCTCTTCCCAAACTCGGGCAGGTTAGTGGGTAGGTCACACTCCCTTGCCAGCCAAGTCCGGGGTGAACGTAGGCCTCATTATGTTCTAGTAGCTCACAAAAAGTTATAAAAATAGAGCTATGCCTAATAACTCTAATAACTCCAATAACAAATATTCACGGGAAATACCTTACTCCGATTTTTCCTGGAATAATAAACTTCTTAGTGTACTAGGCCTTAAAAAGTTATAGTAACTTTAACTATAATAAATTAGAGCCATTTACACACACATACACACACACACATTCTTAATATTTTGACTCTCTATAGTTTAAGACAATGATCTCCATTAAAGCTCAAATTCGTTTTTTTACCATCACAGCACCTTCTTCACTCCTGCGTCGCAAGAAGCTACCTTCCATACAAATTATTTTCAGAAAAAAATGTTAGATGTTAGGTAGGTACGAGTGTCGAGTAACACAACTACACACACGCTTTCACGAGAAGGTACTATTTTCCCCGCCCGAGAGACATTCAGTTTATTTCGAAAGTAATGATAACATTGTACCGAGATAGATTGTTTGAGAAAATAAATTTAATTATTAAACATAATAAAATAGTATTAGGTACTTACGTGAAAAATATTTTAGACAGTATATTAGCGTTCTCATGTTGATTCTTTGCTTTAAGAGTCACTTTTGACTCCATTGTGCTATTGGCATTGAGCTGCCGCAAGGAAGTTAAGTACGAGAATCTCCAATTTTAAGTAACCACTTAGTTAATCAAAATTAAAAAAAATCTTAGGTTATAACCTAAGTTAGGTACTAAATAGTTAACTTTTAGCTAAGTACTTATTGTGTTATCTATCACCGGTGTCGTGTCGAACCAAACCGTTAAATGGTTACTTATCTATCATACACTTTTTCTTCTTTCAGTTCAACATAACAAAACTGGGTGGCACTCTCAGATCACAGCAGTGGCACTGGTAGATGAGGTAACATCACTCCACCGTCGAATGTTTAGCAGCTACTTCTAATAAATATAGACTAGTACGGAAACGCAACAGCAAAAGCTACACTTTGTGACCCTGGTGACACTTTGGAGCACTGGATGGTAAAATATTGCCGTCTGTGAGGTACGGTAACAGTTATTAAGTACTAAAACGTTTATTAAATTCTGCAATTTGGTAAAAAAAATGCATTTTAACTATGGAGACGACTATGAAGGAAACTGGAAACCAGCTATCGTTTTGGTCGCCGGCGACGTACTGACGTACTGCCGGACGCCGGAGTGCAGGCCGGGCGCCGGCCGACAGACGGTGAGTGGCTTACCGCCGCGCCGCCGCGCCGCCGCGCCGCCGCGCCGCCGCTGCCCCCGTGCCCTGCCTGCCCCGTACGACGTCATCGTCATCTGGTGCCCTGCACGTGCTGCACGTTTCCTGTGCTTAGCTTATTCAATGAATAAGAAATTCCAACATTTTGTCACAAATGTGTCTCTTAGTCATAGAGCATTAAACCCGACGTGTCCCCGACAATGACTTTCTAAAGTCATTGGTCTCCAGCTTCACATAATATGTGTTCTGTCTCAGCCCTAGTTATATACAAAGTACTCTGTGTCGCAGCCTCGCAGTGCAAGTGTCAATGTCCAAAGTCACGGCACAGATGAGTGAGATACTAGGTAGTACTAGTTAGTGCAGTGCGGTGCGGTGGTCACACATTGGATTGCAGGGGAGCGAAATGTTTTAAACTCTGTGGCCACGTGGTCACAGTGTTAGTAGTTACTTAGGTACTAACGTTACAGTACAGTCACACCCCGGACACTGCATACAAATGGTCATGAAATGACATTTCTAAAAACAAATGACGGAGCAAGCAAAATCATAGCGAAATCCTATACGTTCAATAACTAATCTGTATCACCCTGGGTGACGAGGGGGTGAGGTAGCAATCTAGAGAGCGGCAGGGAGTGTCCATACTTTATGATAGTACTAATATGTATACTTTGGTACAGTACATACTACAGGCAGGAGGCACACAGGCCACAGGTAAGGATATGAAGTAAAATAGAACTTATTGGAACGCTTCTCATTTGGGTTTTCGATAGAAGGGTAACCCCAACCCCGCTGAAATCGATTCAAGGATATTACTAGTTTTTAGGGTTCCGTACCCAAAGGGTAAAACGGGACCCTATTACTAAGACTTCACTGTCCGTCCGTTTGTCTGTCTATCTGTTCGTCTGTCACCAGGTTTAATGAACCGTGATAGCTGTTAAAATTTTCACAGATGATGTATTTTTGTTGTCGCTATAACAGCGAATACTAAAAATGAGAAAAAGTGAAAAAATAAGAGGGGTCTCCATACAAAAACCTGTTTTTATTAAACATGAAGAAACTAGCGCCATCTAGTATGATGTTACGGAACCCTTTCTACTAGTGCCATCTAGTATGATGGTACGTCAACCAGGGGAGACCCTGCGTCATATAACCTCCGGTTGTTCTATGCTTGCCAACACTGAGTATTTGCACAGGCACAACCAAGCAGCCAGGATCCTACACCAAGAGATCGCTCTAAAGTATGGCCTCATATCTCGGCGGTTGCCTTATTACAAATACACGCCGGAGCCGGTTCTCGAGAACGACCGCGCCAAGCTCTACTGGGACCGACCCATCATCACGGACAGGACTATTCCTTCGAATAAGCCTGATATCGTGTTGATGGATCGGGCGCAGTCAAGGGTGTTTTTGGTGGATATCACTATCCCATACGACGAAAACCTCGTGCAGGCTGATGCCGAAAAAAGGACCAAGTACTTGGACCTGGCGCACGAGATTACTGATATGTGGCAAGTGGAATCCACTGAAATCATCCCCGTAGTCCTATCCGTGAACGGACTAATTCCAGCCGACCAAGAAATCGTTCTAGTAGAAAAGTGACAGTTGGAATAACGCCAAGTAAGTTTACTAAACAAGTAAGCTGGTTTTTTAGTTTTAATAATGTCAAACAGTAAAGAAGAATAATAAAGTTTTAACCGTCCCTCCATTTTTAGAATATTGGATCCATCCAAATATGGTGTCACGTGAGTCCTAAAGGGGATAGCAAAACAAAAACGTGCACAGGCATTTTGTACACGTTGTACTTGACGGAGTGACCGTTTAAGTAAACAAGGACCGTAAACCGTTAGGCCATAATTTAATTTGGATAGAACAAGACTTTCAACTAATGCAATACGGAGATCAGTGCTAATGAAGGCCCTAATTTTGTATAGGACCTTAAGACGATACAGACAACTTCGGACAAGCTCAGTGACATGATTTTCGAACCGCAGCCGGCTGTCCATAACCAAGCCAAGATTTCGGGCCACTTCCACGTGAGGTATTTGCTCACCAGCGATCATGATGCGTGGGTTTTGAGATTTTATGATACTTATTTGATTTGCCGAGCCTAAAACCATTATTTTAGATTTTAAGGGATTCAGAACAAGAGAATTAGAGCCAGCCCACCTATAAATACGATCCAAATCGTCATTAATTAACTGAATTGAAGTGAAATTGTCTCTGGGGTTATATGAAATATAAATTTGTAAATCATCTGCATATAAATGAAAATTTGCAGTGATGTATACACTTGACAATATCAGCACTGTATAAAATAAATAGTAAAGGACCCAGGATTGATCCCTGAGGGACGCCACGTTCGACAGCACGGAGAGAAGATCTAAGTTTAGTGCCATCTTTCTTATCTATTACTACTTGTTGTCCTCTCCCAGTTAGATAACTGTTGAACCATTTAATTGCGGGTACATCGAAACCATAATACGAAAGTTTAGAAAGAAACATAGAAATGTTAATTGAGTCAAATGCACGAGAAAAGTCTAGCAGAGCGAGAAGTGTGCCTTGTCCAGAGTCTTGAGCTGCGAGTATATTGTCAACGACATCTAACAGAGCTGTTGCAGTACTATGACCCTTTCTAAACCCAGACTGGTGTTCAGGTAAAATATTGTTTTTATTGCAATACTGAAGGACTTGCTGGTAAACCACTTTTTCTAATATCTTTGAAAGAATAGGCAAAAGACTGATAGGACGTAGATCTTTAATGGCAGATGGTTCAGTAGTTTTTGGAATGGGTCTCACAATTGCAGTTTTCCACTGTGATGGGAACACACCGGCGGAAATAGACTTGTTGGTAATATCAGTTATTAAAGAAAGCGTATGAGGTAGAGTAAGAATCAACATGTCAATGCCGATGCCATCGATACCCTGAGCTTTAGATTTAATAGACTGAATACATTTTGCCACATAATTTTCATGAACTAGTTAAAGAAAAAGTAAAAGAAAAAGTGTTATCATTAAACCTATTGAATTTGAAGAAAGTTAGGTCGGATAAACGACCTCATTCCCCCCTCTTCATTTCATCATCGCACGACCAGGTGCGGAGGGCGATTCCACCCCTTTGTCGTTGATGTTCCACCTTTACGTACAAATTCCCTGCCGACGTCTGTATTTCCCGATTCGTATAATTTAGGAATCTTCAAAACGAGAGTGAATAAGCACTTTTTGAGATTGTGTTACATCCTCGGCTTCATCGGCACTTACCATCAGGTGAGGTGCAGCCAAACGCACTAAAATTTTTATTTAAAAAAAAGAAGTTCACTAAAACACCACTAGATTGCGCTAGTAGTAGTTTACTGTATGGAGTACTGCTCTCACTTGTGGGACGGATCGGCTCGTTACCAGCTATATGCCTTGAATTCTATCGACCGACGCGCTAGGAGACTCATTGGCGACGAGGAACTTGATCAAACAGGCTCCAAAGCCTGAGCATCTCCACAAAGTCGCCTGTCTATCGGTGTTCTACAGGATTCATTTCGGAGAGTGTGTCCTGGAGCTTCACCACCTCATTCCCCCTCTCCATTTCATCATCAGACGACCAGGTGCGGAGGGCGGTTTCACCCATTTATCGTCAATGTTCCTTGTTCGAGAGTCATTACGAATCGTCTCGCACGCAGGTTTGACGACTTCCAGCCTCCCAAACAAGCTGGTTTCCGAAAAAGTTTTAGTACTGCGGCAGATTATACAGGAGACCGAAGAGTACAATCAGCTACTATACTTGGCGTTTGTGGACTATGAGAAAGCCTTTGATTCAGTCGAAACCTGGGCTGTACTACAGTCTCTCCAGCGGTGTCAAATAGGCCATCGATACATCGAGGTGTTGAAGTGTCTGTATGAAAACGCCACCATGTCGGTTCGCCTCCAGGATCAGAACTCGAAACCTATCCAGTTGCAGCGAGGGGTGAGACAGGGAGACTGTTCACCGCAGCCCTGCAAGATGTTTTTAAGCTTCTGGATTGGGGTGGTCTTGGCATCAATATCAACGGCGAGTACATAACCCACCTCCGATTCGCTGACGTTATCGTGGTCATGGCTGAGACTGTGGAAGACCTAAGCACAATGCTCGATGGCCTCAGTAACGTCTCTCAACAAGTGGGTCTGTGGCGACATCTGCAGCACCCGCCACTAACAACTACATACCTCAGCTCAAGACTGAACCATAGATCAAATGATATGCAGAATTGCATCTTCGCATCGATAGATGGCACCATCATCGCAAGAAGGCTCTTAACAAAGCATCTACAACGCACTATCTACATTTCCTTGCTCATACGCATATATTATACAAGAACCAACCACACACGGTTGGTCCACGGCCGGACCCCAGGCACACCACCTCGCCTGGCGGAGATATCTCCCTTTATTCTCGTCATGTAGGAACACATCCGTTCCTACATTGATGAACCCGACGTGATAATGACGTTAAAATGAACATGGACATGACGAAAATAATGTTAAATGTCCGTGTCGCACCCACCCCTCTAAAGGTTGGAGACTCTACCACAGATTACTAAATAGTTACTTCCTCTACACTGGAAGTTGTTGACGAATATGTATTTTATTATTATAAAAGCTCATATACGTCCCCACCGAGGGGCTCGAGCCTACCCTGAATCAGGGCGATTAGGCCTTAGTTGACCACGCGGGCCCAGTGTGGGTTGGTCGACTTCACACACAACCTTCGAGTTTCTTCGCAGGCGTGTGCAGGTTTCCTCACGATGTTTTACGAAGTATATGTACGTAAGTTTTTTGAAAAACTCATTGGTACCTACATTGGCCGTCCAAGATTTGAACCCGGTAACTCTGGTTAGATGGACCGAGTCGTTACCGGTTGAGCCACCGACGATTTAATATACGAATAGACGAATATGTATACCAGGGACAATCAGTCCAGCTACGTAGGTCCAACTTCAAGAAAGAGATCAATTGACGAATCCAACTCGGCTGGGCAGCGTTTGGGAAGCTTCGAAATATCTTCACGTCCCAAATACCGCAGTGTCTCAAGACTAAGGGCTTTGAGCAGTGTGTGTTGCCAGTGGTGACTTACGGAACTGAGACATGGTCGCTTATTATGGGCCTCATAAGAATGCTCAAGATCACCCAAGGGGCAATGGAGCGTGCTATGCTCGGAGTTTCTCTGCGTGATCGAATCAGAAACGAAGAGATCTGCAGGAGAACTAAAGTAACCGACATAGCTCACAGAATCGTTTAACTGAAGTGAAGTGGCAGAGGGCAGGGCACATAGCACGTAGAACAGATGGCCGATGGGGCAGTAAAGTTCTTGATTGGCGACCGCGCACCGGAAAACGTAACGTAGGCAGGCCTACCACGCGGTGGACCGACGACCTGGTGAAGGTCGCGGGAAGCCGATGGATGCGGGCAGCGCAGGACCGGTCGTCGTGGAAATCCTTGTGGGAGGCCTTTGTCCAGCAGTGGACGATTTTAGGTTGATATGATGATGATGATGTTCCACCTATACACACGAAGCGTTTTGCTTCTTCGTTCATCATGCGAACGGCCAAGGGGTGGAATTCCCTTCCGGCGTCTGTATTCCCTGATTCGTAAAATTTAGGAATTTTCAAGAAGAGAGTTGTAGTGTTTGTATCTGATAATACCTACAACCTTAGTTGTATGCATTGTCTCGTGCTCACGGTATGGTGGGGGAAACGTCAGAACGCGAGAGCCTCGGGCGAGAGCGGACGGGTACCTGCACGTATGGTGAGTTGCCGAGCCAGTGAAACTTGCTATAAAGAGGGAACACAACAAGTGGCGACGAGGACAAAGGTCAGTAAAAAAAATATAAAATGAAGATAAAGCATGAAGGGTGACAACAGTCGTAGAAAAGAAACAAATATTACACACCTACCTAGGTACTTACAACGATTTTACTTCCCATGTTATAATTTTCAAATCGTAAAATTAAATAAATTCGTTAGTGGTTGTAAAAAAAATTATTGATAAAAACATTTTTATATTTACAAAATATTTACAATTCGAGTAATTTTGCGGGTTGTGTTGGTATAGATACCTACCTACGAGTACATATATAAATTAAGTTACGTACTTACACGTATATGTTACCGTTTGTGTTTTACAATAAATTCTATTCTATATATAAGTAACTGGCTGTTTTCCGCGGCTTCGCCCGCGTGGACGGCGTTTCTATAACCTTCGAGGGTGCGCGGTGCGCGGGCCGCGGGCGGCTCGCGAGCGTGTAGCCTGTGTGTTGATCCGGGTCCTGATCTGTCTGCCTGCCGAATTTCGGTCGGATCCGTTCAGTGGTTTTGCGCGGGGAAGTGACAGGCATGCATACTCACAAACTTTCGCCTTTATAATATTAGTGTGATAAAATAATGAGCCACACCGGCCGGCCGGCGGGCACGGATGACATTAGCCGGCGCGGCGCCGCGGCGGAATCAGATTGCAAAACGTGGTGATGCGTTGTATGTACCTAGCCACGTAATGTGTTTATGGTTGGACTCGAGTGTATACTTACTTAGCTTACCTACCTGGTAAGGTCAAGCGTTTGATAGGTAACAGTTTCATTTTACAGAGATCGTACCACATAATTGTTAGCTAGCACTGCTATTGGTGTTAAAATCAATTGGCAACCTAATGCTTAACGCGCATGTATGAATCAGGTACTCACTTCAATTCAAATACTAAGTACCTCTTTAGTAGTTTTTCTTTTTTTTCTCCTGTAAAAACTAATCAGGAGGCACTAAAATTGTTTGTATCACTTTGTTAACTAGGTACATATCTACACATTACTAAATTTTTGTAAAATAACAGAATAGGAAACTTTGTACAAGTATTATGCATACAGTTCAGTAAAATTAAATTTTTAAAGAACAGAGGTATAGGGTATAGGCAGTAGAATAAAAATACAAATCTACGACAATATTCTGTTTTAAGTGGATATCTACGACATATTGTTACAGTCCTTCTTGTTTTCTTTATTTTGCGTGCACATTGGGTGATGTAACGTGTCTATTAACTTTGTTTGTCGTATCATCACCATAAAATTGAAATAAAAATAAAATAAAATTGAAGTAAAAATGTACCTCTATTAAATTGGAAATACCGGTACAAAAAAATGCACCTCCGTTAAATTGGAAACACTGGTAGAAACATACACCTATTAAATTGGAAATGTTTGGTACAAATGTACCCCCATTAAATTGGAAATGTTTGGTACAAATGTACCCCCATTAAATTGGAAATGTTTGGTACAAATGTACCACCATTAAATTGGAAATGTTTGGTACAAATGTACCCCCATTAAATTGGAAATGTTTGGTACAAATGTACCCCCATTAAATTGGAAATGTTTGGTACAAATGTACCACCATTAAATTGGAAATGTTTGGTACAAATGTACCACCATTAAATTGGAAATGTTTGTTACAAATGTAACCCCATTAAATTGAAATGTTTGGTACAAATGTACCACCTTTAATTTAGAAATGTTTGGTATAAATGTAACCTCATTAAATTGAAATGTTTGGTACAAATGTACCACCATTAAATTGGAAATGTTTGTTACAAATGTAACCCCATTAAATTGAAATGTTTGGTACAAATGTACCACCTTTAATTTAGAAATGTTTGGTATAAATGTAACCTCATTAAATTGAAATGTTTGGTACAAATGTACCACCATTAAATTGGAAATGTTTGGTACAAATGTACCACCATTAAATTGGAAATGTTTGTTACAAATGTAACCCCATTAAATTGAAACGTTTGGTACAAATGTACCACCATTAAATTGGAAATGTTTGGTACAAATGTACCACCATTAAATTGGAAATGTTTGTTACAAATGTAACCCCATTAAATTATAAATGTTTGGTACAAATGTACCACCATTAAATTGGAAATTTTAAAACAAATGTACTAGTACAGATTCCTATCGATAATTCTTTAACACCCGTTCACAACTATTCCGTCGGATTCCCATTCCAATAGAGGAAAAAATAGAATCTAAAATAAAAGAGCTTTTGGATTGTCATATTATAGAGGAGGTTCATGAACCATCTAAGTGGATATCTCCAATAGTACCCATACTAAAAGATAACGGAGAACTACGTCTTTGCGTAGATATGAGACGTGCAAACACCGCTATTATGCGAGAAAACCACCCATTACCATCAATGGAACATCTTCTGCCCAAGGTAAGGAAAGCACAGTATTTTACTAAACTAGACATAAAGAATGCGTTTCACCTGCAACTGTCGAACTGCATCCAGATTCGCGACATATTACGACATTTATCACTTCGAAGGGATTATACCGCTACAATGACGGAACCTTTAAAAGAATTACTAAGGATAAGGATTGGAAAAACTGCTAAAATTGCAGGATTTTGGACACAACGCCAGGATGAAGCATTTTTACAACTAAAGGACATACTCATTAATATTCAGACTCAAGGGTACTATGACGTCGAAGATAAAACGCAAGTTATTGCTGATGCTAGCCCTGTTGGGTTAGTTGCCGTATTGGTACAAATCGATGATAATGGCCCTCGAATTATAGCGTACGGCAATCGGACTTTAACCGACTGTGAGCGCAGATATAGCCAAACCGAAAAAGAGGCTCTAGCCTTAGTTTGGGCTATAGAACATTTTAATACCTTTCTCTTTGGGAAAGAGTTTGACTTGACCACCGATCATAAACCTTTAAAGGTGTTGTTTGGAAAGAAATCGAAGCCATGCGCCCGGATAGAACGGTGGGTGCTAAGATTACAGGCATACAGATACAATGTAAAGTATAAACCAGGGAAAACCAATATTGCGGATCCGGAGTTTGACTTGATCACCGATCATAAACCTTTAAAGGTGTTGTTTGGAAAGAAATCGAAGCCATGCGCCCGGATAGAACGGTGGGTGCTAAGATTACAGGCATACAGATACAATGTAAAGTATAAAACCGGGAAAACCAATATTGCGGATCCGTTATCACGGTTGTGTAAACACTCGGGAACTGTTAAACTCGAAGATGACGAACATGTACACCAGATTGTGGAGAGTGCTAGGCCACAAGCGGTTTCTACGTCAGAAATACTGATGCACTCAGAAATGGACCCGGAAATACGCAGCGTTAGGAAAGGCCTGTATGATAATAATTGGGACGAATCAGTCAAGTCGTATAAGATTTTTGAAAATGAATTATGTTTTTTCGGCAACATACTTCTAAGAGGAAACAAATTGGTTATACCTTGCAAACTTCGAAAGAAGGTCTTAGATGCGGCGCATGAAGGTCACCCTGGCATCGTAGCAATGAAGGGACGCCTAAGGACCAAGGTTGGGTGGCCAAAATTAGATAAAGATGCGGAAACTTTAGTAAACTGCTGCAAATCCTGCACATTGGTTAGTTTACCGAATCCACCTACCCCTATGAAGCGTCGTGAGTTTCCTGAAGCTCCTTGGATAGATGTGCAATGGAGTTATTGGGACCATTGCCTAGTAGCGACTACCTTTTGGTAATAATTGATTATTATAGTCGCTATAAATAGGTAAAGATAACAAAAACTATTACCAGCGCTCAAATTATCAAACTATTAAAAGAAATATTTAGCAGATTAGGGTACCCCATGTCAATTACAGCTGATAACGGTCGACAATTCGTCAGCGAAGAATTCAAAAAGTTCTGTAAAAAATGTAAAATCACACTGTTTAGCACAGTACCGTATTGGCCGCAACAAAACGGAGAAGTCGAGAGGCAAAACCGCGATATACTGAAACGTCTAAAATCGGCAAACTAGAGAAAAAAGACTTACAAGAAACTCTGTGGGAATACCTAATGATGTATAACCCTACTCCCCACACCGTAACGGGAAAAACACCTGGGGAATTATTTTTTAAAAAGACAGAACAAGGACAAAATTCCAATGCTACAGAATTCAAGCAATAAAGGAGACGACTCAGAAACAAGGGACAGAGACAGAGAGCAAAAGGAAAAAAGGAAGGAATATGGGAATGGGAGAGTTCAGGAACATGACTTGAAAGAGGGAGATAAAGTATACATTAAAGAGATGGACAAAACAAATAAACTGACTCCAAATTATAACCCAACACCACATGTTGTTGAAAAAACTAAAGATGGAGATATCACTGTTTGAAATGAAGAAACTGGACAGGAACTAAGAAGGAACATACTGCATTTAAAACGAGTTGAAAGAGAATAGAAGGCGGTTTCCATTCGGGAAGACATTGATGGAACTCAAGGCCTAAGTGAAGATTAAACAGTTTTGATTGCATTATTATTCTGATTAATAAAACTTTTGATACAGAAGGGATGTAGTGTTTGTATCTGATAATACCTACAACCTTAGTTGTATGCATTGTCTCGTGCTCACGGTATGGTGGGGGAAACGTCAGAACGCGAGAGCCTCGGGCGAGAGCGGACGGGTACCTGCACGTATGGTGAGTTGCCGAGCCAGTGAAACTTGCTATAAAGAGGGAACACAACAAGAGTGAATAGGCACTTTTTGACCTTGCGTGTTACATCCTCGGCTGTATCGGCACTTACCATCAGGTGAGGTGCAGCCAAACACACTCAATTTTTTTAATAATTAAAAAAAATAACTCGCATCTTACTGTGAGGATTTTAAATGTGATATTTTGTATTTGACTTTGGCATTGTGCGGAACCTCTCCACGCGAGTTCAACTCGCACTTGACCGGTTTTATTAATATCACCACCACTCGCCCTCGAAGACTGTCAGGAACACCGATGTCCACGCGGGCGAAGCCTCGGGCAAAATGTAGTAATATTATAAAAATGAAAATGTTTGATTGATATTTTGTTACCATTTCACACTTCAACACCTTGACCAGTCTTAATGAAATTTGGCATGCAGGTAGCCTGTAGCATGGGGAAGGACCAATGCTACTTTTTATCCCGTCAAAATAGCTAAGTCCGATGCACTTCCTGAGGGAACTGAAATAATAGTCTTTTTTGGTTCATTTCCATAACATCGTAACGGTACAATACATTGTTGTGATTTTTTGCACAGAGATGGTTGAGGGGGTGGGAAATGACATTGACTGCTAATCAGAGTAGACCGATCTGTGATAAGGATCTGGAGAAATGTAATGTCCACGCTCGCAAGCTACTTGCGGCTCGCGCACCACTTACCCTCTAAGACAGCCATAAAAACGTAGTCCACGCGGGCTTAGCCAAGGGCATAAGTTATAGTTATTTTACAATTTTGAGTGAATTTATTTTCGAAATCGGTTTTCAGTTTTTTTAAACATTCTATATTCTAAATTCTTTTACGTAATTCATGATTGAATGATATCCTGTTGGCGAGTGGGTGATCGATTAGGTTTAAAATCGTTAGATAGCATTATCACTAAAAATAATGAGGAAGTTTAAAAAAAGTTAATGCCATTTGTTTCATTAACCGATACAGAGTCCTGTGGCTTCCATCATCATCTCAGCAGCATGAAAGTTAAGGAGACAAACCTTTCATCATCAGGTCATCTGAATAATCTGAAAGAATAAAATTATTGATCTTTACATCATATCAGCAAAAATTAAAAATTTAAAAAAACCCCGACAAAAACCTCTAAAAAGTAAACAATAATATGTATTGACCCTTTGAGTTTAATTTAAGTAGTAATATTTTGATCCAAGAGTCGTCGCGTAGGGGGACCGCTAAGTTGTGAAGTTATTACTAATTAGTTGTAGTAAAGTAAATCAGTTGTATTCTGTTTTTATTTTATTTACTTAGCGGTCCCCCTACGCGATGACTCTTGGATCAAAATATTAGTACTTAAATTAAACTCAAAGGGTCAATACATATTATTGTTTACTTTTTAGAGGTTTTTGTCGGGGTTTTTTTAAATTTTTAATTTAATTTTTATTTCGTGCTTTTAAAACTTTACATAACTATTACATACAATCGAAACTCTACCCCCACATTCATACAAATAGTTTCCGGGACGAAACACGATATTGCGACACAAAATCTAGCCTATTTTGAATCGATCAAGCCTGTGGAAGTTGCTCACCTCCCTTGTTTGAAGCTGCAATTAAATGTGTTATAACTCTAAACTTCAAATCCATGGACCCATGGAAGTTTTTTACTTTTTTAACCGCTGCTTCAGCAGATTCCAGGAGATGCTGCAGCATCAGGTCAAGGTTACCATATTATATCTAACACCTATTCATTGAGACTATTCTAATAATTTCTATTCTAATTCTATTTAAAAGTGTGTGTAACACCTATTTGAAATAAATTGTTTTGAATATTTTTTTTGAGCCCAAACACGATACTTCTACTGAAAGTTTTTGAGGAGTTGGGTATTCTGTAGATTCTAGGAGATGCTGCATCAACAGTTCAAGGTTATCATGGTTTTGCAATATTTTTACATTAACAGGGCACCAAATTTTGAATCGATCAGACCTGTATAAGTTGCCCAGATCCCTTAGTCACCTAGATAAGAGCTGATAACCCTCAAACGGCTGAACAGATCTTTATCGATTATAGCTAAGAACCACCGCAAGGAAACTTGTTTCACGTAAAAAAAACCGCATCAAAATCGGTCCATCCGTTCGAGAGTTGCGATGCCACAGACAAACAGACACAAACACACAGAAATTGGCGTCAAACTTATATCACCCCTCTTTTTGCGTCGGGGGTTTATATAAGAAATCAAAGCGAAGGTTTATCTCAATAATATTTAGTGCACAGTTAGTCATAGTTTCAAGTACGTAGGTATGTCAAAAATTTAACGGATTTTAACAACATCAGCTCACCGTGTTGCCACCATTGCATTGTATGCAGAATCAAATACTGATCAAAACGAGTCCAAACACGACATATCTGCTATTATTTTTTTAAGAGTGTACTAGTGTGCTGGAAATCCTGGCCGCAGCATCAGCTCACCGTGTTGCCACCATTGCATTGTATGCAGAATCAAATACTGATCAAAACGAGTCCAAACACGACATATCTGCTATTATTTTTTTAAGAGTGTGCTAGTGTTCTGGATATCCTGGCCGCAGCATCAGCTCACCGTGTTGCCACCATTGCATTGTATGCAGAATCAAATACTGATCAAAACGAGTCCAAACACGACATATCTGCTATTATTTTTTTAAGAGTGTACTAGTGTGCTGGATATCCTGGCCGCAGCATCAGCTCACCGTGTTGCCACCATTGCATTGTATGCAGAATCAAATACTAATCAAAACGAGTCCAAACACGACATATCTGCTATTATTTTTTTAAGAGTGTGCTAGTGTTCTGGATATCCTGGCTGCAGCATCAGACCAAGAGTTCCATAATCCTGCATAGTTATTAAGCATACATGAGTGTTTCAAGTTTTTGGTCACATGTATGTTTGAAAGTAAAGTAAATACACATTAAGAGTCTAAGAACCCTACCGCAGCTAACAAAAGAGCTGATGACCTTGAAACGGCTGAACCGATTTTGATAAAACGTATCTAAGAACCATCGCCAAAAAACCTGCTTGTAAATAAAAAAAACCGCATCCAAATCGGTTAACCCGTTTGAGAGCTACGGTGCCACAGACAGACACACAGACAGACACACACACAGACACACACACACACATAGCGGTCAAACTTATAACACCCCTCTTTTTTGCGTCGGGGGTTAAAAAGACGGGCCTACCCCGAGAATTGTCACGACGACCGGTCCTGCGCTGCCCGCATCCAGCGGCATCCCGCGACCTTCACTAGGTCGTCGGTCTACCGTGTGGGAGGCCTGCCTTCACTACGTTTTCCCGGTGCGCGGTCGTCACTCGAGAAATTTACTGGCCCAACGGCCATCTGTCTACGAGCTACGTGTCCTGCCTACTGCCACTTAGGTTTGGCGGTCCAAACGTTCCTATAATAATTAAAGAACTATCCTCCAACTCCTAATCGTTGAAGAGTTGTATACTTGTTTCCATCACCAGACGCAAATATTTGAAAAGGTATAAAAAAAATATGCAACACGTAATACGTGCCTATAGAATTTGGGGGTTGCCTTCGGTTTCCTTGGAATCCCATCATCAGATCCTGAATTGGTGACAATGTGAGCACCTCGGAAATATACCCTTTAAACAAAAAAGAATTTTCTAAAATCGTTCCAAGCGTCTTCGAGTAATCAGGGAACATACATAAAAAAAGATTCCGCCGAATTGATAATGAGAACCTCCTCCTTTTTTGAAATCGGTTAATTAAGGGGGAAGAATAGCGCGCTCTCTGCATACAAAAAGAGGACACGCTTTCCACCTCTAAATGTAATCCGATCGTAATTAATTTCAAATATATTGACACAATAAAAAGCTACGTTTATAGGAGTCGTCTTTAGGGTTCCGAACTCCGAAGTCAACAAAGAAACCCTTACAGTTTCGCCATGTCAGTCCGTCTGTCTTTCTGTCCGCCGCTTAGCTCAGAGACTATTTATCCGGCTAATCTTAAGTTTATGTTCACACCCACCTTTAGCCGTGACTAGCTTTCCCGGCGAACTTCGTTCCGCCTTACACTACACTACACTGCCCTAACCTACCCTACCCTACCCTACAATACCCTACCCTACCCTACACTACACTACCCTACACTACACTACCCTACCCTACACTATACTACACTAAATTACCCTACCCTACCCTACACTACACTAACTACACTAAACTACCCTACCCTATTTAAGAACCTTCTCCTGACAATAACGAACTCGACAAAAAATAATTAGCGAAATCGGTCCACCAGTTCTTGAGTTATAAAATTACAACGAAAAGTGGCATTGATTTTTATATATTTAGATGCAGTAACCCTAAAACATAACCCTCCGTCTGCCGCAGTCAGGTAAAAAAACGGTTGGATATAAAAATAACCCAAATTTTACCCAAATCCGTCCACAAGTTTGGGAACTAGAGCACCGGACGGACGCACAGACACATAAACACATTTTTTTAGACTATTTGTATATAACAATCAATTCCATTAAAATCTCCTTCAATTTTTAATATCTTTTTCGCTCCTCCGTCGCTCGAAACTAAAAAGAGGACATAAGTAGCCTAAATATAGAAAAAATAATAATATAAATTATTCTGTATAAATTAACGATACCAGACAAACGACTTTTGAAGAATTATACCTACAAAGCAAAGCTGTCGAACGAACGTCACAATAGTACATTAGTGACGAAGCCGAGAAAGTAAGCGATTGCTGGATGAGTAGAGTTTAAAGGCCGAACCGCTTTTATAATACGAATCCAGCAATTGCCGTTCCGGTCGAGACCTGCATACTTGCATAGTGCTTTAACTCAAACAAAGCAGTGGGACCTAAAAATCCACTAAAACAGGTTTTTAGAATTCATTTTTGAAGTATTTAAGAGCAAATTTAAAATCTAGGAAAACATATTGGTATTATTGAGAATAGTTACGAGGAACTACACTCGAGAGCGATGAATCCGGGTCACTTATAGAATCCTAAAAATCTCGGAAACTAAGAAGGCTAGCTTCATGAAATAAATTGTGTTTAATAGACACTTTAATACCCCCTTAATGAAAGTAATAAAATTTACGAGTCACTACATTTTATTTACAAAAAATTACATAAATAAAAAAAACTGCTGATCTCGCCTTAAAACAAAAATAGGAAACATGACATTTTTTAACAACATTACGATTTACTTGAATTTTAATACTTCGTATTGCCTCCTCGTGCTTCCATCACTGTGTTTACGCGGTTTGGCATGCTGTACACCAAGTTCCTTATACGATTTTGGGGAATATTCTCCCATTCCTCTGTGAGAGCAATTCTAAGCTCACGAAGCGTGATTGGGGGAGGGCTTCTTTGTTTTACGCATCTCCCTAGCTCGTCCCAAGCATGCTCGATCGGGTTGATATCCGGGCTGCGTGCTGGCCACTCCATACGAGTAATGTTCATCTCTTGAAGGTAGACATTCACAATCCAACCCGTATGAGGCCGGGCATTGTCATGCATAAAAATAGCATCCTCACCCAAATTGACCATAAATGATCCAAAGTGTTCATTGAGGATTTCTTCCACATGTCTTTCGCTAGTTAAAGAGCCGTTTTCTATGAACACCAGTTCTGTGCGACTCTCAGAAGAAATTCCGGCCCACACATGTACAGACCCACCACCGCAGGCTACTTTTTCTTCGATGCATGCTTGCTTGAATCTTTCCCCTGGTCTTCTATACACTCTGTGCCTTCCATCGTGCTTGTAGAGCATAAATTTTGATTCGTCGGAGAACATAACTTTTGACCAATCTCCAATACTCCAATTTAAGTGGTTCTGGGCATATCTTAGTCTTGAAATACGATGCCCACGCTCCAGTTTAGGGCCGTTTGCAGGTCTAAGTGGTTTCAAGTTAGCTTCAGCAAGTCGTCGCCTTACTGTCCATGCGCTTGGGTTACTTCCTCCGAGGCGTCGAAACTGATTTGTAAGTTCAGTTCCTGTGAGAAAGCGATTATGAAGCATTGTGTTCACCAAGTATCGATCTTCTCGTGCTGTGGTACACCTGGTTCTGCCTGTTCCTGGTTTGCGTAGGTTAGAGCCAGTTTCCTCGTAACGTTGGAGAACTCTTTGTACTGTTGAGAGCGACACACCGACAGTCGTGGCTGTATCGCGCTGACCCCGGCTGTTTTCCAGCATTGTGAGTATTCTGGTGCATTCTTCAGGTGTAAGCGACATGATTACTGCTTGAATCCCTACTAATAATATTATAAATGTGAAAGTAACTCTGTCTGTCTGTTACGCTTTCCCGCAAAAACTACTAAACGGATTTGGCTGAAATTTGGTAGGTAGACAGATTAGGACCTGGATTCAGACATAGGCTACTTTTTATCACGCTCGCGAGCCGCTTGCGGCTCGCGCACTGCGCACCCTCGAAAAGTCATAGAAACGTTGTCCACGCGGGTGAAACCGCGGGAAACAGCTAGTAATAAATATTGAACACTATCAACATGGTTTATGTACCACTTAAATGACAGATTAGAAACAAAAGCAAAAACAAATATAGTAATTTCGTAGTTCCATCTTCAAAAGTCTCCCTTTTTCAAATTTGATTTTTTTATGACATAACTTTACAACAACTAAGAAGTTTTAATGACTTGATTTAAGGATTATTAATTTTCTATTAAACACAATTTATTTCATTAAGCTAGCCTTCTTAGTTTCCGAGATTTTTAGGATTCTTCAAGTGACCCGGATTCATCGCTCTCGAGTGTATATCGAATGGAAACACGATTTAATAAAGTTGGCTCGTATAATTTCGCAAAGGTACCTCTTTTCGAGCCATTTTATCGTCTATTTTCGGTTTTATTATTAAAATAAGTAATTTGATAATATGATTTATTTACTAAAATAAATTTCATAGGTGACTGAAGGGAAAACATCGATTGGATTTTTATTTAGGTTAAATATGATGAAAATAAAAACGAAAACATCCAAAAAGTGCAATAGTGTGGTTTTTTTCTTCCCTCTTTACACTTAAAGAAAAAGACAAAGACAGATTTTTAAGTACCACGGGGCCTTAAGACTATAATTAATACGAGTGCTCGCCGGGCGACCGGGCGACACAATGACGCCACAGTATAGTATACCTAGGCTGTTTGATAAGTACCCGTTTATGGAAAAAAAATATTTTTTTTGTTTATATGCATTTATTTTTCTACGTAGTCACCTTTTAACTCTATACACTTGTTCCACCTATACTCAAGCTTCAATAAACCATCCAAAAAGTATAATTTTGGAAAGTCATTAAAATAGGCCTCTGTGGCGGCAATGACTTCGTCATTTGATCCAAATCGCTTACCACCGATCCATTTTTTTAGGTTGGGAAACAAAAAGAAATCGCATGGGGCCAAATCTGGAGAATACGGGGGGTGAGGCAATAGTTCGTATCGTAACTGTGCTAATTTAGCCGTTACAACTCTGAACGAATGAGCCGGGGCGTTGTCGTGATGAAACAGTACTTTTTTCTTTTTTAAATGGGGTCGTTTGTCCTTTAAGACGGCGTCAAATTCATCCAATAAATTAGCATAGCACTGCTCTGTTATCGTTTTCCCCTTTTCTAAGTAGTCAATATGTATAATACCCTGCAAATCCCAAAAAACAGTCGCCATGACCTTTCCAGCCGATGGGACGGTTTTTGCTTTCTTTGGAGCAGGTTCACCCGGTAAAATCCACTGCTTCGACTGCTCTTTCATTTCCGGGGTGTAGTGGTGAACCCACGTTTCGTCCACGTTTACGAAACGACGCAGAAACTCCTTCGGGTTACGTTTGAACACGGTCAAACACTGCTCCGAAGTAGTCAGTCGGTTCCGTTTTTGCTCCTCCGTGAGTAAACGCGGCACCCACCTCGCCGATACTTTCTTCATACCCAATTTTTCTTCTAATATGTGTTGTACCCTCTCGATTGAAACGTTTACACCATCAACGATTTCTCGAAGTTTAATTCGGCGGTCGGCTAAAACGATATTTTCAATTTTCTTAACCATATCGTCTGTAGTCACCTCAATTGGCCGGCCTGGGCGATCCTCATCAAAGACGGTTGTTCTCCCCCGCTTAAACTCGTTATACCAATATCTGACGGTTGTCATAGAAGGAGCACATTCATGGTAAACCGCTTGCATTCTTACTTTTATTTCATCACATGTTTTTCCTTCCAAAAACAAGAATCTAATTACAGACCGATACTGTTCTTTCTCCATTTTAACAATTTTAAATTCACGCTTTCACTAAATCGCTGTCAAATGAGAAAAAAAAACAAAAGAATGCCATTTTTTTTGTCCCGCTTCTGAAAAATGGCTTAAAAAGGTGGTAAACTTATTTTCGGCCATTGATATTAATATATTTAGTAAACGGGTACTTATCAAACAGCCCTCGTACATTAGTACTAACGTAATGACGCCACCCGGAAGCGGTTCCACATCATCGGCGTTGCGCGGTTTGCGAGAGTCACATCGGGCAATAGCTCAAATAAAAGAACTCGTTCCAGCGAGTGTTTTGTTGATCAAAACGAACCGCGCACTTTAATTAGAACCGGGGATATTGAGAAAGAAAGCTACGTTAATCCCTTTTGGCTATAACTTAAGAAGGGCGAAAGTACCGAACTTTCGTACGATTTTTTACTAGCTTCACTTGTAACTAACTATGTATGTAAGAAAATCTTGGAATCTTAATTTGACCCACTTGCCGGTCTTCGATTAGGATGAAATTTTGCACACGCTCTGAGTTCTGATGACAATACATGACTAGCTAAGAAACGTTATTACAAATCCAATATGGCGGCCTCCCCAAGATAGAATAGCGGACTGGCTGTTTGAAATCCACCCCCATGATATGGGTATCAAATAAAAGGGTTTTTGCTGTCAGGAATACGAAAAAATAGTCACGTGACTTAAATCCAATATGGCGGACGTCCAAGATTGCGGACAGGCTATTTGAAATGCACCCCCATGATATGGGTATCAAATGAAAGGGTTTGCTGTCAGGAATACGAAAAAATAGTCACGTGACTTAAATCCAACATGGCGGACATCCAAGATAACTACTTAACGTGTTTATTAAAATCGTGTTTTTTAGTTTTTTTAACTAATTGATGATTATTATAGTTGAAGACAAATTTGTACTTCAATACCTTTCATTAAAAGAAATAAGCAAATCGGTGTGATACAACGGCCGGACGGACTCTGATGAGATTTTCATCCAGATCCATTAAGTAGTTTTTGCGAGAAATACGTACAAACTTTCACATTTGTAATATTAGTAGGATCTAATAATATTTCCTTGTATGTTTGAGAAAAAATGTTTTATCGCTAACAGGTTCGTTTATAAGATGTGTATACAGGGTGTACTTTAACAAAGGTCCCGTTAACTGGGGGTTCTACTCGTCATACTGAACAACTTTCTCCAAGGAACCCATAGTCATTTCTTTAAAAAAAAATTGGACCCTCCATACTAAAATTCACAAAACCGGTCGATCAGCTGGTCGATTTGTATGAAAAGTAAAAAAAAAATTACGTTTTCAGCAAAGTCGTAGAATAAAAGTTGTTCAGTATGATGAGTGGAAGCCCCAGTTAACAGGACCTACACCAATTTTGTTACACCCTGTATATAGATACTGTATGCCGCTCTATGTAAGTGCCTGGAAAAAGCGCGGGAAACTTCGATTTGAGCGGGCGTGTTTTTTGATTTAAATTTATAAATAATTTAATACAAAGGATTAGTTTGTAGTTTTTAGTTCTATTTTTGTGTTATATTAGTTAGTAGTGTATATATATACTATATATTTTGGTAAGTTTTAATTTTAATTGAGCAAAAAAAGCGAAGGATGGGCGACGATCCGCCGCCGGGGGGTCCGCCCTCCCCGGTGGCTCACAATGTTACTATAGAAGCGGAGAATTCAAACGTAAATCCTAATGCAGATGCAAATGATGCTTTTATGGTTGTAGTAGAAGGTGGTAGCATAAATAATGACTCCAGTATGGATACGGATCATGCTGATGTGGACACTGAGAATAGAAGGAAACGTATTCGCGCAACTAGAATATGCAAACACTGCAATAAAAAACGTAGGAAACATCCTCATGCAACCAAAGTCAGTTGCAGTTGCATGATTGAAGAGATAGTTCAGGATAAGGTTAATGCGGTTGATGTCACTGGCGATGTAACTCAGAATCATTCATTACTAGTCGATTCCAAAAATATGTCATTAGCTCCAACTCCAGTCATACAAACAGCTGTTAAAATTGGTAGGTCTGAGTATAGTTCAACTGATGTTGCTCCATATGTTGTTCATGTACAAAGAGATTCCACTGATGCCGGGGCTACATTTCATCCCATTAGTTCTTAAAAAAAAACAATATACAAAACGTTTGCAATGGAAGCATCAAAAAGATAGGTAGAAACAGAATAACTGTAGCGTTTACATCATACAGAGCAGCCAACTCTTTTATTAGTAATAATAAATTAGCTGATTACAAGTTCAAAGCCTTCATCCCCTCCTACAACATAACACGTATAGGTCTTGTTCGCGGTGTCCCTGCTGATTGGGATCTGGAAGAAATTAAAGAAAATATTAGCGTGCCTATAGGTTGTGGTGAAATTATTAAAACTAGACGGCTTAACTACAAGGTCATGGTTGATGGTAATCCTGTTTGGAAACCTTCTCAAACAGTTGTATTGACTTTTGATGGACAGGTACTACCAAAACGTGTGTTTATGTGCTACAATTCTCTTCCGGTAGAACTATACACATATCCTACAATCCAGTGTTATAACTGTTGTAGATATGGACACACCAAAAATCAATGTCGATCGAAACCGCAGTGCTACAAATGTGGATTTAGTCATACTGGGTCTTCTTGTGATGTTGAGGAGGACTCTGCTTCATGTTGTATGTGCTTTGGCTGTCATTATGCCACAAACAAAACATGCCCTGAGTATGATAGGCAAAAACAAATTAAGACATATATGGCACAAAACTGTATTTCATATGTAGAAGCAGCCAAGCTGCACCCTCCAGTGCATAGGCCATATGCTAATGTTGTTTCTCAACCATCTTATCCATCCACTGGACCTGATAACCAACCTACTACCTCTACATCCACTGACCATACTCCTACCTCATCTTACAGAAAGACTGTGTTTCTTAAACCTCGTGCTCTGCCTAAATTTTCAAGAGGGTATGACCGAGCTGCCCATCAGGAAATTGTAGGCAACTACAACAATGAAAAGTCATTTGAAAATGGTTCTGCACTAAATAAATCAAATGATAATGATGAAACTCAATCTACTATTCTTGAAATAATAACAGCCTTAATTAAGTTACTCACTTCCTCTAATTTCTCACCGTCCCACGTTGCCCCCTTACTAGATATTATTTCCAGTATTAATAAAAACAACAATGGATCAGTCCGGCAAAATACTGCAATGGAACGCTCGCAGTATAGTCAATAAGAAGTCTGATCTGATCTATTTGATAAATAAATTTGACCCTTTTGTCATAGCTTTATCTGAAACCTGGCTTAAAGCTGAAATAAGCTTTAAGTTCCAGGGTTACATCTCATTCCGAGAAGATAGATCTGATGGGTATGGCGGTGTAGCCTTACTCATCAAACATTCATTTCATCCTATCATTCATCCCATAACTTCTCATAATAATGATTACTCCATAATTGCTGCTATCGTTAATAATATTTGTTTTGTTTCTATTTACGTACCTTATCCCTCATCTATTATATTTAATGAATTAGACCAATTACTTTCCTCACTCCCACAACCATTTATAATATTAGGAGACTTTAATGCTCATCATTCTTCATGGGGCAGCACTACCTCTAATAGCTATGGTGAACAAGTTCTTGATTTATTGGACCATCACAATCTGTGCTTACTTAACACAGGATTACCAACAAGAAGGTCAGCACCCAATGAATCCGATAGTGCTGTTGATTTATCTATTTGTACTCCTAACTTAGCTTCTTCTCTTACTTGGAAGGTTCTTTCTTATACATATGGTAGTGATCATTTCCCAATTATTATATCTTTTCCTATTAAAAATCAATCTACACCACAGCGCAAACCCCGTTTAAAATATAGATTAGCAGATGCTGACTGGCTAAAGTTTAAAAATGAAATAGATACAAAAATTTCTACACTTCAGAGAGCATGCCTAGGTCATGAGAATAATTGTGCAAAAGAATTAGCAAAACTTATAGTTGATACAGCTGATCAATTATTCCCGCAAAAAAATGGTTCGCTTGGTAAAATACCATCTCCTCCTTGGTGGGACAGTGAATGTACTGAAGCAGTTAGGGAGAGGAAAGAAGCTGAAAAAAAATATAAACAGCACATGACGGAGGAGAATTATGACTCGCTGATAGAAACAATGTGTAAAGTTAAAAAACTCCTTAGAAAGAAAAAGGTCGAAAGTTGGAAAAAATTTTGTGCGTCTATATGCCCTGATACACCTGCATCCATAGTTTGGCAACAGATTAGGAGATTTAGGTCTGCATTTACTGACACTTCTTATAGGTCCCTTCCTGAGCCTCTTGCAAATAAATTCTTAGACAGATTAGCCCCTCCATATGTCCATGAGCAGTTGCGAACCATATCCACATCCAATCATCTCAATGTCGTAAATAACTTGTGCTCCCCTTTCACACTGCACGAACTTAAGGGCATCCTCTCCAGTACCAACGACACAGCCCCGGGTCTGGATGGTATTCCTTACTCATTTTTGGCACACCTTAGTGATAATTCACTCATTTATTATTTAGAGTTAGTTAATACTGTAATGATGACAGGTACTGTACCTACCGCTTGGAGAACTCAAACTGTGTTGCCATTACTTAAATCCAATAAGCCCTCTTCAGACGCAGATTCATATAGACCAATAGCTTTGTCCACTGTTTTAGTTAAAATTGCAGAACATTTAATTAAAAATAGACTAGAATGGTTTCTGGAAAGTCGAGGTCTTTTATCTAATAGCCAGTTTGGATTCAGAAAGGGAAGAAGTACTTTTGATTGTTTGGGAATTTTGACAATGGACATTCGATTGGCATTTTCTGCTAATAAGTCCTTGGGAGCAGTATTTGTTGATATTAAATCAGCATATGATAATGTATTAATACCGATTTTACAACAAAAATTACTGACATTAAATGTGCCGAATATTCTTTGTAGATTTATAATTAGTCTCATATCTGAAAGATATATCCATTTTGAAATACAAGACTCGTATTTAATAAGAACTGTGTGGAAAGGGCTTCCACAGGGCTCCGTTTTGAGCCCTCTATTGTACAACATATACACTCAGGACCTGGAGAGTAAATTGAATGGCGATCTGGTCTCAATTATACAATACGCTGACGATGTCGTGTTATATAGCTCTGATAATTCAGTTAATAGAATTTCTTCTAATTTGACAGATGCTTTGAGTTCTCTGAGGTGCTGGTTACATGATAACGGTTTAGAACTTTCTGTTGGTAAAACTACTTCTGTTCTGTTTTCACGAATGCGTATGCCTCCACCAGTAACAATATTATATAATGATAGACCTATTGAGGTTAAATCTCAGGTTAAATATTTAGGGATGATACTAGATTCTAAATTATCATGGGTAGCTCATTGTGACTATTTAATAGCAAAATGTGAAAGACGTATAAATATGATGCGTTGTCTCGCTGGTGTTTGGTGGGGCGCTCACCCCGCCTCTATGAAATTACTGTACCAGGCGGTGATTCGTAGTGTTTTTGACTATGGTACTTTCTTCTTGGAACCTGGCAGCGTCACTGCATTTAATAAAGTAGAGACGATTCAGTCGAAGGCATTGCGCATAATGGCTGGTGCCATGAAATCTAGTCCTATTCATGCTTTACAAGTGGAATGTGGAGTACCGCCTCTTGCATTGAGACGTCAATATCTCGCTCACAAATACCTGTTTCGAATAATACACTACACCTGCCATCCTTTATTGTCAAAGTTGAGCGCACTAAACAATTTAACGTCATCGTCTTCGTATTGGAAACATAAATCTATGCCACTAATTCTTAACAGTTTTAAGCAATTTTTGTCTTTAACTACACCAATTCATAGATCACGTTTACTTCCATTGTACAGTATATCTTTTAACTCTTTGACACTTCCTACCATGGTAGTTTTTGACATCGGAATCCACAAGGACGATACTAATCCAAACATTTCCTTCATACATCAAAGTGATCAGAACTGGGAAGATTTTCATCAAATATTTACCGATGCATCTAAACACACTCAAATGGGCAACGTTGGAGTTGGTGTTTATCACAAACAGTCTAGCTTTGTAAAAAAAATAATGCTACCACCTGAGGCCTCAGTATTTACGGGTGAGTGCTTTGGGCTGTATAAAGCAGTCGAATATATTTTACTTGCCAAATTACCTAAAGCTGTAATCTTTACCGACAGCAAAAGTGCCTTAGCAACTCTAGTTAAATTTCCTTTCAAAATTAAATTTCAGTACGATATAATATTCCAAATCAAAAATCTTCTTTACAAATGCCACGAATCAAATTATGATGTGCGTTTCGTTTGGATACCTAGCCATTGCGGTATACGTGGAAATGAGACTGCTGATCGTTTAGCCAACGAGGCTATATTAGATGGAGAACATCCTTATAAAAATGTCATCCATGACCTTGCAAATTTGTCAAACAGGAATCTTTATGACTCATGGACAACACTTTATTCAGAAAAATCAAAGCAGAAAGGTAGATATTATCATCAGATCCAACCAGAGATTCCGCATAAACCATGGTTCACTAAAATTAAATTAAGCAAAACAGTAACCAGCATAATTATTCGTATGCGCTTGGGTCACACGTGCACCCCAGCGCATCTTTCAAAATTGGGAATCGTAAGCACTGACAAGTGTGATTGCTCTGATTCTGATGGTGCTGTTGGTGATATCAACCATATTTTCTTTACGTGTCCTAAATATAATCACTCTTCCTTCCTTGAAACCCTTACCATCCTGCATGTTCCGTTTCCTACAAGTATTGAATGCCTGATTTCTTCTAATAGTTTTTTTATTTTTAAAGCAATTGAATTATTCATTGTACAAAATAACATCAAAGTTTAATAACTATAAATAGCATTTTGTGTTTTTACCTTCTCTTATTTTGTTTTTCGTTTACACATGAAGTTTGGAGTATAATTATTTATTATATAATATTTTTAAGTAGTGACTATATTTTTTGTAAAACTAATCCTTTTTCCTTATTTCCATTCCGTTTCCTATAAGAACCTACCTTTCGTGTTAGATAAGTTTCCCAACCTTTAGCCCAGTGAACTAAATAACTTGACTTTGGCGAAATGCACAAAGTGCCAAAATCGCCACACTACCAAAAAAAAAAAAAAAAATAAGTGCCTGGAAAATAATAATAAATAAGCCACTATAATTACCAAACAAGTCAGTTTTTTTTTTGACGTGATAACGTCTTATAATTCGATGGAGCCGGCTGCACGCACGAAAAAACATGACGCATGCGTCGTTACCTCGCTCTGAGGCGTTCCGTCATGCGTCGTTACCTCGCTCTGAGGCGTTCCGTGTAAGTCTTGAAGTGCAAGCGAGAGCGCGAACGAGCGACAAAGAAGCACAATCGGCCTTTACGTTCGGCAGCGTTCGACATCCGTCTCTCTCCAACTTGAGTGAGCGATGTGTCTGTGTGAACAGCTGCTATATACTATAGTACATCTACATGTTTTGCTTTTTTCGCTATGGCGGGAAAAAATAATCAGTTTTCCTATGCGCGCTCATCTAACAATGGCGATCGGCCATAGACTAGAATGAGGTTTGTTTGTTTTTTGCTTTCCGCGGATAGCGTTTTAGCCACGGACAAAATGGGGAATTATAAGTTTTCTTTATTACAGAAAAAAAAAGTTATATTTGAGTGAAAGTTTTATTTATTATACACTAGCGACCCGCCCCGGCTTCGCACGGGTGCAATGCTGATACTAAATACACCACAGAAAAACTGAGAACGTGCGGCCGGCGGTACCGCCGCAAACGCTACGTCCCGCAATTTTTAAATCTGTAATATCTTCGAAAATATTCACTTAAATCATACGGTGTAACGGGCCATATAGATCTATATTAAATGAACAATGTACTCAAGGTATTTAATTGGTTAAGGATTAATGCTGTATTGGTTAAAATCGCTTCGAAAATTAGCCATTATTTGTCGTAAAAAGTAAATGACAAAAAAAAGTTATTGTGGGTTATCCATAAGAGATAGACATATACCATCACGGACTTTTCTGTAGACCTTTTCAATGTGTACAATACTTAGTACATTATTTTGATAAAACTCGTAGGGTTCAGCCTGCGTTTGCAATGTAAGCGGAAAAAATGTAATTATCGCAATTTTTAAATCTGTAATATCTACGAAAATATTCACTTAAATCATACGGTGTAACGAGCCATATAGATCTATATTAAATGAACAATGTATTAAAGGTATTTAATTGGTTAAGGATTAATGCTGTATTGGTTAAAATCGCTTCGAAAATTAGCCATTATTTGTCGTAAAAAGTAAATGACAAAAAAAGTTATTGTGGGTTATCCATAAGAGATAGACATATACCATCACGGACTTTTCTGTAGACCTTTTCAATGTGTACAATACTTAGTACATTATTTTGATAAAACTCGTAGGGTTCAGCCTGCGTTTGCAATGTAAGCGGAAAAAATGTAATTATTTACGACATCACATTAGAAACCTAAAAAATAACAGTACTTCTCCACTATTTAATGGATGTTATTATACATATAAACCTTCCTCTTGAATCACTCTATCTATTAAAAAAAAACGCATCAAAATCCGTTGCGTAGTTTCAAAGATTTAAGCATACAAAGGGACATAGGGACAGAGAAAGCGACTTTGTTTTATACTATGTAGTGAAGTGATAGTGATAGTGATGTACAAGTTGAAATTTTCTATTTAAATACGAAGTTGCATGAAATGAGTAAGCAATAGGTACAGTCATTTATTTGCACTATTGAACACGATCTTTTTTTGTATCGAAACTTTTTTAAGAACAAAGCAATTCAACCAATAAAATAAAATAAAACTCTATGACTCACTTGTGATTAAGAGCAATGAAAAAATCACAGTTTGATTACAGGTATCATTATGAGCCTAATTGCGTTAAAATTAGAGCCACTTTATGAGCAAGTGTGTTGAAAAATTATTTTTGACGTGATAACGTCTTATAATTCGATGGAGCCGGCTGCACGCACGAAAAAACATGACGCATGCGGCGTTACCTCGCTTTGAGGCGTTCCATTTAAGGCTTGAAGTGCAAGCGAGAGCGCGCAATGAGCGACAAAGAGGCACAATCAGCCTCCGCGTTCGGCTGCGTTCGACATCTGTCTCTCTCCTACTTGAGTGAGCGATGCGTCCGCGTGGACAGCTGCTATACATTAATACATTTACATGTTTTCGTCAAGTATGAAGTGCAGTGAAAAGTGAATGTGGTGTCAATTGTTTATAGCTACGATAATTGCGGCGATAAATGTAATGATTCTTTCGATATTATGAAACCATTCCATCACTATTTTCTTATAACGTTCTCACGTTAAACTATCGTCCGTAAACCGACTTTACAGACAACTATTTTTTTAGACTTAATTTTTTTTAAAGGAGTGCTTTGACTGAACAACTTTTCTGAGATCGTAAAAATGTGTGCACTTCTCACTTGTCGCACAAATCGATCAGCTTCTTAACCTTTTGTATGAGAAGTCCATTTTTTTACAATTTTAGCAAAGTTGTAGAACTAAAGTAAGTCAGTTTGGTATGTCGTAGAGCTCCTTTACAAATGTGCTTTACTTTACCCAACAGGGTGTACAGTACAGTGTACACATCTACTCGTAGCTGTCTACAGATTGATTGTCGGTTGTGTCGGTGTGTCGGAAGACAGGCGATGTCTCAGATAGCCTTTTTGAACTTGATAAAGCATATCGTTCCGATAAATGCACAAGTCCTCTACCTATCTTCACATATCAGTTTTAGTCAAAATATTGTAGTAATGCTTACATTGATTTGTGCATATACAGTGTGTATTCCAACAAGATTGATGTAGTATATTTTGTTAGATGTAGGTATTACATTTTACTGGGGATCTCACTCATCGTACTGAACAACTCTCTCCAAGGAATTTGGAAGAGAAAGAAAAAAATTACCATTCCACATAGATTGACAGCCGAGCGCCCAAGAGTTCTTTAGAATTGACTAAGTATGAGTTCTTAAGGAAAAATTAATAAGTAAAATGAGTTAGACCCAACGGGTCTTACCTACACCAATTTTGTGATGACATCCTGCATTACTACTTATGTACATATTGTAATACCAATTTACAGCGTAAAAAGATTTCACATCGATGGAGATTAATTATCTCCATAGAAATCTAATTAATATATTAATTATTAAATCTACACATATAACTAGCTGTCCCGGCGAACTACGTACCGCCTTACATTACACTACCTTACCCTACCCTACACTACTCTACCCTACACTACACTACCCTACCCTACACTACCCTACCCTACAATACTCTGCCCTACCCTACACTACCCTACCCTACATACACTACACTACACTACACTACCCTACACTACACTACACTACACTACCCTACCCTACACTACCCTACCCTACCCTACGTAAATTCTATGTAAAGTCGTGCCGTTATGTGGACTGGAGATCTGCCAGCTACGCTTTGGCGACGTCGAACCGAGCCAGATTCTCGTATGCGCTTATATGTAGTACTAAACACACTTACGTCAGGTAGACGGCGGTTAGGGACACGCCTATGATATTCTCTTCTTGCTTCAGCTGATTTACCATCACAAACCCATAACAATACAAGATGTTGGCATATTCATTTTCAAAAGAAGTCATTGCAAAACGAGACTATATCAAGATAATAGCTAGAAAAACACGACACGTCGGAACGCCAGATAGTTGAAACCAACTAATAAAAAATGTGAATATGCATACGCTTAGTTTGTGACCCCACCAAAGATTCAAACGACAATACCCGAATACTCACGAAGTCAAACAAACTGGCTAGAAACAAAAAACCACGCGGATATCGGGAAACCAATTTGGCGCAAAACTCTACCTGCTACCCGAATACATTGTACTTAGGCACTGAATTACTACTACTACGTATGGAACCGACGCCGCAAACCAGTATTTTGCGCCGTGTATTGTTGACAATTGTCAACAACGCGTTTAGTCTCTCGCCTAACGCTCAAGCGATCGCCCGCATGCCGATACCTAAGAACAAACCAAAAATGCCGGCTTGCGTGTTAAATCTTGTAAAAATCGATCCAGTGCAAAAAAAAAGATATTGGCGTGACTTATCATCGGTAAGTAAACACAATATTAATTAAAACCAACCAAAACTAGTTTTTTTTCTACCACATGCCGATATTTTATTTGAAAATCATAGATTATGAAAAGTGAACCCTACAGATAGGACGCGTAGGTAAGTTACAAATGGTTGGTAACGTATACATTCATGCATGCACATACATACATGCATGCATATTCATACATACATACATACATTGCAAGTTAAATAACAGCTTTTAAAAATAGTTAGTTTCAAATCATGAGTAAGAATACCCCTTACTTTAACAAATTAACAAAATACCTTAAACCTGACTGCATAAACACAACGCTCTTTTTGTTTTTTCTGTAGACGGCAAAAAAAATCCTTAGTAATCTGTTCAAATCTAACGACACCTCGCATTCCAAAATCCAACAAGCCGCTTTGACTACATGCGGTAACAATGAAACGGACAACACACACACCCATACGAAAACACACACACAAACACACATGATACCCGAAAAAGATTTTGGTGAGCAGTCGGGTTGCTCAAGTGTTAGTGCTAATTAGGCAGATAACTCTATTGCAGTGAATTTCGCATCTGTTTATTTATTCTTCATAAACGTCACGCGATAGTCCCGCCCCCGCGCACTCCTCGCGACCCCCGAGCAGAGCAAGATATTTGCTTTGACTAGCTGTTCTATACGTAGAAGTAGTAATTCGATGTACTTAGGTCTTTTTAATATTAATTTTATTACAAAAGTTGTCTATGTTTGTACCTTTTTATAAGCTTATGAAGTTTAGCAATTATATTTTAATTTAGTAATTTGGACGCCAAGTCAAAGAAGACTTAATTATTTATTTATTTATAACCCTTTTCGGTATCGGTCGAATTTCCAGTCACATTGTATACAAAAGTTATTAATTATAATTTTATTGATTTGATTTGTAGTTATTTTTACCTGACTACGGCACAAAAGGAGGGTTATGGTGTATGTGTCTATGACTGTTTATCTGTTCCTTCGATTTGGACAAATGCGGTGTCGTGTCGTTGGATTTGTATGAATACTTCATTAAAATATAACGTCACAGTAGTGTCGCACCAAATGGTAGTAAACATTTAGAAATATTTATAAAAAAGTACAAATATTTCTAATTTAACTAGGTAAGTATAAAAATATTGACAAATTGAAAGCGGGACTTGACGTGATTTTATATAACATACGAGCAGGTCAAGTCCCGCTTGCTATTTGACATTATGAATAATCGTGAAAGTTTAAAGTGTTATATAAAAATATTACAAATCAGTCAGTCACAATAGTAAAAAAATTCTTAAATAAACATAGAATATTAAAAAATATATATATATTTAATTCTTTGGCATGCTCTGCAGCTTGATGGATTTTGAAATGCGAGGTGTCGTTAGATTTCTCTTGATCCCCTGAGTGACATCCATGTTTACCCGACTGGTCAAAAAAGACGGGTGATTTTTTATGCAGCCGTATTTAATTTTTAATTAATTCGTGCCGTTATTACCACCGTTTTACCACCTCCGTAGCTCAGAGGCAAAGTTCACTGGCTTTACACAGGAGGTCGCGGGTTCGATTCGCGGCGGGGTCAATTGTAAGACTCGGTTTGGTTGGTGGTAGGGCATTTTCTAAGCCCGCCTGGCTAGCTACCACCATCTTATCTAAGTCTTGCCGCCAAATATCAATGTTGATATCATTGGTGTGTTCCGGCATGAAGATAAGATAGCCAGTTCCCCATTGCGTTGGGGAATCTTGGTAAGCCCGCTTCCATCTTCGGCAACATCGTCACTTACCACCAGGTGAGATGTTGTCAAGGGTTTACCAATTGTTAATAATAAAAAAAAAGTTATTTTTATTAAAACTATAATGCCCTTTGCACTTTCCGAACATGTTGGCTCTTCGATTCCTTCAAGGCCTGGTTCAACTTATTTGTGAGATTTATCAAATTTGGCAAATCACATTGCAGCAGTACGTGGTTGATAATGTGCTGGCAATGGCTCGCAGCCTTACACTCCTGTATGGAAGCATTAACATGACATGGTGACAACGTTTTTCTCTCCACCACATTATCATCATGATTTATTATCTTATCATTCTCATAATGTCCATAACTTTTTGGAGTCATTATAATAAAATCCATTAATATAAGGGGTTTTATTTGCTCTTCACAGAATCTGGAGGCGAGCTGTAACACAAACAAATTATTATGTGAGAATAATGAAAACAAACTGCACGACCGGCCGCCGCCGCACTAAACTTTCTCAACAACTTTTTAAATTATTTCATATTTCATACAATAATTGAATTTTAAAAAATAATAATTTTGTTGAATTTATGTTGCTTAACCAATTATATACTAATTCAATGGCTTCAACCATTTGTATGTAAATCGCAAGTTTCAAAAACACGTTATTTCCCAGACCAATAGGTATTACTTTGTAATAGACAACTTCCACGTGCAAAGTTTCATCAAAATAGTTAAGAGCCGTTTTTGAGAAAAAAAATCAGAATTTGTTGTATGACAGCTACTCTTGCTTTGACGGTACAAAGAACCTTTTGATAATCTCTCCATGAAATAAATTTAAAAGTTCCGACTTTGGTCCCAATTGGACTGAGGATTTAGCCTCCAGAGCCAAGAGTGACGGACGGGCGGACGGACGGGCGGACGCACGCACGGACGGACGGATAGAATTGAGATATTCGCTTTTTCGGTACCTATTAACACATAGATATACACACATATCATTAACAAATGATAAAGAACACATTTTCATAAATATTGGAAAAAAAATTCGCGACAACAATACTTCCTCTACCCTACGTAACTTACGTACCGTACTACGGGGTAATTTAAAATACCGGGGACAGCCTTTTTTAAGATTGAATAACTCTAAACTAAAAATGAAAATACTCGCGACAGCTTTTTTTCTTTTTCACAATTTATTATAACACCTATTTCAAATAAGCACAAAAACAAAACCTCTGCTGTCAGTTAGAGAAGAGTGGGACATCCTGCAGAGTCCAAGTGACGCTATATAATTTAGGTAACAGGATATAATGAGAAGGGAGGAGAGCTACTCTGTAAAGACTGTGCTCAACATTAAAACACAGCCCAAGGGAAGAGGCAGACCACCTGCTACGTGGTAGTCAACTGTTGAGAATAGTTGAGATGGACCTAAAGGCCCAAGATATTTTGCCAATGACAACCCGGGACAGAAGGTCCTGGCGCCGTTGCACAAGGAGGCCCGCCCCTAGATGAACTGGGAATATTATGGGCAAGGACAAGAAGAAGAAACTTCGAAGGGCGCTGCTGTGCCGACGTTAAAAAAATAGAATAATTAAGTATCAAATTAAACACATTATTTCAGGAGTTACATTAAGTGAAAATGTTCTGTGAAAAACTGAAGTTTGGTGCCAAAAGTGTCGTTCTTTTGCGCAAATAGTGGAAGTAGCTGGCACGCAATAAACGTTTATTTGACTACTATGGATTATATTGAGAGTGAACTGGTATTTGTTTCCGTACATTTTTTGTGAGAACAGTGTTCTGTGCAGAAAATACTAGTGGAATTGAACGAATTAAGACAAAGTGATATGAAAACAAAATAACTGATAAGCGTTAGTTTTTCATATTATCACGATTGGCGGTGACATCTGACTTCGAGAGAGAAAAGCAACACCGAGCCTACCTACCTATCGCTTTATCCAAAGTCGTAAGATTTCTATATTTATCATTTCTTTACTGTAGTTAGCCAGCATCGTCACAAGTTCGCTTAGAATGGGCGGCTTTCCGATTAGGTTACTCGCGAACATGTGGCACTACTAAAATCTAATAAGATTACTGTACCTTAGACGGCATTATTGTTGTAGTACAAATATTCGACGCTAGAGGACACTGAGGTTTACTTTTGGTACTAACCGCTAGAAAGACGTGAATAAAGATAAGAGCGCGTAAAAATTATCAAGAACTAACAAGACAAATTTGATGAACAAACAACCGAAATACAAGAACTTAAAAATAAATAAAAACATAGATAAGAAGTTTTCCAAACTATAATCAAAATATAACGATTAAGAAAAAAAATTAAAAACATGGAAAAAGACTCCAGCAACTAGAGAGTTTTTTTTAATAGAAGAAGAGGGAAAAAACTAATACGATCTACAGAACTAAATACTAAAAATAATTAAGGAAATCATACAAATCAATTGCAATAAAGACAATTTAGAAGATATAAGGAGACTCGGAAAGAAAGGAGAAAAGATAATACTAACTATTGTAACCCTAAATACAATAGGAATGAAAATAGAGCTTTAAAAAAATAACTAGAATCTAAACCAGACGGCATATTACATAAAAGAAAATTTCCTGGTGAAATAATTGAACAGCGCAAAAAAAATTGAGTGGAGAACTAGCAGATGAGAAAAAATGGACAACGAGCTTTCATTAAATACAACAAACTTATAATATTACCCAATAAAAAACAGGAAACATTACAAAACGACAAAAAATAAGAATTAACAAGAGAAACCTTTCAGAATCTTCTAAAAGCCAAAATTCTGCTACGAATGAAAAAAGATAACTTCGAAAACCCTTCTACAAACACAGCCCTAATATACAAAACTATATTATAAGAAATCATAATACTAGCAAAAATTTACATAAGTCCCCATTAGCCATATTCGTCACTCCACTCCTCCACAGGAAGAGAAAAAATATGACAAGTAGCAGCGACCTCTGACCTCTCCACAAACACTCCCATCACGGCTGGTCACCGTGGGGGTAAAAGGCCACAACCCTCCATCTAAAAAAATTTTATAATAATACGATATAACAGGACTATCCGAAATACGAAGAGGTTACAAAATAACAGAAGATGAAGATTAGATACTGTGCTACGTCGGTAAAACTGCTGGAATATATGATGTGGGGTTCTTGGACAAAAAATATCTGCAAAAACACATAGAAAGCTTGTCCTACCGAGTTTGTGTTCTTAATTGAAAATTTAATACAAACATACTCGCAGTGATCCAAGTGTATGCACCAACCTCAGAGGCAATCAAATGTAAATGTCGTCAAAATCATTGATATAAAAAATGGTGTATGTCATTAGAACATGAAAACAATATGACACGAGAAGTTAAACATTAAAATCATTGATACAAGAGTAGGCCAGTTCACACGGACAGCACCCGGTCACGAGTATAACGCGAGAGTCAGCCATCGCTCCCCTCAACCGTATTAGAGGGAAAGGAACGTCCCGCCTCCCGATGCGCCACCATCCGCATGAACATTGCACCACTCGTGTCAATGATAAAATTTTAAAATCAAAAATAAGTATATACAGTGTAAACTCTGTATAACGTCACTCGATATAACGATTCACTCTTTGAAACGTCAAAATTTTCAGCCTTTAGTTGATTTACTTTAACGCTAATTTCTCTCTCTCTCAAACTCTCAATAACGTCACAAAATGCCTTGAGTGTCGCTATATAGAATTCACACTGTATTAAAAAAAATCTTGACTTGTCATGTCCTTTCGCTTCTACGTCAATTCTTACATTACATGGTTGTAATTTTATGATTATTAAACATGATTTGCGTTGATAGAAGAAACAATTTTAATATGAGAATATATTTTTTTAGATAAAGTTAGCTTTAGCTGCCAGACAAACCTTTTAAAATAATTTTGAATAATTTTTAACATACTCAACATATTAAATTTCAAAGTTAAATGTCTTTTGTTCGTAAAGCGAAAACAAATTATCTCTACTCTTGAATATACCACTACAGTCGCCCAGTCACTAAACTTTCATTTTTTATTAACGTTAATTGTTTTCAATTTGAGTATATTTTCAAACTCTATTCTAAGCACTAAATTGAAGAAACTATTCGAGTTTTGTTGATCCAAAATTAAGATTGGTACCTTTTGGACAAGCATATATTTATAGTTGGTGGTAGGGCATTTTCTAAGCCCGCCTGGCTAGCTACCACCATCTTATCTAAGTCTTGCCGCCAAACATCAGTATTAACAACATTGTGTGCCAGTTCTCCATTCCGTGGGGAATCTTGGTAAGCCCACTTCCATCTTCAGCATCATCGTTACTTACCATCAGGTGAGATGATGGCAAGGCCTTACCAATTGCGAATTTAAAAAAACATTTCTAATCTTTGAGTACTGACAGGTCTCGTTTGAAATGTAATTATTTCTCTATTTTTTTTACAGAGTATTAGTACAAGCTGACCACTGTGATCAGATTTTAAACAGTTGATGATTTTTTTTTGTCTGTGTTCGCAATTACAGAAAACATTATCAACATGTAGCTGATGTTGCTGTCACTCTAGTAGGCGCTTGAAATAAGAAATCTAGATCTAACGACTTAAAGAAACTTATTAATCTTGTATTTTCCAGGAAATTTACATTGAAATCGCCACAAATAATGATAGACCTTATTACCTTTAATTAATATTCTTAATTCATTTTCCAATACATTTTCGAAAACTAAGAAATTTTCATCCTATGACATACACACATAATATGACATGTTTCTCCAATTCAACACAGGATAATTCAAAATTTCTCTCAACCTAAAGTTTGACCATACCTTAACCACGTCATTCAAAGATTTCAAGATATTCCCTCAATGGAATAATTTAAAACTCTTAAATTCTAAATTTGGTCCAAATTGCGACTGACCCGGTGGCTCAGTGGTTTGTGCTCATGACTACTGATCCAAGGGGTTGTGGGTTCGATCCCCACCCAGGGCAATCATTTGTGTGATAAGCAGATTTGTTTGCCCTGTGTCTGGGTGTTAAATATCTATATAAATGTATGTATTTAAACGTATATAAGTATGTATATCATTCTCTGGTTCCCATAACACAGGGAATCCTACTTTGGGCCAGATGACCATGTGTGATTTGTCACAGAATATTTATTTTTATATTTATTTATTTATTCAATATAGGTGCATGTTACACTCTTTCTGATGGTCATAAGATAGCGATTACATTACATAATGTCAGATTGTGAAAAAAATATTTATTCTCCAACATGCCTAAGATGTTCGAATACGTAGAAGTTTTAAACACAAGAACCTACCCTAGTGACCATCGTCACATTGTAATTCTATGCCATCGTCTAGTAGGAGGCACTATATACCTACAGGACACAAATAGTCTAGACCAAAGTTTAGACAACACCAGTCCAACTAGAAAATCAACAGGATCAAATAGCATACATACAAAACCTTGAATCACGACTGCAAAGTTTAATAGAAGAAGAATAAATGAGTGTAGAAAACTACTACAATAAACTACAAAACACTATAAAAACCAGCTTTCAAGATATAACAAGACAAGGAAGAAAATTGAAAAAGAATATAAGCATAAAGACAAAACAACTTATAGAACTCAGCAAAACCCTAAGGAATAAAGAAGCCCCTACAAAATTGGAATGAAAAGAATTACGAAGTCTCTACAAAAAAGTATACAAGAGTATCAAAAGCGACTGTAGTCATACTGAAGCATAGACTAAAAACAATAGAAATATATATGACCCAATCAAATAGCCTAAAAAAACCATACAAAAAACTGAACACAAATAGACTGGATCACCAGTTTAAAAAAATTGACAATCCGAACTCAAACAAGAACGGACCTAGTAAATACAGCCACAGAGTTTTATAAACAGTTATACGCGCCGCAACATGACCCAACCTGTCCGTGTACCCTATCAACAAAACTCTATCGTCACAAATAAGCTACAGTCTGTAGCCCTATTCGAAGAAAAGGAAATCTTCAACAAATAAATAAACTTAAAACTGAGAAGAGCGTAGCTCCTGACTAGCAAAACCACCAACCAAACAGAGTTTTACAAGTAAAAACGTGGAATTCTTAACGATTTTGCGTGTCATCCTTGAACCTATTTTCTATGCAGTCACTTTGGTCCTAATATTGTCAGTAGCCATTAAAAATCTCAGTTAAAAAAAATAGAAGTCGTAGCTATAGCTATTAAATTAATATGACAACCTTATGGGCTTAGTTTAAGGCCGTCATTTGAATACAACCACAATCCTCAGTCCTCATCTCCTTCAAGCCAAAGGGCCCCCCCAGCAGAAAGCGGTCACCCTGCTTTGTTTTTCTCCCATATCAATACTTCACTGGCTTAAGCTTAGCACTGTATACCGAAACTGTAATTTTAGCAGGCCATCATTTCCATACGCGGTCATGGCCTGATGTTTTGATTCCTTACTAATTGACTGCCCATGGGCCCGTCCCTAAGCAATAATACATCATTTAGGTCATTGGTTGTCTGTCAGTCACTCACTCACTGACGGTACTCTAGATAAAGGCACAGTGTAAATGTAATGTTACCTGAATTTCAAATCTCCATTTCAAGTCTTGATAGACAGGATCCTTCTGTTGCAAGAAACTTAGTGCACTTGATAATTCTGTGCGCTTAGTGCTGTACAATTTGACCAACACTTCTTGCTGTTCCGAAGAGAATCCTGCGATAGTCAGTGATGATTTATAGTCCTGTTCTGACAACTGAAGAAATATAAAATTATTTAATTACATTTGGGGGCCACATAATTTGACTAAATTATGAAAATGAATTTTTATTCACATTTTAAAACAAAGTTAATATTAAAATGCACCTACAAATTATTTTGTGATAAACTCACATTATGTTTGCATCCTTCAACAACAAGATACACCAATGCAAGGACCACATTCTGAACACTGGACAAATTTATATCCAACTTTTCTGTAAACAAAAATGTTTATATTACAAATGGTTTAGTAACTTTAAGAGTATTTACGGGTACATTTAGATCTTACAATTAGAGTTAAAGTATCAATATTTTCCATACCTGCTGCTATGCTATACTTTTTTTCATTACATCCATTGTTGAGGTAATCAATGGCAAGTTTACAAAAGTCGACCAGCACTGAAACATAAAAAAACAGCAGTTTTAGATTGGTATCAAAGTATTCTTACTTTCTAAGTTTTGAGTGGAATTAAAGTATTCTAACTGGAGAGACAGTGCCAGTTGCTGCTAAATGGCTTAATAAGTACAAGCTTCTGCCATTGAGTCTCTAGATGCTATGCTGTCCAGGACTGAGTATTATCAGCTGAAAGATGTCCACTGCTGGACAAAGGCCTCCCTTGGGATTTCCACGAAGCCTAAACCTGCGCTGCCCGCATCCAGTGGCTTCTCGCGACCTTCACCAGGTCATCCGTCCACCGAGTGGGAGGCCTGCCTACGCTACGTCTTCCGGCCACTCGAGAACTTTACTGCCCCAACGGCCATCTGTTCTATGAGCTATGTGCCCCACCCACTGTACTTGAGTTTAGCGATTCCGTCTATTCTATCTGTATTTTATGTATCCTATAAATAAATATAAAATAAATTATTATTTTATACACTAGATGGCAGCTCTACGAGCTAATGCGTGTATATCACTGCACTTGTGTTTATTCATTTTTAAAATGTTTGTTGAATCTATTTTTGAAACTGTTAAACAAAGTGGAAGAGAGTTCCAAATGTTCATTACTCGAAATGGTAAGAAGTGAGTTCTGGGGTTGCTAGCACAAGGAGGTTTGGTTAACTCTTAGGTTTCATCAATCATATACAGTAAGTTCCTTTATGTTTCTAATGAGAGGCTGGACAAATATGAACGAGTAAAAACTTTATAATAATACTTACAATAACTTTATAATCTGAGTTTATATTAATTTAAAATGAATTTAACAGTGTTTCCTCAATCAAAACAATTAGTTTCCCAACGTTAGTACTTAATTGGATGACCTATAACGTGGATAACTGAATGACAGCGGCGCGGGCACGGGCGCGGCATCGATGCAACAGCATATTCATTTCAGTTGAAACAAAAAAAGTAAAAATTGAGTTAATTAATTTAAGGTTTTGGCAGGTTTCAACTGAAATAGAGTTCCTCTCATCTAAAATGCATTGTAAAGTTTTCAGATTTTCTGGGCTATTTGGTGGCCAGTCTAACACAGCTACCATTTGTCTATTGAGGAATGTTTTTACAGAGTTGGCAGTGTGTTTTGGGTCATTATCGTGCTGGAATGTCCAAATTACCGGCATATTATCGTCGGCGTATGGCAGCATACGTTCTTCGAGTATCTATTTATATTGTTATTGGTTCATGTTACCTTGCATCATACTAGCAGGTCCCACGCCATAACTGGAAAATCTACCCCAATTTTTGACGTTTCAACCGCCAGGCTTTAGTCTATTTAGCGTAATTTGGCTCGAATTCCTTATTTGCAGGTCAGCGTAGGTACTGCTTGCCATCAGAGTATATGAAATTTATTTTGGTTTCGCTCGAAAAAAATACATTCTTCCATTGCTGTTCTGTCCAGTTTACATACTTCCTTTCAAACTCAGGCCTGTCTATAACGTGGTGTCGACATGGGTACATTTCTGGTTACTCTCCCAAATAATTGTGCCTCCACCTAACGTCTTCAAACGGTGCGCGCCGAAACTGATTGAGGGTTATTCTCAACAAAAACTTAATTTTTATCTGATTAGAGCCTTTAAATGTGTCCTGCTTAACAAGTTAGTCTCGAGGAGATGTTTTTCTGGGTTTTCGTTTGCAGGGAATATATAGGTAGTTTGATAGGTATTAAAATGTTTCTCAGCCTGGTACACCATTGTTTTAGACTAAACAAATGATCGGCAATTGTTTGATAAGACCAATTACAACAACGCAACTTAATTATTATTTCTCTAAAGAAATACTAGTAGCGAATCTGCTACAAGATTTATTTTTTCTCATAGTTTTTGATGAATAATTGCAGAAAACGAAATGAATCAATAACGGCGTGAAACTACAATAAAAATAGTAAAGAAAAGCATTGCATTTTAAAACTGATGAAAATAAGAAAAAAATAATTTTGTTCTTAATTATTTGTCCAGAAAGTTTTCCTACAAATAAATGAGTTCTTGTGATTTAATAAAGAAAAAAAAAAACATGCACACTATTTTGACAATATTATAATAAATATAACTAAATAAAACAAGACAGTCATAGCAATATTCTACAATGTTATCAAATCAGTTTATACACTTATTGTACAATTTATTCTGGTGACAAAATTAAATTGGCCTCATATCATTTATCATTCTTAATTCTATGACCATCATTTACACAAAATTAAGTAATTCATTCGTACAAGTCGTTTTACAATAATCTACTGAACTACAATGAAACTTTTTAAATCTTTTTATGGCTTTGGCTTCAAAAATTTAATAAACAAGTATATTTTTATTTATTTCATGGTCATAGAAAAACTATTGTATGCCACTGCATGCAATTAGCCATTGTAACACTTGTATTGGGCTTCGGTTCGTGGCACAAAATAGCTTTCATGTTACAATGGCTCTCATTACTTAGCAGTGGCAGAAATAATTAACTATTGTATTCAACGACTATATCGGGCTATGCTAATTAGATTATTAAACCTTGTCAAACGTATAATAATACTTATAAGTTGGGCATTCAATTATTACTTAGCCTCGCCGCCCGATGGCGCTGTTATTACAAAAGAGTTTTACTATCGTGCAGTAAATACTTTTTGAAGTCTACTAAGATGTTTTCAATCTTTTCCATCCATTTGTTTTGTTTTGACAGCCTTTGGAAGCGAGCGTGTCGGTCGGTTTTACAAAATTGGAAAAAGAACAATATCGTTCAGTGATTAGATTCTTGTTTTTGGAAGGGAAAACGCGCAGCGAAATCAAAGAGCGCTTGGATGCTGTGTACGGTGACTCTTCTCCTTCGATGGCGACCGTCAAAAATTGGTTCAACGAGTTTGCTTGTGGCCGCACGTCGGTTGTTGATGAGCCACGCCCAGGTGCACCGAAAACGTAAAAAAAATCCTCGATCTCGTGTTGGCAGACCGGCGATTGAAGATTCGCAAGATAGCTGAGACTGCTGAGGCATCGCAGAAGGGACAGTGCATCATATTCTGCACGAAGAACTGGGTATGAAAAAGTTATCGGCGCGATGAGTGCCGCATTTGCTCACACCAAAAAACAAGTGCAACCGTGAGACCACATCGGCGACATGTTTGGCGCTGTTTCGACGCAATCCGGCGGAGTTCTTGCTTCGTTTTGTGACCGTCGACGAAACATGGGTTCACTGGACACCAGAGACCAAGGAACGGTCGAAACAGTCGACTTTGCCCGGCGAACAAGCTCCAAAGAAGGCAAAGACTGTTTAATCGGCCGGAAAGGTGATGGCCAGAGTTTTTTGGGACTCACAAGGTGTGATCTACATCGATTACCTTGAGAAAGGTAAAACAATCACGGGGCTCTACTATTCCGACTTATTGGGCCGATTCGACACCGAATTGAAAAAGTGCTGTTCCATCACGACAACGCGCCAGCTCACACCTCCGCCGTCGTCATGGCCAAACTGGTCGAATTGCGCTACGAATTGCTGCCCCATCCACCGTATTCTCCAAATTTGGCTACCTGTGACTTCTTCTTGTTCCCAAATCTAAAAAGTCACTCGCCGGCAAAAGATTTGGGTCGAATGTTGAGGTCATCGCCACCACAGAGACCTATTTTGAAGACCTCGGGAAATCGTATTTTTTGGACGGGTTAAAAAAGTTGGAGCATCACTGGGCCAAGTGTATTGAATTGAAAGGAGACTGTCGAAAAATAAATACTTTCTTTAAATTTTCTTTTTTCTTTTGTAGGCTAAATATTTGTTGAATTGCCCTCGTAAGTTTAGGAATTGCATAATTAAAAACGTGACTTCATAAAACTGAAACCCTGTTTTTTGTACAGTCGGGTAAAAAAGTATCATATGGCACTCACGGGATTAAGATGAATCTAACAACACCTGAAATTCCCAAATTCGTCAAACCGTGTAGGCTACAGAGCAAACCAAATAATTAACTTTTTGGTTAGTCGGGTAAAAATGTAGGTTGGGGTGCACAAGGGCTGCCGGTCAAAAAAATCTGAGTAAAAAAAACAAAGTTTAGCGATACCTCGCATTCTAGAAACTATCAAGCACTTAAGAAGATATAATTATACATAAATACATTTGACCTGAAAACAATACACTCCTTAATTGTGGGCAGTCGAGTCGTGTTAAAATCACATACCTTGTGTCGAGTGTTGGTGCAATAAAATGAAGTGTTCTTTCTGTTTATCACTCAAAAAAATAATCATTTTATCAAAAATACATATCAGTTAGTTTCGTGGAAATAAAGAAGGACGTATTCTAGTTCATTTAACATCTATCAGGGATTCTTCTTGGAAAAAAATACTACTTTATCTTATCACAATACATAAATCAAGGCAAAAATATTTTTTTTGTTTGTCAGGCAAAGAGAATATTACAACCAAAGAGAATATAATACACTAATTACAACAAACTATGTTTTTTATTTTCAGGGCAGGCTAGCTAAGATACATTGGCCATACTGCTTTTCACAGTAAGAGCACTCTCGGACCGAGTGCGCTCATACGAGCTAGATCCTATATGCTCGGATTTTGGTTTTCGCATGTTTACAATAATTTCGGACGTCCTAGTAGCATTTTTGTCTCAGCAATCAAGATCACGACGACTAATCTGCTACTGCAAGGCATCGACATTGTTGCAAATAATATGTTAATTGCTGAAGTACAGAGGCAAGCACATCGAGCTATACACTCGTAGTGCTATTCTGATCCATACCCATACGGCTTAAAAACGGTACAAAGTTAAAAGTGTGTAGCTTGATGTGCTGTCCTGTGTACAAAACCATGAAAGTCAAAGAAAGAAGAAAAATAATTGGACCCGTAAGTGGATTTTAAGACGTGACCAAATGGGTGCTTCGAATATTTTTATCCGTGAAGTGGCAGAGGAAGATAAAGAAACGTACAAAAATCATTTGAGATTAAATAGCGAACAGTTTGAGTATCTACTAAATAAATTAGCGCAAAGAATACAGAAAGCATGAATTTGAGGAAAGCAATACCTGCTAGAGTTAAACTTCAAATAGTATAGAGATATCTAGCGGCTGGTGACTGCTTTCGTACCTTAGAAAGCCAGTTTCAAGTACCAAAATACTCTATATCACTGTTCCTGCCTTCAGTATTAAATCCTATTTACGATGCATTGGAGGAATTTATACAGGTAATTAAATAACCTTATTATTAATTTTTACTCTTTTATTAATTGTGATTTCAGTTATATTTAAATGTTAGTTAGTGCTTACAATAAAATAATCAATTTTAAATGATAATTACACTTAGTATTAAATAAGTTAATTTCTGTTAAATCACGAATCAGTATTGACTTCCTGCCCACTGACGCTTCTTATTGCTTGTTCTAAGATATCATCCCGTATATTTTCATGTTCTTGCTGTAGTCTGTGATTCTCAGGTATTTCTATAGTATAATATTGTGATTCATCATTATATGAGGTGCCGGTCTCGGAACTTTGTAAGATGGATTTCTTTTTCATTTTAATTAAATTTAGTATTGTTAATGTAAGTTAGTGCTTACAATAAAATAATCAATCTTATATGATAATTACACTTAGTATTAAATAAGTGAATTTCTGTTAAATCACGAATCAGTATTGACTTCCTGCCCACTGACGCTTCTTATTGTTTGTTCTATCTAAGATATCTTCGTGTATATTTTCATGTTCTTGCTGTAGTCTGTAATTCTCAGGTATTTATATAGTATAATATTGTGATTTTTTTACTAACAAATGGTAAACCCTTGACAACATCTCATCTGGTGGTACGTGACGATGTTGCCGAAGATGGAAGCGGGCTTACCAAGATTCCCTAACGCAATGGGTAACTGGCTATCTTATCTTCATGCCGGAACACACCAATGATATCAACATTGATATTTGGCGGCAAGACTTAGATAAGATGGTGGTAGCTAGCCAGGCGGGCTTAGAAAATGCCCTACCACCAACCAAACCGAGTCTTACAATTGACCCCGCCGGGAATCGAACCCGCGACCTCCTGTGTAAAGCCAGTGAACTTTGCCTCTGAGCTACGGAGGCGGTTAAAATTCATCATTATATGAGGTGCTCGCGGTCTCGGAACTTTGAAAGATGGATTTCCTTTTCATTTTAATTAAATTCAGTATATCAGATTGAATATCGAGAGCATCCATTAGTGGAAGTTGTCGAAGTTGACTAGCTACATTTTTGCCAAAATGATAGAATTCATCTTCCATTTCCCTACTATTCAGTGCCTGATCTCCAATTGATTGAAGAGTTTCAATTGATTTTGTGATATGTTGAGGTATTGTCTTACTTATCCTTTTTCTGCTCGAAGGTGCAACAAACTGAGGATCTGATGTACTTGTGGAAAGGATGGCTGATGTTGAAGGGTTGGCTGGTATATCTGATGAATAGCTGGCGGGTATATCTGGCGAAGGGTTGGCTGGTATATTAGGTGAAGTGACTGGTATATCTGGTTAATGGTTGGCTGGAATATCTGGAGATAATTCATTACAGTCCGCCTGTAACAAAAAATGAAAGTAAATTAATATTATAACATTTTTTTTCAGATCCCAAAGACATACGAAGAATATACTTCTATTGCAAGAGGGTTTAACAATCGTTGGAACTTTCCTGGATGTTGTGGTGCACTAGATGGAAAATATATTAATATACAACAACCAGCTCACAGTGGAAGTGATTTTTTTACTATAAAGGATACTTTAGCACTGTACTTCTGGCACTGGCAGATAGCAACTACTGTTTTACATATATTGATGTGGGCAGCCAGGGTAGATTAAATGACGCCTGTATTTTCAGTAATTCAATACTTAAAAGGAAATTGGAAGATGGGACCCTGAATTTATCTGCTTGGGGTGTAATATTAGGAGATGAAGCATTTCCACTCAAACACTAACTAATGAAACCTTATTCACGAAGAATGACTTTGACAATTGAGGAAAAAAAATCAATTACCGCCTGTCTCAGGCCAGAAGGATAGTTGAAAATGCCTTCGGTATTAAGACATCAAAATTAAGAATATATTGCACTCCAATATACAGGGTGTTGTTTTGGTCGACAATGGGCTTTTAAGGGGTGGTAGGACAAAAAATTCTTGTTCTAATAGCACATTTTCTTTTTTTTATAATTTGAAATTATTGAAAAAAAAAAACACTTACAAATTATCCTAAAATAACGAAGACGTATGGCGCATGCGGAAGGCGGGGTTTGGGCGACAAGCTCAATGGCTGCCGGCTCCATTCACGACTTTTCTGAGAAACGCAGTTTGCCGCGCCAATTAGATCAAGCGTGGGCCGGTGTTTCGAAAAAACCACATTAACGGAGGTTATAAACAATTGTGGTGACATCTGCAGTACCCGCCACTAACAACTACGTTGCACAGCACAAGACTGAACCATCGATCAAACTATATGGAGAGTTGCATCTTCACCTCGATAGATAGCACCATCATCGTAAGAAGGCTATTAACAAAGCATCAGCAACGCACTATCAACATTTCCTTGCTCATTAGCATATATACAAGCACCAACCATACACGGTTGGTCCACGGTCGAACCCCAGGCACACTACCTCGCCTGGCGGATATATCTCCCTTTGTTCTCGTCATTTAGGAACACATCCGTTCCTACACTAGGGACCCGACGCTGAACATTGACGCACCTTCGGCAACAACTCCTCAACAGCCCTCCAGCCGGTAAAGCAAGCCAACATCAGCATAGCAGTCCAATGCGAAGTTTACCAGGACCATCGCAGCCGTCATATCGAGCTTCCTGGCCCTGCACTTCACTCCGAAGCCTCACCAGGTTCGCAGCCGTCGACACAGCATCAAAACTCCACGGACCTGCAGCTTCACTCTTCAGGCAGCAAGTTGTCGGCAGCTCACTGTGTAGAGCACGCGCTCCACGTAACCTGCTTCCCTTGCACCTTACGCCTGAACCACCTCCTCGTCCCGACTCACCGTGGACTCGAGTAGGGCAACATTGGCCTGGCGTCTCGACTCACCGCAGATGCCGCATCGCGACGCGTATCGTCGCTCCGCCGCACCGCAACATAAGACTGCCAACTCAATATGGATATCGACCTCCGGTCTCGGAGGGGGAGTAATGTGGCGACATCTGCAGTACCCGCCACTAACAACTACGTAGCACAGCCCAAGACTGAACCATCGATCAAACTATATGGAGAGTTGCATCTTCACCTCGATAGATGGCACCATCATCGCAAGAAGGCTATTAACAAAACATCTGCAACGCACTATCAACATTTCCTTGCTCATAAGCATATAAGAAGGCTCAAGGTCACCCAAAGGGCAATGGAGCGTGCTATGCTCGGAGTTTCTCTGCGTGATCGAATCAGAAACGAGGAAATCCGTAAGAGAACCAAAGTGACCGACATAGCTCTCAGAATTGCTAAACTTAAGTGGCAGTGGGCGGGGCACATTGCTCGTAGAACAGATGGCCGTTGGGGCAGTAAAGTTCTCGAGTGGCGACCACGCACCGGAAAGCGTAGTGTAGGCAGGCCTCCCACTCGGTGGACCGATGACCTGGTGAAGGTCGCGGGAAGCCGCTGGATGCGGGCAGCGCAGAACCGGTCGTCGTGGAGATCCTTGGGGGAGGCCTATGTCCAGCAGTGGACTTCCTTCGGCTGATATGATGAAGCATATATACAAGCACCAACCATACACGGTTGGTCCACGGTCGGACCCCAGGCACACTACCTCGCCTGACGGAGATATCTCCCTTTGTTCTCGTCATGTAGGAACACAGCCATTCCTACACAATTGTCCTTACTGTGTACCGCGTTATTTCATTATGATTTGGGAATTCTTCACGCCAACTTCTAACACACTCAGTTTCGTTTTCACCACTCGTAAAGTAAATGCTTAGTTCATCGTACAGTTCACGATTACTAAATTGTTCCTGAGCCATAGTCGTATACCGGAATGCCCCTGCGCAGAACGAAACACACGCGCATCGCGCACGTACAGCACGGTGGCAAGGTATGCGGCAGACTGGCGAGCGAGCGTCGCCGCCGGCCGTCGCTCGCTCCCACCCCCGCCCCCGTCCCTTTAGATGCTCTCGCCGCGCTTCCGCTCTCATTCATGATCGAATGAAAATAAGGTAACAATAAAAGAATACCTGCTAAGATTTTCTTATGAAAAATTAAGGTATAATTTTTTTATTTTTTTGGCATCAGTATCATGATTTGTATCACCCCTCAAAAGCTCGTTGTCGACCAAAACAACACCCTGTATGTATACCCATATAAAGTAGACAAAATTGTGAAAGCAACTTGTGCACTTCACAATTGGCTCATGAAGACAGCCTTGCACTATTATGCACCAGCCGGTACGATGGATACAGACGATATACCAGGTACATGGAGACAGGAACCTCGTTCAAATTATATTGCAGACCTTGTGCATCAGGGCAGCAATCATTATTCTCAGTTTGCAGAACAACAAAGAAATATAGTTTTAAAAACTACTTTATGGGAGAAGGTGCCATCCCATGGCAATATGGCATTATTATATCAGCTCATATACGTCCCCACCGAGGGGCTCGAGCCTACCCTGAATCAGGGCGATTAGGCCTTAGTCGACCACGCGGGCCCAGTGCGGGTTGGTCGACTTCACACACAACCTTCGAGTTTCTTCGCAGGCGTGTGCAGGTTTCCTCACGATGTTTTCCTTCACCGTTAAAGCAATCGGTAATGATATGTACGTAAGTTTTTGAAAAACTCATTGGTACATTGGCCGTCCAGATTTGAACCCGGTACCTCTGGTTAGATGGACCGAGTCGTTACCGGCTGAGCCACCGACGCTTATGGCATAATATTTTAAAATACCTTTTTTTATTAATAAATTGAGTGCGTTTGACTATATCTTACCTGATGGTAAGTGACGATGTAGTCGAGGATGGTACACGCAAACTCAAATAATGCCTATTCACTCTCGCCTTGAAGATCCCCAAATTGTAGGAGTCGGGAAACACAGACGCAGGCAAGGAGTTCAGTTCCACTCCATCGCTGTCCACATAATAACTGAGGAAGCGTAACGCTTCGTGCGTATAGGCTGAATGTCAACAACAAAGGGGTGGAACCTCCCCCTGCGTCTTGTTGACCGAAGGTGGAATGGAGCTGGAAGAATGAGGTCGTGAAGTTCCTGAGCACAGTCTCAGAAATGAATTCGATATCCTATGTTCTCATAAAGAAGTTATAAAACTACGTCAATCAAACTACTTATTTTATTTATTTATAAACTTACAACATTCCGAAAAGTTTCCCTGTTCTTGTTTTCTTCGTTTGCTCAGAGATTCAAAAATTTTCTTCATCCCTTTGTTTATAACAAAGTTGTAAAAGTGTGCAATATTAAACTTTTAAGTACATATCTCGCAAAAAACAAAGTTAAGTGCTGGCTATGTAGCTTAACTTATCTGGACACTGAAAATCTTTTAGAAATTCACCATTAGCAGTGTAATTGTAATTTTAATTTAATTTTAATTAGCTTGTACTTTTTTCTTTTTATTTAACTACTGTTTATGTTTATATTTCTTACACTATAATTCCATGGTATATCTATTATTAACTTAAGTAATATAAATCATAGTTTTTCTTTTGTTGTTTAGACTTAATTTAATATAACTTTGTAAATTATCTTTAAACTGGTTGGTTGGTAAATGTATTTTTGGCGTGACCACCACGATACGGGCTCTGCCTAGTGTGGGGTCACAAGGTAAACTTTATACTGTACCGTACACCATTCTTTGGTAATAAATATATTTGTATTTGTATTTGACTACACCGGATAGAAATCGATTTGAAATTTCGAACCACACTAACGATGGAATATAAATGTCGTCAACACCAGATCCAGTCCCCGTAGATTTTTTAATTTTAATGCATTTTCTTGTGAGTAAGTACTTTGGATATTATTAATTTTGGTATTCACGTCTTGAATTGTAAGTTCAGGTATATTGAGGTTATGAATGATGTGTTCTATTGCAGCGTTTCGGGCATCTTTATTTTTATACTCATTTAGTGTCACGTTCCACAACACTTCCTCTGCTTTATAGTGTTCCACAAACCTTACAGTTTCACATTCAGTCCACTTTCTCTTGAGGTTCGCTTTGTTTTTCTAGTTGACGCCATTTTGTTTTTAAAAAATCATCCTAGTCAGCTCGTACAAATAGAGCATGGTCCTTGTACACTCTGCTCGGATACCGAGGTCCGAGTGCGCTTGGAGACGTATTTTCACGGTACGAGTAGCTTCCGAGTAGTCATCCGAGCACACTCGGTCCGAGAGCACTCGTACAGTGAAAACCCCGCTTTATGCAAAAAAGACCTTAATATTACGACAGTAAAAAAAAATTTTTTTTTTGCTCTTTTTTAGGACAGGCTAAAACTCATTGGCAATACCAACTAGTCTTCAGTGTATATTTTTTCAGTAGTATTTGTAGATTTTACTTCTTCAGTAATATTTCAGTCTTCAAAATCACTATAGTCTCTGAACTACCTAACCTACACACTCATTTCATTATCCTACACAATAAACACATAAGTGGTACTTTTCTGATAAATACACTATCAATATTATTATCAAAAAAACAAAATGTATTTTTTCGGTTAATATAAAAGAAAAATGACAAGACGCTACAAATTCTCGTCAAAAAATCCCAAAGTCAAAAACATAAATTTCATCCATTTTGCAGTAGTGTTGCAGCTGGATAGGTGGAAGACGATTATCATCAGACAGTGGAACCTAATCGATAGTTAAGTAAAAGATGACCAATTAGTACTAGGTTATAACTCTTTATGACTGTCCTTAGAGTATTCATGTAGGTATAGAGCGCGCGTATCGCATCGGTTACTTTATAATCATCGTAGGCAAGTGAGCTATATAGGTAACTATATAGATGTATATGTGACAACTAGGGATGGGTTGCTGTGTACTAACGCCTTAGTGGATCATCAATAGACAAAGACAAACAGCAGCATAATATAGTAGGTTTACCTTGTAACTACCTACCTACCTACTGTTGTACCTACTTGTAAGAATTTATGCGTGTTTTATGAGTTACAATGTTTACATTCTAATACGTATATAAATAAAACATGTACATATACTCACACCTAAATGTACTGTTCGGGGTAGGTAAGTTAATCAACCAAAAATATTAATTTCAGTTTAATATTATAAAGAAATAAAACATCACTGTTTTTATTTTTATCAACCGACTTCAATGAAAGGAGGTTATCTATTCGTCACGTATGTATGTAATATTATTAGAACTGCTATATATCCACAACAAATGTATTAGAACTTCCAAAAAAATTTTCAATTTTATATGTATGTTTGTCCACGCATTCTGTCCTAACTATTAATCGAATTATAACCGTTCTTTTGTATATACTTAAAATTAGGCTAGCTTTCCCGTAAGTATTTCTGCAGAACACATAAAAATTCAAACGAGACCGGTCACTGCTAATCGAATAGAAAAGTTTAAAACAGTGCTAGATGAAAAACTGCCCATACCAGATTTTGATAATGAAGTGCAAGCCAACAGTTTTTACAATGATTTTTTTACAGTGCTGGATAGGGAATTCCAAAGTATATTTAAGTCTAAATCCACAATCAGTAACATCAAATTTAAATTCAGTGAATGGGCTACTATAGGTATATACAAAAGTCGCCAAACTTTGTTTGACCTTTATGACAAAAAAACTTACACTTTTGATGAGAACTTTACAAATTATGTGAAACAATATTCAAAAATTTTTAAGCAGGTTTGCCACGTAGCAAAATCTAATTATCTGGCTAGAAAAATAAAATTTTCAGATAATAAAATAAAAACTGTTTGGAATATCATTAGCAAACAAACAGGTAAAGTCAAACCTCGCGACAAAGATTATGTTTTGCAAACAGAGCAGGGTAAAATTAGTTCGAATGCCGATGTAGCCAAAAAATTCGAAACTTTTTTCACAAATATTCCACTTAAGACTACTGAAGCCCTAAACTCATCACCTATGTATGCTCAAAGGCTGCTAAAGGATAATGTTAGTAATTGTGATCAAAAATTCTCCTTCAGAGTAATTGAACCACAATCTATTGTAAAAACTTTTAAATCTCTTAAAGTGAAAAGAACCGAAGACCTCTGGGGATTATCGGTAAGCTTGATCAGTAATGTAATTGATACTTTTGCGCCATATTTAGCTTGTATTTTTAATATTAGCATTGATAGTGGCGTCTTTCCAGATCTCATGAAGCTTAGTAAAGTGATACCTTTATATAAATCTGGTTCAAAAGCTGATCCAGGCAACTACAGACCAGTTTCTGTGCTGCCAGTTCTTAGTAAAGTGTTTGAAAAGATTATGCTTAACCAAATGCTACAATATTTTACAGAAAACAAACTACTGCATAACCAACAATTCGGTTTCACTAAAGGACGATCAACAACCGATGCAGGAGTAGCACTCATTCGAAACATATATGATGCCTTCGAGGAATCGCAGAATGCAATTGGAGTGTTTTGTGATTTATCTAAGGCTTTTGATTGTGTTGAACACCAAACATTACTTATGAAATTAAAGCATTATGGTGTAGACTGTAGAGGAAGGGGCTCTCAAGCTTTTAAATTCGTATTTAGACAACAGAATACAAAAAGTACAAGTGAATGGCACGAAGTCATCTGGATCTAAAGTGAAAATGGGTGTGCCCCAGGGTTCCATATTAGGGCCTTTTCTTTTCCTTGTTTACGTAAATGATTTGCCTTTTATGGTGCAACATCTGTCAAATATTGTGTTGTTTGCGGATGATACTTCTCTTATTTTTAAAGTGAATAGGAAAGAAAACGAAATTGACGAAGTAAACAACACTCTTTCAAAGATACTGAACTGGTTCACTGTGAACAACTTATTATTAAATGAAATATATATTTTTTAAAGGCATAATAAACATTCAGTCCGCAAAATAACTACTTGAGCGGCAAGATTTCATGATTGAGCGGCAGAAAAACATGTCTATAAGCAGCAACTCAACACTGTAGGAAGAGTGTGGTACGGGGAGTTCTAAATGGAAGCGGGAGCGAGCGAAGCGAGCTCGGACTTGCGGAGCACCCCGACTCGGATCCGTTAGGTTCGGAGACTGTGCGGGGAGGCGAGCTAAGCTCGCCTCCCCGCACAGTCGTAGTGTTAGGTTTAACATGAGAACACAGAAGTAGGAGCCCCGAAGGGGCTCCGTCGACCACTCAACACTGTAGGAAGAGTGTAGTACGGGGATGTTTAAAATAATTACAGCCATCCAGAATGACATAAATTGCTGATTGATTTTGAAATGTTTGCTGACTATGAGTTGCTGACCAATTAGCTATTTCTGCTGACCGATTAGCTATTTCTGCTGACCGATTATATTTTTCTGCTCACAGAAATAACAATACTATGCTAACCATTTAATTGACACCCTTATTAAATGCTAAGAAAACAAAATGTATAAAATTTTGTTTGCCAAATGTAAAAAAGGTCAATAATAGTGTAATATTAGACAGTAATAAATTAGAATTTGTAAATACCACGGTGTTCCTTGGTATAACTTTGGATGTTTCACTTCAATGGGGACCACACATTGAAACTTTAGCGGGAACGCTTAGTTCAGCTGCTTATGCCGTTAAGAAAATAAGACAGTTAACGGATGTAGATCCTGCGAGACTAGTGTATTTTAGTTACTTCCATAGTATAATGTCTTATGGCATATTACTGTGGGGGCATGCGGCTGATATAGAAACTATTTTCATCCTGCAGAAAAGAGCTATCCGCGCAATCTATCAGATGCGATCACGTGACTCGTTACAGAATAAGTTCAAAGAAATCAATATTTTAACTGTTGCTAGTCAATATATATATGAAAACATCATGTACGTTCGTAAGAATTTGCATTTATTTCCTAAAAACAGTGACAGGCATAATTTGAATTTAAGTAATTTAAATAAAATAGATATAGCCTTTTCGAGACTGAGTAAGGTTAAAAAGTCATTTGTGGGGCAGTGTATAAGATTCTACAATAAAATTCCAGAAAATGTAACTAGTTTGTCGGAGAATAAATTCAAGACTCATGTCAAAAAAGTTTTGTGCTCTAGAGGATATTATAAAATAATAGATTATGTAAATGACAAAGATATATATGTTGATTCTATAACGAATACCATTACCTGAGACTGTAATCTGAATCATGACATTATTTGTAATTTTATTTTATTGTATTTTTTTTTGTTTTGACTATTTAAAAGTGTGTGTAAACACCTATATGAAATAAATTGTTTTGAATTTTTTTTTGAATTAGGGAACAGTGCAAGTTTCATCAAAATCAGTTCAATTGTTTTCAAGTCATGGACTAATACCTGTAAGTATAACGGTTTAGCTTATTGATACGAGCTACAGATATTGTGACAACGTAAAAACTTATACATAATGTAATGATTAAACAAAACAACTAATTTTTCAAGTTTTTTTACAATTATTACAAAAAAAAATATTCCAGTTTTACTTAAAACTAAAAAAAAGAAATGGAAAGGTAATTAAAAAATATCGACTTCAAAAAGAAATAACACTCAATAAATATGAATATATTCATTTATGTTTATTTGTTTATAGAGATTTAACTTTCATAATAAATATCGATTGTATTTATACTACTACCGTACGCGTTACATCACCAGTTAGATAATAAGTCCGAGGTGCAGGTGCAAGGTGGTGCGCGCGGAACATCTAGCCCCGCCCCTCACGTCTCCTTCACCCCCGCAATGCGTGATTAATTTTTGGAGTTTACTCCTTAAGAATCGATTTTCATTTAAGGCGCCCGGTATGAAAAAATATGAGGAGTAAAATCTAGTGATCGCGTCACGTTTTTCGCGCGCAACCTATTGTGTGCACCTTTGTCACGTGATACAAAACAGTCAGGATTGGCTGAATCTAAGATGACGTCACAACACAGTAATCAGATCTGTCATTGTTGCAGTCTAGATAAACAAACCAAGAAAAGAGTATTTTAATGTACCATCCTTTGCCGCGGTTTGCAAATCAAATGTTATAAAAAAATAGACCACATTTTGGTTTTGTTTAATAATTATTTAATGTTTACCTACAATATCTTGTACTCTATGTAATTATTAATTTAAGTATTACTTGTAATAAATACAAGTATTTATTTTTCTTGTTCAAGGAACTTAAAACCGGAGGATGGGCAGCAGCGTGTTTCCGTGCATTTCAACACACCTACAATCAAACTGCCATCGCCAACCCGCCTGCCAAGCGTGGTGATTACGGCAAAACCCCCCTATGAAATCCACACCCAGAAAACGGCCCCTAGTCCCCGGCGGCCCCGCTATTCTTGGCTCCGGTAGAAGTCATGGTAACGGCGGGGTGAGGGGTGCGAAGAATCCCCAGCAGATGCCAGGCTACCAAAACCAACGACCTTTACACTGCAGTACACTGCGGACTGACGAGAAACTTACAGAACTCGAAGAAGTATTGAGCAGGTTACGGTGGGATATCGTAGGTTTATGTGAAGTCCGAAGAGAGGGAGAGGACACCATGATCCTTAAATCCGGAAACCTGCTCTATTTCCGGGAGGGTGACCAACAGTCCCAGGGTGGTGTCGGGTTTCTCGTCCACAAGTCCCTGATTATCAATGTGGTCCAAATCGTGATCGTTTCGACAAGGGTAGCATACCTTATACTCAGAATCACCAAACGGTATTCGATGAAGGTCGTACAGGTATACGCGCCGACTACGGAACACTCCGACGACGAGGTAGAGACTATGTATGAGGACATCTCACATAGCACAGCATTACATAGCACCAGGACCCATTATACCGTTGTTATGGGGGACTTTAACGCGAAACTGTCAAAAAGTGAGCTGAGAGTGGGGCAATTTGGATATGGAGTAAGAAATGCACGTGGCCAGATGCTGGCCGACTTTATAGAGAAGGAGAGTTTCTTTATGATGAACTCCTTCTTCAAAAAGTCAAAACAGCGAAAGTTGACATGTTTGCATCCCAATGGCGTAACGAAGAACGAGATAGACTTCATCTCGTCGACAAGTAGGCAAATATTCAATGATGTCTCCGTGATCAATTCAGTCAAAACAGGAAGCGATCACCGGATGGTGAGAGGCACATTGAATCTAAAGACCAAGCTAGAAAGATGTCGACTGATGAAGTCTACGCTCCGACCGGCTCCCATCCAGTTCCAAAACCCCGAGAGCTTTCAGCTCGAGTTGCACAATCGTTTCGAATGCCTAGGAGGCTGCGAGAATGTGGACGATTATAATGACAAGTTCGTGGAAATTGTCCAAACGGTCGGGTCTAAGATTTTTAAAACTCGTTGTTCAAACAGAACCAAAAAAATCTATGACTTTACCAGCAACCTCATGGAATAAAGACGCAGATTGGTTTTGCAGTCCTCTGAAGACGCTTCTCGGTATCGGCAACTAAACAGGCAGATCGCTAAGTCCCTGACTCTCGATTTACGCCACTATAATACAAATTGTATTAAAGAGGCGATTGAGCACAACAAAGGCTCAAAAGTGTTCGCGAGAGATCTGTCTGTTGGACAAAGCCAACTGACCAAGCTGAAGACTGGGGATGGCAGGACCATATCGTCTAAGACTGAGTTGCGAAGAACGAGAAGTTGAGAAGTTTTATGGACAATTGTACAAGACCACACGTTTGCCTGTCAGCGATCTGGCTGATGACCCACCAAGAGCCAGACTAACCCGACACTATACCGAATATATCCCGGACGTCAGCCTTTACGAGATTAGAATGGCTCTCAAACAGCTCAAGAACAACAAAGCACTGGGTGATGATGGCATTATGGCTGAACTTCTGAAAGCAGGTGGATCACCGGTACTAAAAGCTCTTCAGAAGTTATTTAATTCCGTTATACTCGAGGGACAAACGACTAAGGCCTGGCGCAGAAGTGTGGTCGTGCTTTTCTTCAAAAAGGGTGACAACACCCTGCTGAAGAACTACAGACCCATCTCACTTCTGAGCCATGTCTACAAGCTGTTTACGAGAGTCATTACGAATCGTCTCGCACGCAGGTTTGACGGCTTCCAGCCTCCCGAACAAGCCGGTTTCTGAAAAGGATTTAGTACCATAGACCACATACATACGCTGCGGCAGATTATACAGAAGAACGAAGAGTACAATCAGCCACTATGCTTGGCGTTTGTGGACTATGAGAAGGCCTTTGATTCAGTCGAAACCTGGTCTGTGCTACAGTCTCTCCAGCGGTGCCAAATTGACCATCGATACATCGAGGTGTTGAAGTGTCTGTATAAAAACGCCACCATGTCGGTTCGCCTCCAGGATCAGAACTCGAAACCTATCCAGTTGCAGCGAGGGGTGAGACAGGGAGACGTTATATCTCCGAAACTGTTCACCGCCGCCCTGGAAGATGTTTTTAAGCTTCTGGACTGGGGTGGACTCAGCATCAATATCAACCGCGAGTGCATATCCCACCACCGATTCGCTGACGATATCGTGGTCATGGCTGAGACTATGGAAGACCTAAGCACAATGCTCGATGGCCTCAGTAAAGTCTCTCAACAAGTGGGCCTTAAAATGAACATGGACAAGACGAAAGAAATGTTAAATGTCCGTGTCGCACCCACCCCTCTAAAGGTTGGAAACTCTACACTGGAAGTTGTTGACGAATATGTATACCTGGGACAAACAGTCCAGCTAGGCAGGTCCAATTTCAAGAAAGAGATCAATCGACGAATCCAACTCGGCTGGGCAGCGTTCGGGAAGCTTCGCAATATCTTCACGTCCCAAATACCGCAGTGTCTCAAGACTAAGGTCTTTGACCAGTGCGTGTTGCCAGTGATGACTTACGGAACTGAGACATGTTCGCTTACTATGGGCCTCATAAGAAGGCTCAAGGTCACCCAAAGGGCAATGGAGCGTGCTATGCTCGGAGTTTCACTGCGTGATCGAATCAGAAACGAGGAGATCCGCAGGAGAACTAAAGTAAGCGACATAGCTCACAGAATCGCTAAACTGAAGTGGCAGTGGGCAGGGCACATAGCTCGTAGAACAGATGGCCGATGGGGCAGTAAAGTCTCAAGTGGCGACCGCGCACCGTAAAACGTAGCGTAGGCAGGCCTCCCACGCGGTGGACCGACGACCTGGTGAAGATCGCGGGAAGCCGATGGATGCGGGCAGCGCAGGACCGGTCGTCGTGGAAATCCTTGGGGGAGGCCTTTTTCCAGCAGTGGACGATTTGTGGCTGATATGATGCTGATTTTTCTTGTATCGAACAGTAGAAAGTACAATTTACTCTACCAAAAAGCAGTGTGCTTCAATACATATTAGGCGACTAAAATCGGAAGTTGATTACAGCCTGGGAAACTGTTTGTGGTTGGTCATATTAAATTTGGCTTGGTCGCATGACGTCATGTCGCTTGTTATCAACTGATGCGAGTGCGAGATTTGTGTTTTCGAATTCCTCATAAATTACGTGTTATTTCTCTGTTTCATTTAGTTATTTCGGGTGTTATTTATTGTAGTGATTGTTTTTGTTTGTGTGTCGGACTGATTTTTATTTCAAACGTTGAAAAGGAGCGGCCCTGAACCGGGGAGTAGTCGATGGAGTTCTGCCGTTACTTTTCCTTCTCCAAAGAAGAAAAGCTTTATCATCATCGGAAAAGCAAATGATGATAAATATTTTCAAATATGTGGAACAATCCTGGCCAAAAGATATAGCGCAAAAGACCGCCAAAATAATGGGTGTTTCGAGTTCTACTGTTTACAGATTTCTCAAAGAATACAAGACTCAAGGTAGCGTAAATTCACCACCGCCACCAGCTGCAAAACCAAGCTTAGTAGAACAAGTGGATGACATAGACCTGGGTGCTATCAGAAGGAAAGTTTGCCAATGAGATGCCTACGATCACAAAAAATTTGGAAACAGTGAACAGTGATGACACTCTCCCAAGTTCCACAAGATCTACTTTTTATAAGGTTCTAAAGAAACTTGGATTTAAGTATTCAAAAGGAAGCCGTCAAAGCATGTTGCTTTACAGACTTGATATTGTGGAATGGCGCATCACATATTTACATCAAATTGCAGATGCAAGAAAAGCTGGCAAAAATATATATTACCTAGATGAGACATGGGTCAATGAAGGTACGTTTAACAATCATTTCTATGTATTCATATTTATTACTCAGTGACTATGAGTTCATTTCCACAAATTTAAATATATTTTTACTTAACTTTTCAGGAAACATAAAGGATAGCATATGGTAAGAATCAAGATACTACCATACAGAGCTCAAAAGAGGCACATCGGCAAGGCTTGTCCACGGGGTTAAAAAACCCATCAGGAAAAGGAAAAAGACTCATCTTAGGGCATATAGGTAATTAATTAACCCATCCCCGTGGATCATCCATCACACACATAAAAATATTCTTCATATCTGTAATATATTTTGACTGACTCGGTTACTCAGTGGTTAGTGCTCTTGACTACTGATCCGAGAGTCGTGGGTTCGATCCCCACCCAGGGCAAACATTTATGTGATGAGTAGATTTGATTGCTTTGTCTCTGGGTGTTAAATATCTATTTAAGTATGTATTTAAACGTATATAAATAAGTATGTATATCAGTCTCTGGTTCCCACAACACAGGGAATCCTACTTTGGGGCCAGATGACCATGTGTGATTTGTCCCAGAATATTTACCTATGTAAGTAACCTTAATCCTGCGAAGGCGAAATAATAGCCTTTCTTTCAGTACCTAGTAGTTCTTTTAGGTTATAAAGAACAAATTTTGTTTACAGTAAGTAATTAGTTTGCATTTTCAGGGCTCCACTAGAATCTTATGGTGACGATGCTATTGGGTATGTGCAACTACGTCGTGGATCAGGACTTTGCACACTCAATTGCAAGATCTGCCCCGAGCACAAAATGATGGCTATTTCATACAATGTCACTATGGTGATAGACGAGACTAAAGGTGAAATCGTCAGTTGCCAGTGCTTGGACTGTGCAGCTTCAGCTGGTGGTTGTAAGCATGCAGTGGCATTTTTAATGTGGACCCATCGTCACAGTGAAGAACCTTCCTGCACCGAGGTTGAATGTTACTGGAAAAAAACCCATCCTCTCGAGAGTAGGGACTACTATGAAATACGTCACTGTAGATCAAATTTGCAAAAAAAACAGCTTCACATCATGAAACCAGCACAGACCTTTTCCAAGAGTTTCTTCAAGGAGCAAAAAAGAAGAAAATTATGAATTGTGAACTGTTGAAGTATCAGAACGACTTTAAACACAGTGATGTTCGACAGTTTTGACTTCATCATTACCTTATTTAAGCGAGTGATGATATAAAGAATGATGTCAACAAATTACTAGAAACATTACTAGAGAAACTTTTTTAAAAATGCTCTTGATTTAATTGAAGAGTCAACTCGAAACCAATGTAAGAGCCCTTTATGGTATGACCTAAGATATGCTCGTATAACCGCATCCAAAGCATATGAGGTTAGTCGCTGCCAAACACCACATGGATCATTAGTAGCTGCGATCATGGGAGCTAAAACACCTCACACATCAGCTACGAAAAGAGGCCGGAAATTGGAATCATCAGTTATAAAAACTGTGCAGAGTAAACTTAAAACCAAAGTCAAGCCCTGTTTTGTGCCTGTTTAGACAATCGTACTTAAGTGGTAAACTCCAGTCGTGCGTCTGAGCTGACACACACACACACTTTTTTAACTTAAAAGTATAAAAAATTGACTTATCGTGGAAATGTGATACTCGATTTGTGTTCAGTATGTTTCCAAGTATCGTTTTTACAAGATCTTACTATGAATTTGACCATTTTAATACGATAAATATTTAAAATCACTGCTAGGAATCTACCACTGACGCACACCGCTAGGAGTCGATTATGACCACTGGCGCTTTCGGGCGAAACGTCGCGTTTTTCTCACCCGTGCCTACTGTTCTCACTAGAAAAGACGCGTTCTATACCTACATGAATACTCAAAGTGACTGTCTCAGAGGGTGGGTGTTGCGTGAGCCGCAAGAGGCTCGCGAGCGTGTCATTTCTTAAGGATCCCTCCGGAACTATGTCAGGCTATGCTAGTTTAGTAGTTATGTCTCTTCCTGCACCTCCTCAAGCCTGGAATTATTTTTTTACCAGATCTCTCAGAAACTATACTGGGTTATTAGTTTTTTCACTTCCCACCTCCTCATTTATATATGTGCAAAAAATTACATCAATCCGGTGTTCCGTTGCGATTTTGAAGAAATCAGTGAAAAAATTGTTTTTTCATTTCTCTCAAGAACTGTATTAGACTGTGCTATTTTCATATAAATATTTTCAAATAAAAAGTGGTTTGTTTTACAATTATTACAAACAAATATTCCATTTTTACAAAACTAAAAAACACGTAATAAAAAAATAAAAATTAATCGACTTTAAAGATAAATTAACACTCAATACTTAAACTAATATCTTGATTAAATGTATTTGTTTTAAAAGATTAAACTTTCATAATAAATATCGATAGTATTTATACTACTACCGAATGCGTTACATCACTAATTAAACTTTAAGTCCGAAGTGGAGGTGTGGGTTAGTGCGCGCGGAACACCTAGCTCCCGCCCCTGACGACTCCGTCACCCCAGCATTGCTTGTTTATTTTTTAGCTTCTAAGTAAAAAATATGTATACTTTTTGGTGAAATGTGAGACTCGATTTATGTTTAGTGTGTTTTCGAGTATCGTTTTTACACGATTTAATGCACATTTTGAGCATTTAAATAGGAAAAAATTAAATACTTGAAAAGACTGATAGGAATTTGCCACGCACGCACACCGCTAGCAGTCGCCATGTTCTCACCCGTGCCTACTATTTTCGCTATGAAATACGGGCTCTATGCCTACAGAATGTATACTCATAGGATCAATGCATATGTATGGCCAACGACGTGTAGACTCAGGCGCATCACTACATGTACGTTTGCAGTTTGTATCAAATATCGATAACCATAACGATGATCGAGATGCATGTACATCCTCGAACATCACTATTATGCCAGCATTGCACGGCACTGAGCTGTCTCTTTGACATTTCTTTCAAATTCATTTCAATGATTTCAAGTTACAAGCGACGAACAGTGATTTTTCAATGATTGTGATTTTTCATGAAAAACTGTGTACACAATTAAATTATTGGTCGGTGGTAGATAAATAAATGATCAACAGGAAGACCTTTGAAGATGGCACTAAAAAAAGTAAAGGGCAACTTTGAGAGAATGTTCGACAAAAACCTGACGGATTTAGTCCGTGGAATCCGGAATAACAAAGATAACGAGGTAAACGACTCAACTAAAATTTCTACAACTAAAAATCATATACCTGTTGCTGATAATATAATAACGGGTTGGAGTGCACTTAATTTTTATAAATTTTCAACTGCACTTGCACATCAACTTTCATGTAAGTTTACCTACAAATACACAAACATACAATATTTTTTTTTCAGGCAAAATACATAGCACAATGTATGGAAGAAATAAAAGTGGAACTGCGACAAGATAACATTGCTGTGAAATCCAATGCTGTCGCCAAGCTGACATATGTATGTGATAAAATTTTATAATTTTGATTGTATCAAATATACCATCAGCTATCATTCATGAATAATTCATTCTGAAAGTGTAACATGAACTGACATTGACAAAGATTTAGTTATTAAGTGTACTAAGTAGAGTAAAGGTCAGCTCTTAAAAAGTGGCCCAACAAATAACAGCATAAGTAAGCTGTTTTTTTAAATAAACTCCTTGTAACATGATAAAAAAATTCTTTGCAAATTTCAACTGCAAATGTCCACATTAAGTGGAAGTACTTGTAACTTTTCATTGGACACTCAGTCAACATACTTGTGATCTACTTGGTGGAAACAAATACAATATTTTAACATATATATAATATGCATTATGTTAAGTTGAAAAGTTATAACAGGTGCCAATTATTAACTGTTTTTCAGCTACAAATGTTAGGTTATGATATATCCTGGGCTATATTTAATATTATTGAAGTGATGAGCTCTAATAAATTTACGTATAAGAGGATTGGCTATCTAGCTGCCAGTCAGTCCTTCCATGCGGACTCAGAGCTACTTATGCTGACTACCAATATGATTCGGAAGGATTTAAATGCGCAGAACCAGTATGAAGCAGGGTTGGCGCTTAGCGGGCTCAGTTGTTTTATATCCCACGACTTAGCGAGAGACCTGGCAAACGATATCATGACATTGGTTTGTATTTCGTCCTATTAATTTGTCATGTTTCAAGTTATTTGGTTCATACTGATGTTTGAATAATAATATTTTAGATGAGTTCAACTAAGCCATATTTGAGAATGAAAGCTGTTTTGATGATGTACAAGGTATTTTTAAGATATCCAGAAGCTCTTAGACCAGCATTCCCTAAATTAAAAGAAAAATTGGAGGATCCTGATCCTGGTATGTATTGAAATTCTTTAAAAAATTTCATAAAATTAGTATCTGAGGCTTTATTCAAAATATTATTGACTGTTTTATTAATCTTATGGCTTGTCGAGCAGTCTTTCTACAGTCATAATGAGTTTTTGACTATTAAAACTAGTTAATGACCCACAACTGGTAAATATTACTATTTTGTATATCTTATTTTCTTTATGTAAATAACATGCCTTGGTTATGGCTATATTTAAATTGATATTTCTTTAATTTCTTGATGTGTAATGTATATTATTAATAAATGATGTCTATGTATTACTTTAAGTGACCAATAAAACTATAAAACTTGTTTTTCGGAAATGGTTCTAACAATTTGGATAAAATTTTGTATTTAGGTAATGTTTTACATTCCTAGATATGTGTTGTTCCTAGGGAAAAATATTTTTCACACGAAAAATTATTTTTAGTTTTTATGCCTAGGAAATTTGCCCATGTTCTTTCATAATAATAGATGTGGCAAAATTATTATTACTATTTATGAGTACTTAAATAATGTATTATGTAGTAATTGTAACAAATGGTTTTTATTTAAAAATGATGGCAGGTGTACAATCAGCTGCTGTGAATGTAGTGTGCGAGCTCGCCAGGAAGAACCCCAAGAACTACCTCTCTCTAGCGCCGGTCTTCTTCAAGCTCATGACCACCTCCACAAACAACTGGATGCTGATCAAGATCATCAAATTGGTATGCAGGAAACATAAATTACACCAAAAAATACACTTATCAACCATTCTTTATAAAATGTAATCATGATTATTCATGTCATCACGTGTGACAAAATTAAAACATTTATTTTTACCTAGAAAGATACATTCGTCATTTAAACAAACTATTACATACTACTTTGTTATTTTCCATCCACACACAAATATTAACATTTATTGTGAAATTCCAGTTTGCTCTAATGACTCAGTATGAACCGGAGATTGGGAGAAAAATAACTCAAAGCCTCATAGATCTTATTAGCAGGTACCATTACAAGGGAACTCCGTTAAATGCGTGCTAGATTCATTCACACATCACCAAGTCTTAGTGACAAAATAATGCCACATTTTATATAAATGAGCAAGCTTATTATTACTTTCGTAAATGCAAAATTTATTCATTACTAGGGCTGTCTGTGCCAGTTCGTGCTAATGCCCAGATGTAGTCAAACTTTTTGTAGCACAGACCCAAAAATAGGCGACAAAACTGAGAAATCATTGTTTAATTTAAATGTAAATATTTAGTAGTGTTGCAATTACAATCAGTTAAAATCAAAACAAGCATGCCATACAGAAATATGACGACCAACAGCACTACTCACACATTATGTTAATTTTGCTGCTCTAGTAGGAGACCAAGAATCACGGATCGACAGTAAACAGAAAACAATTTCAGAATTTTCATCAAACAAGGATACATTTTGAAAATAATTTGGTACCAACTAAAATACCTGTAATACTCAAAATGTGATGGTCATTACGTGATTGTGTTGCTCAACATAAGCTAGTCTCATGTAGTGTCATTGTGTTTGTTGCAGTTTGGTGCCTTAACCCCATTAGAGCCGCGCCTCGGCAAGAAACTGATAGAACCTTTAACTAATTTAATTCATAGGTGAGTCAGTTATGGTCGACTACAGTACTGAAAATTGGCGTTATGGGGTATAAAAAGGTTTAGAGTCAAAATTGATATGCTCTGAATCTCAAGTAAATTATTACTTACAATCAAAGTACACAGTACTTACATACCGTCATATTAAAAAATGATTTAGATCTATAATCAATAATTTGTTGTATTAATTAATGTTGTATGAAATCTGTGCTTTTCTGCTTCTTTTATACTTTCGTTGCATTTTTATAAGCACTCATGTCTAGAACTGCTATTGCTTGTAGTCGATTTGTAAAATATTTGAAGACCTTTGTTTCATGCTTTTGTATCTTTTAACAAGTTTCTTTATTCTTTGATATTAAGTTGTGACAAAATTTAGCTCTCTCTGAAAATAAAAATTGTGTGAAAACGCAGTAATGCAGAAAGGAGCGGATGCGATTCGTATTAAAAAAAATACCGCTTCCCCGCTCGTTCACAGTAAATACGGTCTTGAGATTTTGATTTGTCACACTTACTTTTGTTAGTTTTGGTTGTAGCGCACTTTAGTGCATCGTGCATGTACACGATCTACTGGTACGTACTACAAGCAAAAGCAAACTCGATGCGTTTGTGAAATGAAAAAACTGAACAGAAATGTTTTAAGAGTGAGCAAAAGTTTTGGCGCGACCTACCATGGGCACGTGTTTATTGACTACATCATGTTGTGGGGCTGTGTACGCAGCACGATGTGCTGTACGAATGCATCAACAGGGTAATCGGGGTGCTGACCGGCATCAAAATTTTAGGAGCAACCTATTCGTAGGACGCATGTTTCTTGATTACACATAATACGGGGCTCCGTACACAGCACACCTGCGACGTCGGTTGCTGTACGAGTTCATCAGTACGGTGATCGCGGTACTGAGAGACATCAGCTCGGGTATGCCGGGCCATGCCGTCTATGTGCAGCTCAGCGTGCGTGTGTTTATTAACTCAATTAATCCGGTATTCTGTGCGCAGCACGTCGGCGATGTCGCTGTTGTACGAGTGCATCAACACGGTGATCGCGGTGCTGATTAGCATCAGCTCTGGCATGCCCGGCCACGCCGCCTCAGTGCAGCTCTGCGTGCAGAAACTGAGGATCCTAATTGAGGATAGTGATCAAAATCGTAAGCCCTTTGAAGTAATTTATATTTATTTGGTCTTAACAGGATGTTGACAGCAATGGACAAATTTATATAAGTAGTTGCCGTCCCCACTATTACGTAGCACTTTCGTATTCGTATCGTATGCATTCCTATATAATGATATCAAGAGCTCTTCAATTCAAGGTTTGACACACACATAACTGTAATATTCAGAGCAATGACGCGTAGTTGCAGTATCCAAGAGGCAGCCGAATGGCTCGTGGTATTTGAGCTCTCGAAGTGTAAATTTTGTCGCGAGGCATCCGATTGAAACAGCAGGTGCCTGAAAGTGTGTACGCTGTTTATAGGATGACATTTTAATACCATCATGCGAGCGAAAAAAAAATTGTCAGGCAGCCGCTTGAAAATTGGCATGCTTGGTCTTCATCACATACAGATACTGGAAACAAAGTGTCGTCCACCCCGGCCGGTCGGTTATCGACCCGTCAGAGTTGGAAGCCGGAAAAAAATGATAAAAATCAGTGTAGACAACTCGATCAATCCCTCAATCCTTAAGGGAAGGGGGTAGCGCGGTGCATATCATTTTTCATATTATACAAGACTCAAAAAACAAATGCCACCCGATTTCAACGATTTTAAAGTGAATTTTTCAACCGACTTCAAAAAAGGCGAAGGTTCTCAATTCGACTATAATATGTTTTTTTTGTATGTCCGTTACGCGATATCTCCGCAGATTATGAACCGATTTTCAAAATTCTTTTTTTATTCGAAAGAGTATACTCCCGAGATCCCATTGTCATCCAGTCAGGATTTGATGATGGGATCCCAGGAAATCAAGGGCAACCCTTATATTTTATAGGCACGTATTAAGTGATTCATATTGATTTCTAAAGCTATTAAAATACTTGCGTCTGGTATAGTCATCATCTCATGTTAATAAGCTGATGAAGGAAGGTACAACAAAAATACAAAAGCAATAAATATAACAAAAAAAATAAAGAAAATAAAAATAAAAGTTTGGAAAAACTAAAAACCGACTTTAAAATGAAATTCACTCAAAAGTATGAAATAATATTATTTTACTTAAATGCACAACATCAACCAACAATAACCAAATCAAATGTGGGTACGAATTAAATTAGGGGCGTAATTTTTTTTTGAGGTTGGTGTCAGCAATCCATCGAATCTAAAACATTTGATACGTAAGTAACTGTGCTGGTATCGACCTCAAAAAAAATTTGAAGCCCCTAATTTCATTCGTACCACCTTTGATTTCGTTATTGTTGGTTGATGTGTATTTAAGTATAATAATATTATTTCATACTTTTGAGTGAATTTCTTTTTAAAGTCGGTTTTTATTTTTCTAAACTTTTTCCTAATATAAGTTCTCATACGGATCGATAACCGACCGGCCGCGGCCGGGGCGTATGGCAATTAGTTCCCAGTGTCTGTGTGTGATGAAGGACAAGCATTCCAATTTTGAAGCGGCTGCCTAACAACTGTTTTTCTTCACTAGCGTACAGGGCGCCGCGCCGGTCACACCAGTAGGGATGGCATTAAAATTTAATTATATAAACAGCGTACACACTTTCAGGCAGCCGCTGTTTCAATTGGCTGCTTCGCGAATTATTTTTTTCGCCAAACTTCCGCCCCAGGTCGAATCGGCTCAGTTCGGGTTGCACGGGGCGGTTCCACAACACTTCGGGAACTCAAATACCGCGAGCCATCACGCCTGCGAAGAAACTCAAAGGTTGTATGTGGACCGTGAAGTCAATCAACCAACAGTGGGTCCGCGTGGTTGACTATGGCCAGATCGCTCTAATTCAGGGTAGGCTCGAGCCCCTCGGTGAGGACGTATATGAGCTGATTGATGATTGACTGTAATCGAGGGTGCATGGGTCGAATTGTGAGTTGTCTTGAGCTCATAAAAAATCCGATATAAAAAGCTCTCTCAGTTTTTAGGGTTCCATACCTCAAAAGGTGAAAACGGAACCGTTATAGGATCACTCGTGTGTCTGTTCATCCGTCTGTCACAGCCAATTTGCTCCGAAACTACCGAACCGATTGAGTTGAATTTCGTACACCAAAGACGGACGTGTATCTAAAAAATAATAATTACAAAATGGTGGCCATTTTTGAGGGGTAGGGTAGAGGGGCAGGTATGAACGTCTTAAACTTTTTAAATAAACAAAACTTTTTAAAAAAACGATATTTTAACTAAAGGTAGCAGCACGGCTCCTGCTAACTTTAGTTTAAATTCCGTGCTCAAAAAAATGTTTTGTTTATTTAATATTAAAGATGTTCAAATTTTCCCCCTTCTCCCCTAAATAAGAAAGTTTTTTTTAAAGTTTTGCAAACTATATCGTGTGGCGTATCAAATGAAAGGAATTATTGTAAGAATCTTAAATATATATATATATATATATATATTTGTAATTATATGATAAATCGTTTTGAAGTTATTTAACCCGGCGAGGATGTGGTGAAAAAAGTTACGTGCAGGTTGTGGAGGGTATATTTGACCCTGTATTTTATTGCAATTTATTAAAATTAATTATTTTATTTTTTATTAGCCATTAGGCTAAATTCATATTTTTCAACAAATAATTTAAGTTGACTCTATTGTTCGGCTAATATTGTATGGATTTTGAAAAAAAGAGCACATGTGATAGTACAAAATGTTTTTATTACATTAGTTTTAGCAAAGGTTAAAAAATACTGAACTGTATGAAGGCACTTCTAGAGGCTGGATTGAACTGTTTTTGGTAGGGTGATATTTACTCTATTTGACTTTGCGCATGCGTGACTCTGTTCGCGGGCGGCGGCTGACTGAGAAGCGGTGTTGAACGTGTGGGCGGGTCTCTTAGCAACAGCTACTGAGACGTCGAACATCCTATGACCGCGGAATAAAAACTACACTGGATTAAAAATTGACAGGGTCAAAATGACCCCTCCACATCCTCGCCGGGTTAAGAAAATAGGCGAAAATTGACCATTCCCCCCTCCCTTATATCCGAAACTACCGGGCTTAAAAGTGTGAAAAAAATCACAGTATATGAGGCTGAATGCATAGATTACAGGAAATCTATGAGAAAATCTAAAGTCTTTCCGTAACCATAGGAAAAATGAAATTTCCAAAGTCCAGAATAAGTAGACAAAAGAAAAAAGTATGTACTGAGTGTTCTTGATCTGTTGATAGTTAAAGTTTTGGTGCGGAACCCTTTTTGTGTGACCCCGAGTCGCACTTGGCTGGTCTTTTTCCATTTTTTTTTTAAATTTATCAGACTACTTTTACATTATTTCTTTCCCTATAAACTTTATTCGGACTATTAAGAACATTTAAAAAAATCTAAAGCGATCTAGTTTTTTTCAATCTCTCAAGTGATGCAACAACGTTCAATTTATTTTTTAATCATATGACGTGTTAGAGACATTTCTTATACTTTATAAACTATAAATCCACATTCTGGTTCGGCAATAATAATAATATATTTTTTACTAGCTGGTTGCGGGCATAGCCAGCAGTGGACTTCCTTCGGCTGATATGATGATGATGACCCGGCAAACTTTGTTTTGCCTTACTTTACGACCTATTCCCATACCTACCAAATACACATAAAAAATTTCATCGAAATCGGTCGAGCCGTTTCGGAGGAGTACGAAAACAAACACCGTGACACGAGATTTATAATGTATAGATTTTAATATTAGTAGCTTCCCACATAACACGGAATGTTGATAGTAAACGCCCTGTTTACTTGCAGTAAAGTACCTGGGCCTGCTGGCCATGTCTCGAATACTCAAGTCACACCCGAAGTCGGTGCAAGCACACAAAGACCTGGTGCTGGCCTGCCTTGACGATAAGGACGAGTCCATCAGATTGAGGGCCCTTGGACTACTTTACGGAATGGTAAGAATTTTTATTTTAGATTATTGATTTGTGACGATGAAGTTGAAAGTTAACAATGCAGTTAACCTATATGCCAGTTATGCCTATTTACTATTTACTCTCGCATAGAAGATCCCCGTATTAAAAGTATCAGGTAACACGGACATGGTAAGAGCGACGGTGGCGCAACGGGTAGCGCCGCTGACTCCTTTCCGGGAGGTCATGTTTCGAATCCTGCCACGTACTACGTACGTAATGTGTTTTCGAATTTCGGTTTCATATGTACGTTTATCCGACGCGACGCTCTTACGGTGAAGGAAAAAACATCGTGTGAAAACCTGCACACGCCTGCGAAGAAACTCGAAGGTTATGTGTGTGAAGTCGACCAACCCGCACTGGGCCCGCGTGGTCGACTAAGGCCCGATTTCCCTAATTCAAGGTAGGCTCGAGCCCCTCGGTGGGGACGTATATGAGCTGATATGATGATGAACACTGACACTGACAAAGAACGCACTCCTTAGCGTTTAGCATGACGAACGAAGGACCAAAGCGCGTCGTGCGCATAGGTGGAATATAATACAAGCGTCTGGTTGACCGAAGATGGAATGGTAAAATAAGTTCGTGCGATTCCTGAGCACTCACTCCGAAATACAAACTATGAAAAACTGAAAGGCAGGTGACATTGCGCCTACGCTCTAGGCTCTAGGCTTTGGAGCTTAGAAGATAATTTTACAAAAAAATATTATTTAAAGGCTTTTTAGGGTTCCGTACGCAAAGGGTGCCAACGGAGCCCTATCACTATCACTAAGCTTCCTTTGTCCATCTGTCTGCCAGCGGACTGTATTTCAAGAACGTAATAAGTAGACAGTTCAAAAGTTGGTCGCAAGCCATAATTTTTGATTACGATAGGGCTTGCGACTATTACACCAGATGAAGGGAAAAATCAAGGCTATGAATTCGTAGTCGGGTTTTAGTTTTTTTAACTTTTATTTTATTTCCATATTTTTTGTGCTCCGATAAAAACGCCACCGCACCTCGCTACCCTCGGCCGCGTGTGGTGTCGCTTGATTGTAGCGCGCGTACATTGCATTGAGCCGTCTCATAATATCGCTTGTGAGACCATTTGCTAAGAAATTATAAATATTTGCATATGTAATGTATATAATTTGGAATGTGCTCGTCAAGACCTTTCTTTTGACTCTCATTCTCATGATATGAATATAAAAAAAATATTTTGTTTTGGTTGTTTAATTCACTTATCAAATCCGCCATGTTTATTTTTTTTATATGCTATATATCCTATGGCACGCGGAGTGATAGCGCACCCTGGATACTTCATACAACGGGCCAGAAATGAAATTTCAAAAAAGGAATGACGGAACAAACGAAATGGCGGCGAAATCCTATACGTTCGACAACCAAACTGTAACCAATCTGAATCAATCTGGGAGACAAGGGGGCGAAGTCGGAATCTAGAGAGCGGCAGGGATTGTCCATACTGTATGTTAGTACTAATATATTATACTTTGGTGATAGCACAAATCCAAAGACACCACTTATGTCAAGATCGGATAAGTGGGTTTAGGAAATACTAGGGAACAGAAAAACGTCCCTACATACATACATATATAAACACATAGACTGTCAAAAACATAACCCTCCTTTTTCGTAGTCGGGTAAAAAAGTAACTCAAATGACTAGTAGTCAAATACCGGATTATGAAGATTTCCCCGCCCGTACCTTAGACTTTCCCCTCAACTTTGCCCACGAGGTTTCATATTTAAACCAAAGTATTATACAAGTAGACTAGAAGGTCATTACAAATTTGGTAACGATAACGGAAATGGATAAACTTAGGTTGAGAGGATAAACGGCAACCCTCTGATGTTAAATATGTCGGTCTGTCTGTGCAAAGTGGTTGCGTTATGGAGCAACGCCCGTTAGTAGTAGAAATAGCGAGAGTTCTGGGCCAGGATCTCACCCCCCTGCCCGAGCCCCTATTATTATTATCGTATGGCCTCATTTAGTTCCTGTAATATAAACTACAAATCAATATCAAGATTCTGGATCCAGTTTTTCGCCTCCGGGGTGAGTTTGTTCAGATCCTCCAAGTCACCCCTAAAACACCGATTCGGACACTCTACTACGATGTGCCACGTCGTCTGCTCGGCAGCCCCGCAGTCGCAGCTAGGGGAGCTCTTAATGCTCCATTTGTGCAGTTGGTAGTTGCACGGAGCCCCAAAGTTGGAAATGGCGGATTCCAACTTCCAACTTTGGTGCTCCGGCAGGGGGGTGGGGGCCTGGTCCAGAATTCCTACTACTAACGGGCGTTGCTCCATATCGCAACCGAATATTTGGTCAGTTTTTGCATAATTGTCATACTTTCATTTTATATCTTACTCAGCCATATCTGTTATCGTTGTTTTTTGGTCATAACTGGTTTTTCAGGCGTAATAAGTACATAATGCAACCACTTTGGGCAGGCAGACCGACATATTTAACATCAGAGGGTTGTCATTTATCCTCTCAACCTAAGTTTATCAATTTCCATTATCGTTACCAAATTTGTCGTTACCTCCTAGTATATTAGCACTCTTTTGAGGGGAGCGAGAATTTTTAACTCTGACCTACTTGTATGGAATTATCTGTATGCATTGAAGTACATTACTATGTCTGAATGTCATTTAAGAAGACGTTAATGCAATGCTTTTGCCGAAGTGCGTGCAGCGTGCACACCCCGCCCGATCACGCGCACGCCCAAACTAGTCCTAATCGTTTAGAATGCCGTGCCGGGCGAACAAAGTGTTTACTCAAACACGCTATTTAATATTCGCTTTACATAAGAAGACAGAAATGCGGGACTGCAAGTATGTAAAAAAAAGCTGATGTCTTATAGCGTTATATCCATAGTGTTATGCCTTATAGCTACTTCCCGGCTCGTTAAGTGGGTATGTATTTTATTTTATTCAAGAACACAACAGTCACATAAGTACTTAATTAAATGAAATTGTTAAATTTAGACCTACGATTCTCTTAATTAAATCTTAAGAATACAGTGGAGGAAAATAATTAAGTATACAATGGAGCAATATAAGTAGAGGCACACCTGAAACTCATGGATCAAGGAAAAAAGATCGTAATGATATGAAAATTGTCAAATGGAATAGTAAGTTGCATACTTCAATTTTTTCCCATTCCCCATGAGACTGGAGTGCCTATTTCACTTTCCAGTATCAGTAGAAAGCAAAGCGTATGTAATTTAGTTACTGTCGAGTAGTTTTTTTTTATAGCAACAATCTTATATAACACTTGAGAGGCACAGAACACAAATCTCATACAGCCAAGTGACAACACCATAGTCGGATAAGTAAAAACTCCTTAGTCTGAGTTTCGCTGGCTGCCTTATTCAAATTTTGAACGGACCGTCGGAAGTAGTCAAAAGTGTGCGTCACTGCATTCCCTAATCTTTGGTCACGGTTTTAAATATCGAGTGTATTTTACTTAAAATTATATTAATTAATTTCCTTGCTTTGTTTGAGTAAAGCACTATAAAATACTCGGCCAGAACAGCTATTGCTGGATTCGTATTATTAAAGGGCTCATCCGCGATTCAGCCTTTAAACTCTACTCATCCAGCAATCGCTTACCTTCCCGGCCTCGTCAGTAATGTCAAAGTATATAATAATAGTACTAACATACAGTATGGACACTCCCTGCCGCTCTCTAGATTGCGACATCACCCCCTCGTCACCCAGATTGATACAGATTGGTTACAGTTAGGTTGTTGAACGTATAGGATTTCACCGCCATTTTGTTTGTTCCGTCATTCCTTTTTTGAATTGTCATTTCTGGCCCGTTGTATGAAGTGTCCAGGGTGTGGTAATGTACTGTTTCATTTTTAGGCAACCTGACAGAGATGGAGGTTTGCTCTGTTGTCAATCTCTGAAGTGCTATTTCTGTCACACTGTATAGGCTACCGGCCTCGACCCACTCGCCGGCCACACTAGGTAATATTCAGGGGACAAATCGCACACGGTCACCTTGTCCCAAACTAGGAGTCCCTGTACTATGGGAACCAGAGACTGATCTACATACTTATATATTAGGTATAGCCCTATTCGAATGGAAGGCATTCCAGACAATAACGCTAGCACCTCTGCAGGTATCGAAGAAGAATCTCATGGAGATTGTGAAGAAGCTGATGGTCCACATGGAGCGCGCGGAGGGCACGCTATACCGAGACGAGCTGCTGACGCGCATGATCGAGATCTGCTCGCAAAACAACTACCAGCACGTGGTGGACTTCGAGTGGTACGTCACGGTGCTCGCCGAGCTCACCGAGATGGAGACCAGCGCCAAGCATGGTGAGTCCTATTCATTAGTACTCTAATGACTATTCAAGCCTCCGGATACACCGCCTGTTCGTTATTTCAGTTGCTTTTGCAGTTGCGCGCAAGATTAATGGTCATTCACGTATTTGAGCAGTTTTAAGGCGCTCAACTCCCTATAATAGAATTCTCGTACTCTTCGGTCCATTGTATTGATTAACTTACCACCTAAGTTGGAGCACACGCAAAACGTAGCGTAGGCAGGCCTCCCACTCGGTGGACCGATGACATGTTAAAGGCCGCGGGAAGCCGCTGGATGCGGGTAGCGCAGAACCGGTCATCGTGAAAATCCTTTGGGGGAGGTCTATGTCCAGCTGTGGACGTCCTTCGGCTAATATGATGATGATAAAGTTGGAGAGTCCGCTTATTGTTTCCTCTGATCCACGGCTCTTGGATCAGGGCTATTGCTGTGCTGTGAACCTCCATCCACTAACGCAATTGAGCCGTAGCGGTTTGGCTATATTGGAGGTTAGCTTGGAAGGCCCTACAGAGTGAGAAAGGGCACGCTGTCTTGCGACCCAACCCTTCGATGCACTCGTCACCGCCCTCGTCCAACCCAAGGTTGTCCGAGGTGCCGCAGCGAGCAACAGTCGTGGAAGGCCGCACGTCTTCTGTGGAAGCTAGTGGCGCTGCAGTTTTATCCATCTGAGGACCTGAGCCCACGGATTCTGGAAGCCCAAGGCCCGTCCGACTTTCACTGCTTTCCAGACACCGGGAAGCAGTATACCACACCAGATAGACGGATTTGCCCTTGAAGACTGGGCCGGCGGCGGTGCCTAGCTGAGTGAGCGACTGTTCTAGCACCCGGTCGGTAAAGGCGCTCAAAATATAGTCCGCGTCCTGCTGACTAAGACTGCCAGATGCTGCCGTAACAGCAACCGCAAGTTCAGTGGACGCGGACTCCGCGTAGGTAGCGCGTAGGGGCTTGCTCGCCGACCCCACCCTCGGCTTTTTAGGCTCGCCACGCGGAGACAGAGTCTCATATAGTCGAGCCCTCTTCGCCGACTGTGCGGTCGCCGAGCTCGCCGTTCCTGCTCCGCGCTTAACCTAAGGCGTAATGGTTAGTCCATTCGCTTTACACTAGGACGTAAAGGTAAGACTCGGTTTGGTTGGTGGTAGGGCATTTTCTAAGCCCGCCAGGCTAACTACCACCATCTTATCTAAGTCTTAACAACATTGATGTGTTCCGGCTTGAAGATAAGATAGCCAGTTCTCCATTGCATTGGGGAATCTTGGTAAGCCCGCTTCCATCTTCGGCATCATCGTCACTTACCATCAGGTGAGATGATACCAAGGACTTACCAATTGTGAATTAAAAAAAAACAACTTCCGCTGCTTCCCGGAGGTCCGGTTCACTACACTGGGAGTCTCCTCCACAGTGGCCCTCCCACCCGTGATAGTCGCAGCAGTAGGCGGCGCGGATGACGTAGTGGAGGCAGTGATGGCGCGGATAACGTGGTAGAGGCAGTGATGACGCGATCCTTGGCTCGGGCCTCGGCGCGCTTCGCAGCTCTACGAGCTGCCCTCTGCCTGCCGTTCGGTCGGGACTTGGGCCGGGAGGAAGCAGCGCCATCACTATGTAACGGCGGCTGGTGAGGCCTCTTTCGGTTTTTGCCCCTGCGGTCTACGAGTATCCAGCCAGCGTTGATCTGGCCTAACATCGCGTTCGCGCTAGGAGCATCAGCGGCAGTGGCTACCTCTATGGGAGTGCTCAAAAGTGCTGCTGATTTATCTGCAACTGTGCTTTGAACACCCGAGGAGGCAGCGGCTGCCTCGGGACGCTAGGCTGAAGCATAAGCACGGAGCAGAGCCTCTCGAGCTCTCCCTGCACAGCGCTTTGCCTGGCGCTTGGACTTTTGGCTGGGTCTCAGTCCTCCCCGACGCTTCACTCAAGGGAGCCTGGGATTGCTCCTGGGCCTTCTTTACGGAGGACGGTTGAGAGGTTGGGACCTCCACGGGTTGTCCCAGAGGGACGGGGGGGAGGGGTTACCCTGTAGGGGCAAGGGGTGGCGCCGGGGGCTTCCCCACCTGCATCGGGTGCGCCGTCAGGTGCGTGCGAGCCAATTAGATCTAAATTTTTCATATTAGCTTGTTTTTGTGATTCATCCTCACCTTCCTCCACGGAGACCACACATTTGGGGGAGTACTAGCGTACAGAGTTCTAGTATCACCAGGGCTATCAGGAGGATATAGATGCAAAGCGGGTCGAAACTCACTGCGCGACATCGAGGACTTGAACTGTTGGACCGGGTAGGAAAGATCCAAATCCTCCCGGGAGTTCCCGCCAGCATGGCCAAGTCCAATCTCCCCACATCTTGCCGGTGACCCGTTCCCACGTGCTGGCTAATCACGTAGATACCGATTTCCGAGAATCTCGAACCAAAGAAGGCGTGTTGCTGACCGTAGGTAACTCGCTTCGACCCACGTTCAGCTCAACCGACCAGGATCCCGTTCACCTGCGCAGGGCTAGCGTAGGTGGGCGCAAATACTTTGCCGGCTGCGCCCACGATGCAAGAGGGCAGCCATTGGCCACACTCGTTAGGGGGCACCACGAGGAGGTTGCCGCCATACCCCCCTGCACTATGACAGATGGTGAAGTTAATTTGGGTATGCCTGACTATGACTGTCGGTGAAGTTAATTTGGGTATGCCTGACTATGACAGTCGGTGAAGTTAATTTGGATATGCCTGACTATGACAGTCGGTGAAGTTAATTTGGGTATGCCTGACTATGACAGTCGGTGAAGTTAATTTGGATATGCCTGACTATGACAGTCGGTGAAGTTAATTTGGGTATGCCTGACTATGACAGTCGGTGAAGTTAATTTGGATATGCCTGACTATGACAGTCGGTGAAGTTAATTTGGGTATGCCTGACTATGACTGTCGGTGAAGTTAATTTGGGTATGCCTGACTATGACAGTCGGTGAAGTTAATTTGGGTATGCCTGACTATGACTGTCGGTGAAGTTAATTTGGGTATGCCTGACTATGACTGTCGGTGAAGTTAATTTGGGTATGCCTGACTATGACAGTCGGTGAAGTTAATTTGGGTATTGACTATGACAGTCGGTGAAGTTAATTTGGGTATGCCTGACTATGACTGTCGGTGAAGTTAATTTGGGTATGCCTGACTATGACAGTCGGTGAAGTTAATTTGGATATGCCTGACTATGACAGTCGGTGAAGTTAATTTGGGTATGCCTGACTATGACAGTCGGTGAAGTTAATTTGGGTATTGACTATGACAGTCGGTGAAGTTAATTTGGATATGCCTGACTATGACAGTCGGTGAAGTTAATTTGGGTATGCCTGACTATGACTGTCGGTGAAGTTAATTTGGGTATGCCTGACTATGACTGTCGGTGTAGTTAATTTGGGTATGCCTGACTATGACAGTCGGTGAAGTTAATTTGGGTATTGACTATGACAGTCGGTGAAGTTAATTTGGGTATGCCTGACTATGACAGTCAGTGAAGTTAATTTGTATTATACCTGAACTACAACAGACGGTGAAGGCTTCGCGAGAAATTATACACAGCGTGGCTGTACAATTTATTATTTATTTATAATTTTTGCTTGCTGTTTATTTGTTTGTTTATTTTAACTAAGTTACCCAAAAATATTTGTTTCATATACTTTAAGGGGATTTAGTACACCTGAATTTACTAATGTCAAAAATAAAATGACAGCTGTCAGTGTTCTGCGGCATTAAAAGTTAAGGAATAATATTTATCTATCACATAAACCGCGCTGCGCCATCTAGTGATTAAGGAGAAGTGCTGGAAAAACGTTTATTGTTGTATTGTATCCAGGACGCATGGTGTCCAGCCAGCTGCTGGAGGTGGGCGCACGCGTGGCGGACGTGCGGGCGTTCGCGGCGCGCGAGTGCGCGGCACTGTGCGCGCGCGCCGCCGCTGCGCCGCCCGGCCCTGCCTCGCGGGAGGCGCTTTACGCCGCTGCGTACGTGCTCGCCGAGTACTGCCGGTGAGCTCACCTGTACAACACTACTTTAGTTTTGACGAAGCAACAATCACCTCCGGCTGCCATTTATAAGGTCCTGATTTACTGTCAATCAAGGGGTTACGAAAACTGGTTTCAGTCTGTAAGCTAATGTCAATGGTCGTGGAGTGATATACAATGTAACAAACCGGCCAAGTGCAAGTCGGACTGGCACGCGAACGTGTCCGCACCATCGCACAGCTTTTAAATACTTTTCACAAAACACAGGTTTCTTGTATTTTATATCTTGTTATTTGTTGTCACAGCGGCAATATAAAATAGAAATACACTCCCTGGGAAACATTCAACTGTCTAGTACATGAAGTGCAGCCCGCTGACGGACGGACGGACGGACAACAGAACCTTAGTAACAGGGCTCCGTCGGTACCCTTTGTGGCTCTGTCGTATACTCATACAAATTACAGGCAGCCTCTCAGTTCTAAACCTCTCTACTTGAATTTTCATTGTGGCCAGAAATCTTTACATTATTCCTAGTTTACTCTTGGCGTCAGGTTCTAATGGCCATGAGATCAACGAAGGTAAGATAATAATGATGTCCAAATTCAAATTCCAACACATTTAATTTAAATAGGTGTTTACACACACTTTGAAATTGTCCTAAAAAGAACCTTAATGTCTATTACGAATAATGTCATAATTCTGATTAAGTCTCAGGTATTTGTTGGAGAACTGATACTTATCCATTTATCCTTGTCGTTTATATAATCTATTGTTTTATAATATCCTCTAAAGCACAAGCAACTTATTCTGTAACGATTCACATGTGATAGATTGCGCGGATAGCTCTTTTCTACAAGATGAAAATAGTTTATAATAATATATCAGCCTGTAATCAGTATCAGTATCTGTATCAGCCACAGTAAGATTCCATAAGACTTATACTATGGAAGTAATTAAAATACACTAGTCTCGTAGTACGTAAATCCGTTAACTGTCTCATTTTCTTAACTCCATAAGCAGCTGAAGTAAACCTTCCTGCTAAAGTTTCAATATATGGTTCTCATTGAAGTGAAACATCCAGAGTTATACCAAGGCGCATCGGGAGCCGGGTCGTTCCTATCCCTCAAATATGGTTGATGGGAGCGATGGCTGGCTCTCGCGTTATACTCGTGACCGGGTGCTGTCCGTGGGAACTGGCCTACTCTTGTTAAATGCTTTCAATGATTTTTATGTATATAACTTTTCGTGTCATATTGTTTTCATGTTCTAATGACATAATCTGGTCTATATCAAGGATTTTATTTTGATGTTATTAACTAATTATTGTTTATTTCTTGATTCTTCACAAATGACATTGTTATTATTATTTTATGACTATCAGAAAGAGTTTAATTTGCACCTATTTTGAATAAATATATTGAATTAAATTGAATTGAAAAAAGGAACCTCGTAGTATTTACAAATTCTAGCTTGTTACTATCTAATATTATTATTGATTTTTTTACATTTGGCAAGGAAAATTTTATACATTTCGTATTTTAGCGTTTAATAATAAGTTGTTTACAGTTTATCAGTTCTGTGTCTTTGAAAGAGTGTTGTTTACTTCGTCAATTTTGTTTTCGTTCCTATTTACCTTAAAAATAAGAGAAGTATTATCCGCAAACAACAAAATATTTGACAGATGTTGCACCATAAAAGGCAAAACACCTATTAAACAAAGAAAAGAAAAGGCCCTTATATGGAAACCTGAGGCACACCCATTTTCACTCTAGAACCAGATAAGTTCGTGCCATTCACTAGACCATTTTGTGTTCTGTTGTCTAAGTATGAATTTAAAAGACCGAGAGCCTCATCTTCTAGACCTGACGAGTATATCAACCAATAAAAATAAAAGTTTAAAAAACTTAAAAACCTACTTCAAAATGAAATTCACTCAAAAGTATGAAATAATATTATTATACTTGATACACGACATTAACCAACAATAACGAAATCAAAGGTGGGTACGAATTAAATTAGGGGCCTAAATTTATTTTTGAGGTCGGTATCAGCATACAGCTCCTTACGTATCAAATGTTTTAGATTCGATGGCATTGCTGACACCGACCTCAAAAAAAATTTTAGGCCCCCAATTTAATTCCTAGCCACCTTTGATTTCGTTATTGTTGGTTCATGTCGTGTATCAAGTATAATAATATGATTTCATACTTTTGAGTGATTTTCATTTCGAAGTCGGTTAAACTTTTATTTTTATGTTATTTATTTTTAGTGATAATGTAATCTATCTAACAACGTTATACCCAATCACCCACTCGCCAATAGGAACCATCAAATCATAATTCATAATGCATGTGTTTCATTAACAGATACAGATTCCTGTGGCTTCATCATCATCATCTCAACAGCATGAAAGTTAAGGAGTTAAATCTTCCATCATCAGCTCATCAGAATAACCTGAAAGAATACAACTATCGGTCTACGTAAAATTTTTAAAGAATTATCCTCCAAATCCTAACCGTTAATCCTATCCTATCCTTCATCAGCTCATCTGATGATGATGATGATGAGATGATGAGATGATGACTACCAGACGCCAAAACTTGGATAGTTTTAGGAAATACATGAAACACGTAATATGTGCCTATAAAAGTTGAGGGTTGTTATCGATTTCCCTGGTCAGATACTGACTTGGTGACAATGGGACCCCCTCGGGAGTATACTCTTTCAAACAAAAAAATAATTTTGAAAATCGGTTCACAATCGACGGAGATATCGCGTAACAAACATACAAAAAAAACCAGTCGAATTGAGAACCTCCTCCTTTTTGAAGTCGGTTGAAAAAAGCACAATGTAAACAAACTTTGTAGGAATTTGACAGTTTCAAATGTCAATTCCATAGTACTTTTGTTTACCTTTTGCTATTTTTTTGGTTGATATAAGGTATACACCGTAATGCTTTAATTTTACAAGTAATGTTTCATGTGTCTACACATTCAAATGCCTCATATGCAGATGTAAATCGTTTTAACTAGAACGAGGAGGGCCCGTGCTGCTCAGCAGCTTTATTATTATTATTATTTAAACATATAAAATGTGAGCTACCCTGCGCACTCGGCACGAGGCGTAGTGGCGGGAGCACCTCCAACTTATTATTATTGTTATTTTTATTATTATGTACATCGATGGTGCGCGGTGTACGAGAATGTGCGCGTTGAATGTTCACACCTAGTTTTCATACATCCTCCGAGCACTTTTTCGTTTTATTTCCAAATACCATGAAAGAACAACAACTACTCACAAAATGTACTGTGCGTTTTAAATGAGAAAATTGCGATCGCGCTAACATTTTTCACTCACTACTAGTCTAAATTGTACTGTCAGTTTAAACAAGTTAAGATAAATTATCTTTATTGCACACACTATACAATGCAAAGAAAAAAAAACATCATTTAAAAAATCCTATGTAGGTACTATAGAAAAATGGTTTTATTCTAGTTAGGTATTCCAAAGTAATAATTTAAATCGTATTTAAGAGGTGTTATTCTTGTTAGGTATTCCTTAATAATTTAAATCGTATTAAAAATGTGTTATTCTAGTTAGGTATTCGATAATAATTTGAATCACTAAACCTTCCTCTTGAAAAACATATGGAAATATGTTTAAATTAGGTTAAATATTCACACCTAGTTTCCCTCCAACTCAACCAATGTAGATGGGCAATAGCTTAAACAAAAGAGCTCATTCCAGCGTGTGTTATTAGACCAAAACGAACCGCGTAGGCGCTTCAATTAAAAACGGTGATATTGAGAAAGAAAGCAACGAGAATTGCGTTCTAGTCTTGGGTTATAAATTGAGAAGGCCGAAGTGATTTTCAATTTCTGCATCAATACATTTCATAAAAAAATTAAGTAAATCGGTTTGATAGAACTGCCGGACGGACTCAAAATAGATTTCATTTTTTTTTTAGTATTTATTTGAGAAGGGCGAAAGTTAGGTGATTTGTAATGCTTGAAAAAAAAAGCTAATCGATTGGATAGAACGACCAGCGGATTCGCATTAGTTTCATCAATTCTTTTAATATAAAGATTAAGATATTCTGTGTTTACTCTTTGTAGACTTATTTAATATAGTCACCATTATTAACTTACTGCACTTAGCTGGGGTATAATTTTAGGAGTACTTTCGATGTAGGCGTACGAGTAGGCGAGCTGATTCCCTCCAAACCAATCGCACAACGCATGTCCGACATTCCTACGTCAATTGGTACCTAAACAATTATCTGAATTTGAGAATACAACTTTGTGTTTCCCAGAGAGGATCAAGTGATGCGCGAGTCGATATCGCCGCTGCTATTGTGCGCGGGCGTCGGCGGCGGCACCATGCGCGCCAGGGCCGTCTGCGTGCACGCCGCGCTCAAACTCGCTGCCAAGCTGCTGCTGGTGTACGAGCAGAAGGGCGACAAGGACGGCGCTGTTTCTGTGAGTACTCACATCTCTCTCGCTCACTCTGTTCATACATAGGTAATTTACTATCTCCTTCATTGGTCTGCCGTGCACAAAGTGATGCCCGAATCAAGCTTCCATGTCAAACTCAAACTCGGTTCCAAGCTGCTGTTGAGACGAGGACGGCGCTATATCATTGAATGAATATAGCTGTCTCTCTTGTTTGTCAAAGGCTTACTTCGTCTACCAATCGCCCACGCGATCTATCGCTCCTGACGCTTTTTGTGGGCTTCGATCGACTGCTTTAATTGAAAATTATCATAAAAATAATTTCACTGTTTGTTTGTTGTAGAAGATTCTTTCAAAAATAAACTTTTCACTATCGGGGGGATGAACCTGGTCCGATAAAAGGGTAGTTGACTGCCAGGTATTTGAGTTATTTTTTGTCATCTGTCAAAAACGAAGTATTATTTTAGTGATGTACTTATTTTGTCATTGTGATTAATCAAGACGTGATGGAGAACAATACCGAGTAAGGTTTTTGGAAACTTCAACAAAGCCAAGCAATTTAGTGAATTTCATTTCCTAATTTATATTTTGTGCAACCAACTACCCCCTATCTGGGATGTACCTACGTAAGACGTTGACGTTTTTTGCAGGTATTACGCGAAGCACTTGCCGGCTTAAGACCGCTGCTCTGCAGCGAGGACATGGAGGTTCAGGAGCGCGCTCACAACGCCGCCGCGTTGCTCAGCGTCGTGCTGCAGCGCCTCAGTCCCGACGAGGACGTCGTCGCTATGGGGAATGAATCTACTCTCATTGAGCACACACAGAGGTTTGTTCGAATTTGAATGTAGGTAGAAGATAGACAGGTAGAAATAAGATGGAACTTAATATCACAGAAAATCATATCAGAAAATATAAAAGTATATTATGCAACTAGTAAATAAAGGACGGATTTAAAGCGAGGCCCATATATGAATCACGAGCAAGTAAAGGATTCTAATGACTGAATCACGACGCGAGTGATTCATCGCCCTCGATATAAATCCGTTTCATTCAAGAGTTACATACTATACTTTATACAATAACCACACCCCGGACACTCCATACAAACGAGCGAGAAATGATATACATATATACAACTGACGTATCTATAGGCAAGAATGCAGGTAGGGTTGAATCACACCGGCGGCATTGGTCACGAAATGTTTGTTAGTTATTTACTGCATTCAACAATCAACAGTGACTACTTGGTTATTTTACATGAATAAGTAACTTACATGCATAAAATTGTTAATTTGTTGTTCAAACACAGGAGCTTTTGTCCGTCAAACAATCTCATTTAGCAACCTACAATAATAGTCAATCTCAATCTATAATTATGTGATCACATTTTATAATATCACACCACTAGATACAACTCATACTTTCACACCATCTAATCAACTTATTACGAACAATCATCATTTTAAATAAATAAAATGAACAAAATATCTCACAAGCCACAATAACGAATTGACATCTGACATATGAAAAACATAAACTACATTTCTAAAAATTTAACTTGCTACGGGTAGTATGAAGATTCATAGGAACTGATTGTTCTTAGATTTGGTCGTATAATATTGGTGGTCAGCACAAACCATAGGTGGTCAGCCAATCATGATACGAGGCACGCTGAGACGCCGCGGCCGCCTAATAGCGTCGGACGACGTGACTTTGTAATAGCGGCGCGGTGGCATGAAAAATATTTAATCGAATTTTCTATATTTTCAAAAACGCGTATCTAGTATAATAGGTCATCTTTGTATAGAGATTAGTACGGCTAAAGATGACATAAATAGTACGCACAAGTTGTCCAGATTTGCTTGACATTTGTCCCACCATAATTGAAAACGCTAAACACGTTAAAAAACCGACTTCCATCGAAACAACTTAGTACATTTTTGCATCATTATTTTTGGTTTTTGTTAATTTTCTAAAAAAGTACTACACCGATTTTAATAAAATTTAAATGGGACCACACGGGAAGCACTAGCTTTCTAATAAAAAAGGAATCATAAAAATCGGTTCACCCAGCCCAAAGTTATGAGGTAACAAACATTTAAAAAAAAATACAGACGAATTGAGAACCTCCTCCTTTTTGGAAGTCGCTTGAAAAACTTCAGTCATCCATTCATATCAGTCACATTGTTTCAATCGTTTTGAGTTTTTTGATCGTGCGTCCAATCAGAGTCCAAAGTCGTGCAGTTCGATGTAAAGCAGAGTAAAGGCAGAATAAGTTAGACAGATAAAAAAATCACGCATGATCAGAAAATCTCAAAAAACAATGTGATATGAATTGATGACTGGCGTTTTTTTGGCTGGGCAAATGTGGAAAACTTATGCTTATTATTTTTTGCCGTACCAAGCTCTAGACAAAGATGACCTATTAATACTAGATTACTAGATACACGATTTTTAGGTCCCATTAATGAATTTTGCTGTAGTTTGCGTCGGTGGCTAACGGCTAGGGTCGCCACCCCCTGTCCGGGAGGTCGTGGTTCGAATCCTGCCACGTACCAATGTGATTTCGAATTTAGATTTCATATTATGTACGTTTATCCGTCGCTCTTACGGTGAAGGAAAACTGAGGAAACCTACACACGCCTGCGGAGAAACTCGCAAGTTGTGTGTGAAGTCAACCAACCCGTACTGGGCCCGCGTGGTCGACTATGACCCTTCGCCCTAATTCAGGGTAGGCTCGAACTCCTCGGTGGGGACGTATATGAGCTGATATGATGAATGAATTGATCGATTAGCTGATAGATTTGTATGGAAATTATTTTTTTTTGCGATTTCAGCTAAGTCGTAAAACATAAGTTGTTCAGTATGATGAGTAGAAGCCCCAGTCAACGGGACCAAAAATAATTTTGTTACACCCTGTATAATTCAGTTACTCTCTTTAAAACGATTTCAAGGTTCTCAAGTCAACCCGTATGTATATTTGCAAAAAAATATATTAAAAGGCAACATATAAACTTACATCTTGATATTTCAATAGTAATGAACCATGAACATCCTTTTCTTTCGCAATGCTGCTATTTGGAAATATTTCATATCATCATTACATTAGTCATTTCTGTATATGTATCTTAAATTTTTTACGAAGTAGTCCGATTTCGATATTTTTTTATTGGTCTAAAATTTATATTTATAACTGTCACGAATTTGACGGCACGAATCCAAAGACACCACATTTGTCTTAATCGGACAAGTGATTTAGAAAATACGAGGAAACAGATGAACATACATACATAAAACATACATACTGTCAAAAACATAACCCTCTTTTTCCGTAGTTGCGTAAAAATGATTAATTGATTTTTTTATTCTCAAGAAGTATTTAAGACGCAAAAGCAAGGTTAGTGCGTTTGCTCCATTATACTTAAAAGTACGTACGAAAAAATACGAAACAATCATGTTTTTGAGTTGTAAAATAAGTAATACTTGCCTTGTTTCATCTAAAATATCTATAAAAGCTCGTTTTAGTGCCTTTAGCACCATATGTACTCAAACTCCCGAAAACTGAACATTTTAGCATTTTTATTCCGTAAAATGAAATCACAGCGGCGCGCAAAGTGAATATAAGTGACATTAATCGCGCTTTACGTTCGGCCTCGATAATCCGGACGCCCAAAATTTATACACTGTTCGGATGTACGCAGCGTTCGGATTATAGTATGTAGACAATTTAAAAGGTATTTTAGCAATAAAACCAAATTGTTTATTATCGAAACTATGTTTTAATCATTAGAAACTGTTATAAGATACAATTAAGGGATGATGAGTTGATGACATTACATAATGTTGATACTTTTTTTGAAGAATTCTAATATAGTACATTGACGGCTGGTATTTAGCGACATATTAGGCACAACAAAATGGAATGGCGCGCGGAGCTGTCAAGTACGATACGCGTAGCGTCTAATAAAGTTAATTCGGCACTAAAATACTAGCGTGGAATAGCGAGCTACTGAGAAGCGCGGTGACAGGGGGTCGTTCGGATTGTAGAGGCGTTCGGATTAGCTTGAGTTCGGATTATCGAGGCCCTACTGTAGTTGGTTTTTATTCCAGTGAACAAAATCACAGCGGCGCGCAAAGTTAATATAAGTGACGTTTATCGCGCTTGAGTAGCTCGTCCTTTACGTTTGGTAACCAATCTACAGCCAATCTGAGTGACGGGGGGGTGAGGTCGAATCTAGAGAGCGGCAGGGAGTGTCCATACTGTACGTCAGTACTAATATATATACTTTGCCATAACTCCGAGAAAAAGAAACATTTAAGCGAAAATAGACATTTAATAAAGAAAAAAGAAGTATAAATTAATAAAAATGCTCATTATTAAAAAAAGTTTAAAAAACTGAAAATCAAAGGTGGGTACGAATTAAATTAGGGGCTTAATTTTTTTTGAGTTCGGTGTCAGCACACAACTACTTACGTATCAAATGTTTGAGATTCAATGGTTTGCTGACACCAACCTCAAAAAAAATTTAAGCCCCTAATTTAATTCGTACCCACCTTTGATTTCGTTATTGATGGAATGTCGTGTATTCAAGTGTAATAATATTATTTCATACTTTTGAGTAAATTTCATTTTGAAGTCGATTTTTAGTTTTTTGAACTTTTTTTTTATTTTCTTTATTTTTGGGTGGTGGGGTCTAAATGATCCGAACATGAGTGACTCCTGTGTAAATATCTATTTAAATAAAAATGAATCCCTATTTCCCTTGGTCACGGCATCACGCGTGAACGGCTGGACCGATTTCGCTAATTCTTTTTTTGTCGAGTTCGTTATTGTCAGGAGAAGATTCGTATGCAGGGTAGGGAGGGTAGTGTAGTGTAGTGTAGGGTAGGGTAGGGTAGTGTAGGGTAGGGACCGGTAGGGTAGTGTAGTGTAATGTAGTGTAGGGTATGGAAGGGTAGGGTAGTGTAGTGTAAGGTAGGGTAGGGTAGTGTAGTGTAGTGTACTGTGTAAGGTGATACAAGGTTCGCCGGGAATACTAGTACTTTATAAAATTCATTCAAAAATGCGTTTTTATCAATTTAGTTAGAGGATAGGTAAAATGAATAGTATATTATGAAACTAGTGAATAAAGGACGGATTTAAAGCGAGGGTCGTAGATGAATCACGAGCAAGTGAAGGGTTCTAATGACTGAATCACGACCGTGGGGAGTGATCCATGATGATTGAATCGCGAACGTAGCGAGTGATTCAAGTATTAGAACCCTGAGCAACGCGAGTGATTCATGGCCCTCGCTTTAAATTCGTCCTTTATTCAAGAGTTGCATACTATACTTTATACCATGACTCTGAGAAAAAGAAACATTTAAGCGAAAATAGACATTTAATAAAGAAAAAGTAATGTTAAATTAATTAAAATATTCATTAAAATTGGAACAATTACTAAAATAAAGAGTAATTTTCTTTGTGTTCGTACAACTTAAAGTATTCAAAATAACGCCAATTTACTAGTGAAATGACAGCAAAGAACACAAAACAATTTTTTTCTAATGCTAAACTCCTTTTCGAAAATATCGAACAATCAAATCTCGAGGAATTATTTGCACAAGGAGTTTGTATGTCATATATTCTTTGGATTAGGAGTTTGTATTGAGTATTTTTGCGCAAGGAGGTTGATAGCTGAGATGCGAGGTTGAATATATTGGTGTGTTCTAAATTCAAACACCAAAATAGTGATTAAAAGAGCTTTTTATTCACTGTTTTCAGTGAATAAAATGAGCTTTTTAAAGCAGCAATGGTATAAAAGCATTTTTTCACTTTCAATCAATGGTTTGTTTTAATTTTGCAGTGAAATATGGGGCTCATTCAAACTGAAAAACTAAGCATAGACAAATCAGTCTTAAAACTTCGTTTACTTAAATTATTTTAGAAAAAAACATAAAATTATATAAAGTCTTAAAGTAGTAACTAGTGTTAGCAACTTTCAAGTATTTTTTTTTCATTTTTGAAGACTAAAACAAACATGCGTCTCACTGACTCTAAACACGTCTATCACGGTCAAGCGCCCGCGCAGCACTGAATTAACCCATGAGATCGACGTGGCAATGTCGCAAATCCAGCTACTCAAAGTTACGGTACCTTTCGTTACGTAATTAAAAAATAGATTTTAAAACCATTGGGGTCTGAAAAATATGGTCTTTGCGTGACAAAACAAATACGGATTAGGTTGAAAAGGATACATAATATAACCTGCCTTGCCGCACTCACCTAGCCTAGTTCTATGGCTCCATAGGAACGAGTACTAACTACCCTAAGGCCTTTAGTTCTATGGTCGACCACGACGATGGTTCCAGGTTGACTGCTCCGTTTTATAAGAAAATTATCTTCTCGTTCGTCCGACTTGATGTGTCTGCGTCATAAGCCGATAGTCATTACAACCATGGAAGGTGTAGGCCCTAGCTCATTTTAGGAAGGCACGAGGAAGCATATAAAATTCTACTTACAGCGCCTCTCCGACTCTACCAATCACGCACAAGCGAAATCCCGAGAATGTTGCCGGGCGGCATGCTGTAGCCATTTAAACATTTCATCAGATGCGACCCCTCATGCTCGTAGGCGACTCCCATGGTGAATTTTTTCGTGCCATAATTGTCACCCATCAAGTCGTCCAATAAAAAAATGTTGAGACTAGCAACTGATGCCCCGGTATTTGGTGCGGTTAGGTAATCCCTGGAGTAATAATATCTTCTAAATGTTTTCAAAATATTTTCACTGTTCTATTTCTTACATTTCTTCTTTCTGCCCAAATTCCATCAACTTTAGGTCCGCCAGGAGGCTCGAGTTTCCATATAAACGTAGTTTCGCTTTAATACAAAAACTACATGCCAGATTGAATCCAAACTTTGCAAATATATTGAAGAGACACATATCGACAAATTGAAAACGGGGCTTGACGTGATTTTATATAATTGATGTTGTTTTTACCTCAACGTTTCGACTATGCTTCGATAGCCGTGGTCGCGAGTAGACTGAAGCCGCGTTGTAATTTGTCAGTATGAATAATCGTGCAAGTTTAAAGTGTTATATGAGACACATATCGATGTTTGTAATTAGTTTTCGATGTACTTATATAAAACGGAAAAAAAGTGCAGTTTCATACTTTCTGTACAAAACTAATTTAAGCCTTTGTTTAGTTACGTTAAAATTTACTACGATGAAAACTAATTACAAACATTGATATGTGTCTACTCAATATATTTACAAAGTTTGGATTTAATCCTGCATGTAGTTTTTGTATTAAAGCGGAACTACGTTTGTATGGAAACTCGAGCCTACTGGAGACTCTAAATAAATTCAATTTTGCAATCTAATCAAAATTATTCTTTTTTACTCATAGATCTATAAAAAGTTTCATTAAACTCATAGCAAAAAGGAGATTTACGTAATTCTCGAGATTCACGTGGCTCGTAGCGATTCACAACGCTGTGCACCTGCCTTGTCCCCCATAATTTATACATATATGTAAATCCTAAAAAAAAATCAACATTCTATGTGTTCGTTTCATGGAATCCTAAGTAACTTAGATTTCAATGGTTTGTTCACAAAACGCGACCGGTTGTCATATAGGTACCAAAGGAGATCCTACTCGGGAGGGTTCCTCGTACCTGCCACTGGCCGGCTGTTATTCTTTTATTAACTTTTTATTAATTTATAACTGTCTTAATTCTTTTATATTACTTACCTTACACGTTTGCTACATTTTATTTTTGAACAGCCTATTAACATTACCGCCCAAGTAATTAGATTACACCCGTTTCAATCGTCCGACCAATTAAAATAACGCCCAAAAAGTTAGGTAGGTACTTCCCTCAATATTACACCGCCCAAGTAACCAAAATACTGTTTTATGAATTACTTTTAAAAGTTTACACTCCCCTACCATATCCTGTACTAACTGAATGTTTATATAATTGTATATGTTTATGATCTCAGTCCGTTAGATGTGAAATCATAATATGATGTTTTCTTCTCATATGCTATGCCACTGAACACAACAGTGGCGTCCGTACACTTTAGCCGGATCAGTACACAATTGTATGAAGGAGCTGAAAGTGTTAAGGTTACGTTAAGTTTCACAAGACGTCTCAATTTGTGCGAGAACACAAAATTTCGTATCGATCTTAAATTGTTCATTTCCATGACTCTGCAATAGTATACTATTCCTTTAGCAACGGATTAGAAGAAGGACCAGAAGGCTCCGAGTGGTCGAATGGCGACGGGACGGCGGTCGCGACGGCGGCGGTCAGTTTCAGCGGTGGGCTAATAGAAGAGCTGGCCGACTTGTTCGAGGGCGAGCTGAAGCCGGTGGCGCCCAAAGCGCAGAAGAAAGTGCCCATGCCTGCTGAGTGAGTATTGTTTACCTCTATTATACCTACTCACTAAAATCCTATTAATACTATAAATGTGAAAGTTTGGAGCGATGGATGGGTGTTTGTTATTCAATCACACTAGAACAGCTGAACGGATCTGGATGAAATTTGGTAGATAAACAGATGAGAACCTGAATTAACATATGAACTACTTTTTATCCCGATTTCTTGAGTGGTTCCCGTGGGATAATAACTCTCTCTTTTTTTTCGGTAATTTTGTCACGTCGCAATGAAGCGAGGGATTGACGTGCTATTTTGCACGCAGATAGTTGTGGGATTTGCAGACTACTATTAGCATAGCTCGACATAGATCCCGAAAGATCTGGAGAAAACGCTCCACGCAACCTCGAAGACAGCCATAGAAACTATGTCCACACGGGCGAAGCCGCAGGCAAAAGCTAGTCAAATATGACTAGATCTCTGGTTTCATACAAAACAAACTGTTAACCGCATAATCGTGGATTTCATTCTTTTATTTATGTTTACACGAGTATTTTATTACTTGTACACTTAATGTGTGATCGGGCTTGCAGCTTGGAACTGGACGAGTGGCTGTCCCGCGACTTCTCATCCGACAGTTCGAGCTCCGAGGACGAGGAGCCCACACACGCGGTGTTCGCGGCTCCCCAGCAAGAGACACGCCCACTACAGCAGCTCACAGACGAAGAGCTGCAACAGGTGAGTGTGATTGCAGCTGGGACCTAGACGATTGGCTGTCCCGTGACTTCTCATCCGACAGTTCGAGCTCCGAGGACGAGGAGCCCACACACGCGGTGTTTGCGGCTCCTCAGCAAGAGACACGCCCACTACAGCAGCTCACAGACGAAGAGCTGCAACAGGTGAGTGTGATTGCAGCTGGGACCTAGACGATTGGCTGTCCCGTGACTTCTCATCCGACAGTTCGAGCTCCGAGGACGAGGAGCCCACACACGCGGTGTTCGCGGCTCCTCAGCAAGAGACACGCCCACTACAGCAGCTCACAGACGAAGAGCTGCAACAGGTGAGTGTGATTGCAGCTGGGACCTAGACGATTGGCTGTCCCGTGACTTCTCATCCGACAGTTCGAGCTCCGAGGACGAGGAGCCCACACACGCGGTGTTCGCGGCTCCTCAGCAAGAGACACGCCCACTACAGCAGCTCACAGACGAAGAGCTGCAACAGGTGAGTGTGATTGCAGCTGGGACCTAGACGATTGGCTGTCCCGTGACTTCTCATCCGACAGTTCGAGCTCCGAGGACGAGGAGTCCACACACGCGGTGTTCGCGGCTCCTCAGCAAGAGACACGCCTACTAAAGCAACTCACAGGCGAAGAGCTGCGACAGGTGAGTGTGATTGCAGCTGGGACCTAGACGAGTGGCTGTCCCGTGACTTCTCATCCGACAGTTCGAGCTCCGAGGACAAGGAGCCCACACACGCGTTGTTTGCGGCTCCTCAGCAAGAGACGCCCACAACAGCAGCTCATAGACGAAGAGCTGCAACAGGTGAGTTTGATTGCAGCTGGGACCTGGTCCAGTGGCTGTCCCGCGACTTCTCATCCGACAGTTCGAGCTCCGAGGACGAGGTGCCCACACACGCGGTATTCGCGGCTCCCCAGCAAGAGACGCCCACAACAGCAGCTCATAGACGAAGAGCTGCAACAGGTGAGTTTGATTGCAGCTGGGACCTGATCCAGTCGCTGTCCCGCGACTTCTCATCCGACAGTTCGAGCTCCGAGGACGAGGAGCCCACACACGCAGCTCACAGACGAAGAGCTGCAACAGGTGCGGTTAATTGCAATTTTTTGTAGTCGATGATCGCTGGCAAAGATAACAGAATTCGACGATATAATTAGATGATAGGTGGATTTATGCACGTTTGCTGCGATTGTAGTATGCGCGCTGTTTGTTTATAAAGTAGTGTTCATAAAGTTGGCGTTCGAGACAAGCCTAATGCTTTATATTCTCCTAGTGCCTAGTGTTGTATAGTCAGGGCCGTGGAAGTGTCTGTATAGTCCGAACGGTAAGCCGCAACCACCTTGCTACTTTGATTGTGCAACGCCGTTGTGCACGAACATTCTACACACCTTGACCTTCAATTTAAGATGTGTTGCCAAAGTGGCACCCCCTCCAGTGCCCCTTCCCCTCGTCCCCGAAGCTCTGTTTTTATTTTACAGAGATAGTAGCAGTTCAGCAAACTGTTAAAAGGTCATTTAATCTACATAAAATTACCTAAACTACAACATAAAGCTCATATTAATACGATGAATAATTTTTGTAATTAGGCTGTTGACATTACATGAAACTTTGAAAAATAATAGGTATATGTATTTTCCGTTTCGTTTAAATTTATACGAAAACAACGGAAGCTTTGATGAGACAATGTAGGAACCCATTAAAGCTTTGATAAGACAATGTAGGAACCCATTAAAACTTGAATAAGACAATATAGGAACACATTAAAGCTTTGATAAGACAATGTAGGAACCCATTAAAGCTTTGATAAGACAATGTAGGAACACATTAAAGCTTTAATAAGACAATTTAGGAACCCATTAAAGCTTTGATAAGACAATGTAGGAACACTTTAAGGTTTTATTAGACGATGTAGGAACACATTAAAGCTTTGGTGAGACAATGTACGAACACATTAAAGCTTTGATGAGACAATGTAGGAACCCATTAAAGCTTTGATACGAAAATGTAGGAACACATTAAAGCTTTGATGAGACAATTTAGGAACTCATTAAAGCTTACCTAGTTACTTTAACAATAAGACCTATTCAATTGGGATAATGGATGACTGTAACAAAAATAAATTATGAACGCTTTTACCCATGTTTTCTTGTATTCTCTGTGGGTGACTGTGGGAAGGAGTAGGTAAATAAACGCGTAGGTATTTACATTTATAGAAAAGTGACTAGTATCTCATCTGTGGTACTGCACTTTCTTTGCTTCAGTATACAGGTTGTATCAAAATCAATGTAGGCTACGTTAAATGTGGCTTCTACCCATCACATTATTCAACATTTACCCAAGCAACATTGGTTGTACGGGCGGGTCGTCGGAGTAGGGTAGTGAAGGTTGCAGGGATAATGAAGTGTGACCACAAAAGTGAGAATTTATTTAAAGTAAAATAAATCGATTTATAGAAAGAAAAGTTATGTGTATAGCGATACGCGGCCGCGGGCGGGAAACGACTGGCGAGCCCGATATATTTGAATTTTATGTGTATAGCTAGACGCGGCCGCGCGCTCGAAACGACTGGCGAGCCCGATATATTCGAATGTTATGTGTATAGCGAGACGTGGCCGCGGGCGGGAAACGATTGGCGAGCCCGATATATTCGAATGTTATGTGTATAGCGAGACACGGCCGCGGCCGGGAAACGAATGGCGAGCCCGATATATTCGAATTTTATGTTTATGGTGAGACGCGGCCTCGGGCGGGAAACGACTGACGAGCCCGATATATTTGAATCTTATGTGTATAGCTAGACGCGGCCGCGCGCGCGAAACGACTGGCGAGCTCAATATATTCGAATGTTATGTGTATAGCGAGACGCGGCCCCGCGCGGGAAACGACTGGTGAGCCCAATATGTTCTAATGTTATGTGTATAGTGAGACGCGGCCGCGTGCGGGAAACGACTAGTGAGCCCGATATATTCGAATTTTATGTGTATAGCGAGACGCGGCCGCGGACGCGAAACGACCGGTGAGCCCAATATATTCGAATAATGTTATGTGTATATCGAGACGCGGCCGCGGGCGGGAATTGACTGGCGAGCCCGATATATTCGAATGTTATGTGTATAGCGAGAAACGGCCGCGGGCGGGAAATGACTGGCGAACTGAATTTAGCAATCGATTTGAATTGGAGAATCAATTTTTTAACTAAATTGCCTAACCTCGGCGCGCTCGTACCAAGCAAATTCAACCTTGTTACAGTAAAATTAAAAATTTAAAAAACCCCCGACAAAAACCTCTAAAAAGTAAACAATAATATGTATTGACCCTTTGAGTTTAATTTAAGTAGTAATATTTTGATCCAAGAGTCGTCGCGTAGGGGGACCGCTAAGTTGTGAAGTTATTACTAATTAGTTGTAGTAAAGTAAATCAGTTGTATTCTGTTTTTATTTTATTTACTTAGCGGTCCCCCTACGCGACGACTCTTGGATCAAAATATTACTACTTAAATTAAACTCAAAGGGTCAATACATATTATTGTTTACTTTTTAGAGGTTTTTGTCGGGGGTTTTTTAAATTTTTAATTTAATTTTTATTTCGTGCTTTTTAAACTTTACATAACTATTACATACAATTGAAACTCTACCCCCACATTCATACAAATAGTTTCCGGGACGAAACACGATACTGCGACACAAAATCTAGCCTATTTTGAATCGATCAAGCCTGTGGAAGTTGCTCACCTCCCTTGTTTGAAGCTGCAATTAAATGTGTTATAACTCTAAACTTCAAATCCATGGACCCATGGAAGTTTTTTACTTTTTTAACCGCTGCTTCAGCAGATTCCAGGAGATGCTGCAGCATCAGGTCAAGGTTACCATATTATATCTAACACCTATTCATTGAGACTATTCTAATAATTTCTATTCTAATTCTATTTAAAAGTGTGTGTAACACCTATTTGAAATAAATTGTTTTGAATATTTTTTTTGAGCCCAAACACGATACTTCTACTGAAAGTTTTTGAGGAGTTGGGTATTCTGTAGATTCTAGGAGATGCTGCATCAACAGTTCAAGGTTATCATGGTTTTGCAATATTTTTACATTAACAGGGCACCAAATTTTGAATCGATCAGACCTGTATAAGTTGCCCAGATCCCTTAGTCACCTAGATAAGAGCTGATAACCCTCAAACGGCTGAACAGATCTTTATCGATTATAGCTAAGAACCACCGCAAGGAAACTTGTTTCACGTAAAAAAAACCGCATCAAAATCGGTCCATCCGTTCGAGAGTTGCGATGCCACAGACAAACAGACACAAACACACAGAAATTGGCGTCAAACTTATAACACCCCTCTTTTTGCGTCGGGGGTTTATATAAGAAATCAAAGCGAAGGTTTATCTCAATAATATTTAGTTCACAGTTAGTCATAGTTTCAGGTACGTAGGTATGTCAAAAATTTAACGGATTTTAACAACATCAGCTCACCGTGTTGCCACCATTGCATTGTATGCAGAATCAAATACTGATCAAAACGAGTCCAAACACGACATATCTGCTATTATTTTTTTAAGAGTGTACTAGTGTGCTGGATATCCTGGCCGCAGCATCAGCTCACCGTGTTGCCACCATTGCATTGTATGCAGAATCAAATACTGATCAAAACGAGTCCAAACCCGACATATCTGCTATTATTTTTTTAAGAGTGTGCTAGTGTTCTGGATATCCTGGCTGCAGCATCAGACCAAGAGTTCCATAATCCTGCATAGTTATTAAGCATACATGAGTGTTTCAAGTTTTTGGTCACATGTATGTTTGAAAGTAAAGTAAATACACATTAAGAGTCTAAGAACCCTACCGCAGCTAACAAAAGAGCTGATGACCTTGAAACGGCTGAACCGATTTTGATAAAACGTATCTAAGAACCATCGCCAAAAAACCTGCTTGTAAATAAAAAAAACCGCATCCAAATCGGTTAACCCGTTTGAGAGCTACGGTGCCACAGACAGACACACAGACAGACACACAGACACACACACACTAGGGTTTGTGATTTCTCGAGGTTTTTCAGTTCTCGGGTTTCGAGAATTCTCGAGCCTGATTTCTCGGGTCTTCTCGGGTTATCGAGAAAAAAATATATTTACGTCTAAATTTTTTGTTTAAATAATAGAGTCTTTAATTTAAATGTGTAATTTTGTGTCTTTAATTTAAATAATAATGGTAAAAATCAACATAATCTTTAATAATAATAATTAAATTAAAGTTTAGGACTTTAGGCTTTTGTGTGATTATTGCAACTAATGAAATTGGTTAATATTAATGCACTCAATTATCTTTTTTTAATTAAAAAAAACAGAAGTTTAATTTCTTCGAAAAACCTATTAAAATTAGAAAAAAAAAATTTGGTGATACAAAACAAACACTTGAACTTTTGCAGTCATAAATAATATTGTTTACTTAGCAATTTTATTACGCGTGGGTCACTGAATACACTGTCCTGGCTTTATATTCCGACCTAAACATGGCGGGAGTTGAAACACGAATGAACGAAACACAACTGGGGCGCTTGCGTTTGTCGGTAAAAACAAAGGATACCGACAAGACACGTGCCACGCTGTCAGAGGAGGCCGCCGCCGCCTCGCACTTATAAAGAAAGCGTAAAAAAAAAAACTTTTCTAAGAAATAAGTTTAAATTCAACTTCTCGATGTCTCGACTTTTCTCGAGCTGAATTTCTCGGTAACGAAACCGACCGATTTCCCGGGAATTCCCGGGACGAGAATTCCCGGGTACAAACCCTAACACACACACACACATAGCGGTCAAACTTATAACACCCCTCTTTTTTGCGTCGGGGGTTAAATAAAAAAAACCGCATCCAAATCGGTTAACCCGTTTGAGAGCTACGGTGCCACAGACAGACACACAGACACACACACAGACACACACACACACATAGCGGTCAAACTTATAACACCCCTCTTTTTTGCGTCGGGGGTTAAAAAGAGGAAGTCTCGATCCTTGATCTTCAATTAATATTAAAGGTGTTTGATTGAACCTGGAATCAACAACCGCGTATTAGGGCGCGGAGGACTCCCATGTAGACGCAAGGTCACCCGCCACAACGTCAAGCGAAAAACGGGGATAGATACCTTTGATCACACTCATGTGGCGGTATTACTTTTCTATTACATTCAGAGGCGGAAAAAGAAATACTTCCTAAAAATTTCTAACAATACAAAGGTGTAGGTAGGTAATTACAAAATGTAATGCAATGACGCAGCAAGTAAGCGTCCATTTTTTAAAAACAACAGATCATACTTTCTGTTCCTATATCACATAGTTTGCAAATTAGCTCGTAGGCATTGATTGGCAAAAGTAACAAATAGGTTAGCAAAGCGCAGCATCTAGGATTATAAAATAATAGAATCACATAGGTATGTACTAAACAATTTGCAATAGCTACGCAAGAAAAGGTTATTTTAAATAGATATCCACACTTACCCTAAAGAGGGGATCGCTAACACAATTAAATTCAGTAACGATTTAGTTATTTTTAAAATAAATATGTATTTAGTTAGCTATTTGTGAATTAAGAGCGACGAGAGATAATGTCTTGTCGATTCGCAACAGCTGATGTGAATTGAAGAATGAATGGCGAGATCCGATCTGCGAGCGAAACCCAGCAGAAGACCGGTTTCCGGTTAAGCACGATAGGGATGAGGGCTTGGTCGATAAAGTCATGACGTTATTTTGTAACAGTTACAAAATTGTTCGTTATGAATTTTGTAACAGCAAAATAACGCTACAACCCTTGAGTTGTTGGTATTAACAAATATCCAAGTGTGTTTAATATAATCTATGGTCATTCGACTCAGTCATCATATTCGTTCGTTCGACGAACAATATAAATATGTTCGCTCGTTCTATTGAATTCATTCAATAAATAATCGTTACGCCGAGTACACGTTTTTTTTTCCCTGAGCCCATTTCCAATAGGTTATGGGCCCAGGACACGTTTTCTACTGTGCAAATTAAGTAAAATAAAATTCAGTGCGAGTATTTACGGTATCGTTAAAAATGGAGTCGCGAAATAAAAGGAATATAAAACAATTTAACGGCGAGAGATATAGTACGTGGAAATTTCGAATAAAATCGTTGTTAGAAGAACTTCAAGTGCTGAGTGTTGTTGAAGAAGCCATCCCGACGAATCCTGACGCAGACTGGTTGAAGAAAAACATGATTGCAAAAGGTACGATCGTTGAATATTTGAGTGACGCATTTTTGAGTTTTGCCAAGGACTCCACTACTGCAAAATCCATATTGGAAGATCTTGATAAGATATACGAGCGAAGAAGCTTGGCTTCACAATTAGCGCTTCGCAAACGATTGCTAAACCTGAAATTGCAACCAGATGAAACATTATTGCAACATTTTACAAAGTTTGATAATTTGATTACCGAATTGATTTCCGCTGGTGCTAAACTCGACGAGTTGGACAAAATTGCTCATCTTTTGCTCACGCTACCTACTTCATACGACGGTGTAATAACAGCATTGGAAACATTGAGTGAAGAACACCTAAATTTGGTTTTCGTGAAGACTCGTCTTTTGGACCACGAAGTAAAACTAAAGGCTGAGACCACGACCGAATTTAAGGCCTTACATACTGGTACTAAACGGCCCTTTACGCAAAATTCACCTATACCTAAAAAGAAGAAGAAAATGTACCCCCAAAAGTACCCTCAAAAGAGAGAAAATTTTCAACCCGGAAATTCAACGCACAAGTTTTCAAATATGTATTGCGACCATTGTGGACGACGAAACCATATTAAAAGGGACTGCCGTTTCTATAAAAATCAACAGCAAAGCGGTCAACCTAGTGGCTACAAAAATCAACAGCAAAGCGGTCAACCTAGCGGCTACAAGAAAACGGCAAATAACGTTCAAACCTGCAGCGACGACGAGGACGGTTTCGTTTTTATGCTCTCAAAATGTAAGTTACCTATTGCTGCTGATAATCGTTTATCTAACGATGAAATATGTTTTCTTTTAGATTCTGGGGCGACTGACCACATTGTAAACAGTCGCGAAGTGTTCACGTCTTATGTCGAACTACCCACACCTTTAAAGATCGGCGTGGCAAAGAACGGGAGCTCCATTCTTGCGTTGGGTAAAGGGACAATTGAAGTAACCACAAACTTGGGGTTACATGGATCCATCGACAACGTCTTATATTCACCGGAAGTTCGGTATAATTTATTATCGGTTAATCGCATACAACAGACAGGTATGTCGGTTATTTTTGGTAATAATGGTGTTCAAGTGTATAAAAATAACAAGTGTTACATGACCGGTGAAAATACTAACAACCTTTTTAGTATCACTTTCGAAATAAATAGATCGCGTTGTAATTTAAACGTAGCTAAAAATAATCACCAAGACCAAGATAACTATAAATTATGGCATAACCGGCTTGGTCATTTGAATAAACAAAAGTTTAAATTACTCAGAAATGTTGTTAACACGGATGACAGTAAATTGATTGATAATATTCAACCTACTGACGACTTATGTGAACCGTGCATACTTGGTAAACAATCCCGATTACCGTTCCAGAAATCAAAAGATAAATCTTACAAAAATAACAGACCACTTTTTATAATTCATTCTGATGTATGCGGTCCGATAACACCTTCCACTGTAGATGATAAAAATTATTTTGTTACCTTCATTGATGACTTTACACACTATACTGTTACATATTTAATGCAAGCGAAGTCAGAAGTATTAAAATGTTTTCAGGATTTTGTAGCCAAAAGTGAAAATTTATTCAACTCAAAAGTGACCAATTTGAATTGCGATAACGGTAGAGAGTATCTTTCTAATGAATTCAAAGATTTTTGTGTTTGTAAGGGAATAACGTACCACTTGACGGTACCTTACACGCCACAACAAAATGGTGTTGCCGAGCGCATGAATCGTACGTTAACCGAAATGGCTCGAACATTGGTTACAAGTGCGAAGCTCGACCAAACTTTTTGGGGTGAAGCTATATTAACGGCAACGTATTTAATAAATAGACTGCCCACAAAAGCTTTATCAAATAACAAAACACCATATGAAATGTGGCATAACAGGAAACCGAAAATAAATCATTTAAAAATATTCGGTTCGACGGCCTATGTCCATGACAAAACCAAAAGATCAAAGTTTGACGAAAAATCATTCAAAGCCATACTGGTTGGTTACGACCAAAATGGTTACAAGTTGTTTAATGTCGAAAACAGCCAATTTATCATAGCTCGTGACATTGTATTCGATGAGTCAAATTTTGAACTTTCAAGGCCGATCAGTGAAAAACCTGTTGAAATTCCCGCCGAAATTAATAAGCCCGAAAATGAATCGGCAAAATTAATAGGCAACAAACACAAAGGTCTACCTACTGATAGCTCAGAAGCTGGACCTTCATCTAGCAAACTGAGACGTAGTGCAAGAATTCAAAATCTACCCGCAAAAGATTACCAAAAAATTAATGATCCCAATTATTTCTTATCGCTCACGGCTGAACAGTTACCTAATTTTTATAATGAAATCTTTAAAAGGAGCGATTCTGACAAGTGGTTAAAAGCCATAGACAGCGAAATAGAGTCACTTCACAGTAATAAAACTTGGAGTCTTGTTGAAAGGCCTAAAAATGTAAATATAATCAGTTCTAAATGGGTTTTTACAATTAAAAATAATGAATTTGGTGAACCAACGAGGTACAAGGCGCGTTTAGTTGCCCGCGGCTTCACACAGCAATACCCACAGGACTACGACGAAACGTTCGCTCCAGTTGCTCGAATATCAACTTTTCGATTTTTGTTAGCACTTGCCAACCAATATGATTTACATGCACATCATATGGACGTGAAAACTGCCTTTTTAAACGGTATTCTTAAAGAAGATATTTATATGGAGGTACCGGAAGGTGTTTCTGCTAAGCCAAATCAGGTCTGTAAACTAAACAAAACGCTGTATGGCTTGAAGCAATCATCAAGATGTTGGTTTGAGCGTTTCGATCGTACTCTTAAGGGTATTGGTTTCAAGAACTCTCAAGTTGATCCTTGTTTATATGTATTAGATAAAGGTGACATAGATAAAAACATTTACATTGTTTTGTACGTAGATGATTTAATAATTTGTACCAAAGATATACACATTTTACAAGTATATAAAAATAGTTTAATGCGTGAATTTAACATGACTGACTTAAAAGAAATAAAATTGTTTTTGGGCATAAAGGTAGAAAGGAGTAAGGGTAAATTGACTTTAGATCAGTCACAGTATCTTCAAAATGTTTTGAGCAAATTCTCCATGAATAACTGTAATCCTTGTAAATCACCCTTTCCATCCAAATTAGACTATGTAAATTTGGATTCTGATAGTAATTATGAGGCCCCTTGCAGAAACGCTATTGGGTGTCTAATGTATGCGATGCTTTGTACGCGACCAGACATTTGTGCTGCAATAGGCATCTTAAGCCGATATCAAAGTAAAAATAACGAAGAATTGTGGAAATGCCTAAAACATCTTTTAAGGTACATAAAAGGAACAATTGATTTAAAATTGACCTATCAAAAATGTGATTATAAACAACTGGTTATTGGCTATGTCGATTCCGATTGGGGAGGTGACGTACTAGACAGGAAAAGTACAACAGGATACATATTCAAAGTGTTCGATAATTGTACAATTTCGTGGAATACGCGAAAACAAAACTCAGTCGCCGTTTCCTCAACGGAGGCTGAATACATGGCTTTATTCGAGGCTACTAGGGAAGCCATATGGTTAAAGTCATTATTAAAAAGTATTTCGATTCCAGTCCTACAACCAATAACTATCTATGAAGATAATAACAGTTGTATTAGCATTGCTAATAACCCTACAAATCACAAGCGGTCCAAGCATATAGATATTAAGTACCATTTCACAAGAGAACAAATTACTAACAAAGTAATAAAACTGGAATATATTTCAACAGGAAATCAACTGGCTGATATATTCACGAAAATGGTACCCACAACGAAGTTTCTAGAATTAAGGTGTAAGATAAATGTAATTTAAATTGATTTTCTATGTTACACCTAATCATACATAATGTAATTGTATTTCATTAATTTCTTATTGATTTATGTACACTTGAATATTTGAGGGGGACTGTTGGTATTAACAAATATCCAAGTGTGTTTAATATAATCTATGGTCATTCGACTCAGTCATCATATTCGTTCGTTCGACGAACAATATAAATATGTTCGCTCGTTCTATTGAATTCATTCAATAAATAATCGTTACGCCGAGTACACGTTTTTTTTTCCCTGAGCCCATTTCCAATATGAGTTAACCTTGAACATGAAATTTAATATATGTACGAGCATTGGTTTCTAAACTGAGTCAAAAATAACCCTTGCGTTGCTAACCCCTAAACTCACAAGGTATAAGACAAATCCTTACTAATATTATAAACGCGAAAACTTGTATGTATGGATGTTTGTTACTCTTTCACGCCACAACAGATTAACGGATCTGGATGAAATTTGGTATGCAGACAGATTAGGACCTGGATTAACATATAGCTACTTTTTTCCACGCTCGCGAGCCGCAACCTCGAAGACAGTCATAGAAACCATGTTCACGCGAGCGAAGCCGCTGGCAAAAGCTAGTCTTACATATTTCTTAAGAGTTCAGCTCATGTCGGCCTAACATGTTTTAGTAGCGCGTTGCAGGGGACGGGAATCTGTGCACTAAAGGTCTCATGTGCTGCGCGACAGTGCCTACATTAATTCATCCGTCACCCCGCCTAACCTGCCGTAGTTATTTTGTTCTACCAATTTACTAAAATTGATGAGCAAATTCTCGTGTCAATTGATAATTAATATTCTGCTATTTCAGTTACGCGAAGCTCGAAAGCTGGAGCAGGCCAACAACCCGCACTACTTGAAGGACGACTCGCCGCGCTCGTACCAAGACGACGTCCCGGTGGCGGAGATCGCGCTCGAGGTGCCTCTGCAGATACACGGTGAGTGCCGGTGTTGCCAGCACGTGCCTAGTGCCTAGTTGTGTGAAGTTATCAGTAGCGACCAGAAAACGTCTATTATATCAATCCCAGACAGACTAACAAACAAACAAACATCATTTACAAATATTTGGACCTGCTAGCATGCCGCTTGCCTGTCCGTCCACTTAACTTGCGCTAGGGTTGGAAACTAAGAAGGCCGAGGGTGTTTCTTGATAGCTAAAAGTTTAATTGTTTTCGTTTTGCAGCCAAGAGATCGGACAAGTACTTAACGTCAAGAGAAAGTTCAAAAAAACCCAAGAAAGAGAAGAGGTCTTCCAAGAAACGTAAGGGCAAAAAGGACAGGCATACCACGGAATCTGAGAGCGAGGGTAAGTTGTCTTCTTTATGATCTACTAGCTTATGCCCGCAGCTGTGCCCGCGTGGACCTCGTCGTTGTTATGAATATGTCTTTGATTGTTAACTAACCTGAAGCACGGCCATAAACGGGACGGGTTTGGCCGAGCTTAGTTATTTATTACCGGACCGGCCAAAGCGTTTTATTGGCTCGTCTGCAGCGAGTGATCGTGTGGGCTATATACATCTGTTAGGAGGGTGAGCCTATGCACGGAATCCACGGCCAGCGGATTCACAGTGCGTGCAGTCAACTTTACTAAAACGAACTAAGTTTGCTATTGAGCAAAATGTTGTTTGTGTTAACAGAGGAGGCGCCGGCGACAGCGCGGCCGTCGGTGGCGGAGGGCGGCGAGCTGCCCGAGGGCGCGGCCGACAGCGAGGAGGAGGCGCCGCGCGACCACCCGCACCACGCGCTCGACCTCGACCTTGACCGGTCAGTACACTCACATCACGCCGTTGCATCTGTGTGAGTGCACGCCGATACCGTGCGCGCCATTGAAACTTACCATCTTTTTCATTTTCAATACAGTTCCTCGAAAAGTGGTACTTTATACGCCAGTTCAATATGGGCACTGGTCCCCCGCGCCCGGCCGGACCCCAGGCATACCACCTCGCCTGGCAGATATATCTCCCTTTGATCTCGACTAATAAAAACGCACCGTTCCTTTAAAACCCAATCTTGAATATGTCCGTGTACTTGCCGCATAGTCTCGTGGAGAGGCAAAATGTATGTAGTATACAAATATTTGATAATATTCGTCTTTCGTTGCAGGCCACTCCGCGAGGATGAGTTACTAAGTTCTAGAATAGTCCAATACCCACCACCGGAAAGCGGTCTACTAAACCTTAAGTTAAAGGAAACTAAAAAGTCAAAATTATCAGTGAAGACTTCTACTGATAAAATAGTTAAGAAAAAGAAGGAGAAGAAATCTAAGCACCATAAAAACGTTGACCTAATGATTACGGATACAAATAAGAACGACATTAGCGACGACCTAATAGTAACTAGTAACGCCAGCGACAGCAGAGCTGCTCACAAGAACAAGTTGGGGGTGGGCGGCGCGGGCGATGTGGCTCACCATACCAAGACTGAAAAACATAAGAAATCCAAAAAGGATACAAAAGACAAAGATTCTAAAAAGAAAAAGGCGTCTAAGAAAGGTTTGCATATCTATTGTTTAAGCTCGTACTATATTAGACCTAAGCACGCCTCTCACTCGGTGCACCGACGAATGAAGGTGGTGAAGGGCGCGGGAAGCTGCTGGATGCGGGCAGTGCAGGACCGGTCGTTGTGGGAATCCTTGAGGAAGACCTTTGTCCAGCAGTCATTCGTCTGAAGAACGTTAGACCCGAGAAACAATTAATTGTTATGTTCGACTGACAACTATATAAGTGCGAATAAAACTAAATGTTTTTTTCAATACAGTTGATCGAAAAGAAGTCCTTTATATAATAAAACTAAATGTTTTTTTCAATACAGTTGATCGAAAAGAAGTCCTTTATATGCCAGTCAAGTGTGCGCAAAATTGATTTTACCGCACATGTGCTTTTACTTTACCACTTTTTATTAATTTCTAGCTCGGAGGAACAAGACATTTCTAGCAAATAAAAATATAATAACCAAAGATACATAATCTTCTTAAAGACTTAAAGGAGAATTAAAATAATTGAAAACGCTAAACACGTTAAAAAACCGACTTCCATCGCAACAAATTAGTACATTTTTGCATTATTGTTTTTGGTTTTTGTTAATTTTCTACTAAAGTACTACACCGATTTTGATAAAATTTATATGGGACCACACGGGAAGCACTAGCTTTCAAATAAAAAAAGAATCATAAAAATCGGTTCACCCAGTCAAAAGTTAACAAACATAAAAAAAAAACATACAGACGAATTGAGAACCTCCTCCTTTTTGGAAGTCGCTTGAAAAAAGATAGGTTGTTCCTCCGTGAGGTTAGTACATAATGCTAGCTAATTAGATTCTCTTTGGGTTATATCTTTGTGAAGAAAAGAGAAAAAATATGAATGAAGCGGAACCGGTTACACCAAGGAATAGGTAATTTTTTCCGAAAAGGTTTTAATGCTTATAATCACAAGCCTTATTGTAGCCTATTTATGATAATATAAAAAAAACTTACGCATGCGTACGTGTGATACCTAAAATATGGCGCAAAAAACTGAATTGAAATGTTTTATTTGTAAAAACTTCAAAAATTGTGGATAGTTAATATAATAAAAAATATACTTGTGTATGTATAATAAAAAACAAAGTGAGATTACTCCCCGGACATTTAAAATAAGCCACAAGTCGTGTAAAATGAACTTTGGTTGTTGAAACCTTGATAGGTATGTATCTACCAATGTATTTTGTTTTACTGTCATGGTATTTTTGTTATTTTATCTGTTTTCTCACAACTGTATTGAAAAACCTCGTATGATACACGAGTGTAAAAGGAAATAACAAACTGGAGACGATGGTAAACCCTCGGCTGCGGCTGCGGCTCGGGCTCACATATATCACTCGTTTGTTATTGACCTTTTTACTACCCTTGCATCATAAATAACTATTATCCTCGCTCTCGCGTGATTTCTAACTTACCATCCTGCTTGGAAAAGAGCTTTAAAATTATTTTATGATTTCTAACTTACCATCCCGTTTAGAAAACAGCTCTAAGATTATCTTATGATTTCTAACTTACCATCTCGTTTAGAAAACAGCTTAAGATTATCTTATGATTTCCAACTTACCATCCCGTTTAGAAAACAGCTCTAAGATTATCTTGTGATTTATAACTTACCATCCCGTTTAGAAATTAGCTCTGAGGTTATCTTATGATTTCTAATTTACCGTCCCGTTTAGAAAACAGCTCTAAGATTATCTTATGATTTCTAATTTACCATCCCGTTTAGAAAACAGCTCTAAGATTATCTAAGATTGTCCGTGTGCGATTGTCATGCGGTTAAGTATCAACTGAAACCGTCGCATCGGCAAGAGTCGATGTTTAGATACACATCCTGATGTAACTCTATATTCCTGATTACCGTCCAGTGGTGGCAGACGGGAAATAATTATAGTCCTCATTGTCGTTGCAGACGAAAATAATATATTTTGTAAGTAATATAAAATAGACACGGAATAATTTATTTCTTTCGGCATTGGGGATTTTGATCCGACGTATGCTTCACAGGTTGACATTGAATTAAAGCACTAAACAATAATCTTACCCAAAATAAAACAACTGTTATGTAATGAGTGATTATAAATAATTCATTGATAATTTTATTTCAGACAAACATGAAACAAAGGTCGGTTACGAGGAGCCGCAAGGCATCTCCACGCCTAGCAAAGAGGTTATTTAGTGTACGTACTCGTGGCGTACACTGTCAACTCGACAGATCTGCAAAGCTCCTCGCTCCTCGCTGCACGCTGCACGCGTGTGCTCTCAGTGCAATTTTAATTTGAACAATTAGTTAAAACTATTTTCATTACTTATAGTTTATTAATATTTATAGGCATTGTATTCATTCATGATATGTGTAGTAAAAAAGGAAAACCTATCTATATACAAATAATAATCATGTACAGTTTATTATATTAAATGTAATGATTCAAACATCTTGATTTTACTTTAAACTCGCTACCTCATCACAACATCGTCATGGACCACTACATCACACTGGATACTCACTACCTCATCACAATCCATCATCATGGACCACTGCATCATACTAGATACTTTAAACTCGCTACCTCATCATCACAACATCGCCATGGACCACTACATTATACTAGATACTTTGGCGAGGCTAAATTACAAACTACCTACAAAAAATAAAAAACTATTTAACCGTACATAACTTTATAAAAATATACAAACAATTTCATCGTAATAAATGTAGTATCAAAAGCTAAAACGGCCACGTTATCTTGGCACCACGCACTGTATGCAGTACCTCACTATTACAGACTCTTGATATCGGTACTTCATAATTAGCTAGTGCCAAAATAGCAGACACGAAAAATAATTGTGACGGTCACTTGCGCGGGCACTTGCTGTAGGGGCGGGCGGGTTTGCTTTTGCCAGCCTTGTAACTGAAGCCAACCTATGCAAACAAATCTCGGTAATAATGGTGTACAAGATAAACCACACGCCTTATCATCATATCAGCCGAAAAACGTCCACTGCTGGACAAAGGCCTCTCCCAAGGATTACCACGACCCTCAGTAACCACCCGCCTATTCCATCTAAATCCTTACACCAAGCTTACCCCCTTGGCGCTTTGCACACGACGGGGCGGGGCGGGCCGGTCAATTTCGCCGCTAACGATTGCACAAAGGGAATCCTGGGGACCTGTACATTGTACAATGCAGTCCGAAGTATTGGTATGAAAAAAATTTACTTGAGCCAAAGGATCGACTCGCTAAGAAGATGAGTCTATCATTGATAATCTAATCTCTGTTTCAATTTACGAAAAAAGGAATAAGCATGGAAACCTAGATATATTACGAAGATGGGTTTTTAATAATAAAATAATTAAATGAAACTACAATGCAGATCTAGAATACATTTATTAGGTAGCTTTTCAAAAAGTCGATAAATAAATGACAAAGTGAATTCAACAACATTGTACTTTTAAACTATCCAAGAGTTTGCGTTATTTAATAACTTCAACACGTTCGATTGCATCACACGGACGTGCATCACACGACGCACGACACGGGCGTGCTATTTACAAAGTAACATAATTATTGCGCAGATACACGTCGACCGGCGTTCAATCGCCTTTGAAACAAATAAAATTTAACGCTAAGGTTCCATACCGCACCCAATGTTTCCATTTAATTTAGTTAACAATTTACCGACTGTTCGGACATTTAACTGCGTTATATTCAATAAAAAATAATACGACACAGCATGTCCTATTATTATGTATAATTATTTGCTAACTACATCTACAGACTTGACTTATCTAATAAGGAAATAACTCAATAAATAATGAAATTACACTAATGAAATGGTTACAATAACTTGTTCTAAAATAGACACACACTTTCTGTAAATCAGTAACAAAATTATACAAGCATATAACATACCTATACAAATAATAATGATAATAAAATATTAATGTCTTCGACAAAATACTCCCTTAAAAAGGGGAAAAGGTAAATAGGTAGCGTTATAATACAAATATGTCATCTATCTACAAAATAAATACAAATCACGATGTTAATGTGTTCGCAATGTGATTCGCGATCACTCAGGTGACTGATATCTTAGTATCACTCGAATAAAATCTCACTCGATAACGTCGGAAACACGTAAACATTAAATTCAATTACAAGTCTGCTTGCCGTCATGACATGTACAATTAATGTGTTTAATTCTTATATTTATCGGTTTTACGATTATTCGTCGAGTCTCGTAGTGGCCGGGCCTTCGTGAGACTAATGAGAGTAACAAGAGGTGGAATACGACGTGATGCGCCGGCGGCACGGGCGCCCGCGGCGCTAGCATAATGTAACCGACGTCATATCGATGGAGGCGGTGTACGTGTTGCGGATGTGCGCACGCACGGTCGCGCGGAGGATTTACAACACTGCCTGTCCATTAGGTTGTGTTGGTGAATAAAGAACCTTTGTCGTCAAACGGAGACGTATAAAGAGTGACGACAAAATCCTCTTTGGTTCACTAAACCACTGACGAACCTATGAGTGTATTCGTGCAATAGGGTAGTTGACTTCATCAAAAAATAAATTACGAATACTGTTTTTTTTGCGCTCTTACTGATAATTTAAAAAACCCTTCTGATTCATGTTTTGAGTAATCAATTCCCAAAACCAATGACGGTGAAAATGTAAATGTGTTTCATTTGTGACATGTTACAAAGTAAAACAAATGAGTAGTAGTCAACTCCCCTGTCACACGGGACGCACGCGACGCGGCTCAACTTGCATGACCATGTAGACCGCACCCTCACATAACCTGATGAATACTGTGGTGTGCTGTGTGAGGTGTCTACTTCTCGAGGAAGTATCGCGGTATGTCGAACTTCACCTCGACGCCGGCCTTCTTGGCGAGCGCGACGATCTCGGAGAGCTGCACCACCAGGTTGGCGGCCTCGTCCAGGTCGTCGCGCGGCACGATGCGTAGCCCCGAGTCTGCTATCAGCTTGCGCGCCTCGTTCACCTTCGTGCCCTGTCAGTTACATTGGCAACACTATTATTAATGTAAATAACCGAACCGCACGTACAACAACTAGATTCCCGGTTTTGTTACAAACAATTCGGCTCGCGCACCGACTACGGTTTCCTACACGATATTCTTTGTGGTCTAATTAATTATATAACAACAATTATTTCTGTACTTTTTTAACTTTAACAAAACGAACCTAAAAGTTTATGAAACTCTTGCATAATATTTGTACCTAGTTAAGTGCAGTTTCATACACTTCTTTATCTAATCTCATACATGGGGGTTGAACCTACTAAATAAAAGATCAAAGTTAAAAGAATAAGAAAAAAAATCCCACGAAATTCAGTACAACAAAACGTATGAATGCCAAAACCCAGCACATTACCGCGCATACGCTACAGGGGGCGCTATCACAGACAGGTAAAAATTGGAATCAAAACTTTTTTGTAATCCTTTAATATAAAAGGGTTGTAATTGTAATCCTATAGAAGAAAATAATTGATGGAATCTCCTTGATGATATTAAGTTCTTGGATTTGCTTTTATCTATTACATGCCTCCACGTTTTTTTTTCTTTTAAATCTTACGAATAACATCATAGGATAAAATATTTTATTAAAATCGTGTTATATAGTTTTTTTACTTGAATATATATTTTTCTTTTTAGTCTTGGTCTTTTTGGTCTTTTTATATAAAATTGCATTGTCGTCCTGTTTTGAGCTATGTTTATAGTTTCTAGTCTCGTCGTGAAGTTAGGTACCAAACAGACCGAGTATATATTGCATTTTTTTTAATTTATAATTCTACATGCAATTTTCTTCCTTTCTTGCGGGACTTTCTGATTATTTGGGATCATAAATATGAGGTCCAGAAAAAGAAAAATACTAATATCGTATTCGACGTGCCTAATCCAAGTTTCATCTTAACATATTGAGCTATCCCGGAGATAAGAGTTTCTTGCTTCCCATCGATTATCCGGGATAAAAAATGCAAATGTTTACTCGTCGTGATACTTACTATCATGTTAATCACGCAAAATGGGCGCACTAGACGCCTGGTTGAAGAAACCAGCCCCTCCTTACAATTAGAATAGATATCATGCCAAATATCACAAAAATCGGTTAAGTGGTTTTCACGTGATGAAGCATTTTATAAACTCATTTTTTTCAATTGCTCTGGGAATCTTGGATCTTAGATGTTACTCCGGAGTGTAAGGTATAATCGTGCAAAGTTTTGCTCAAATTGGTTAATTCATTTTAGCGTGACACACACAAAAAAATATTCAAAAAGATGATTTGATATATATCGATGCGACACCCGTATGTGTTATCTACCGTTTTTACGATCAAAAATACGTTTTTTGTATAGGGACCCTTATTTCTTATTTCCGCCATAATAACACGTATTATGTGACACTTTCAGGCGGCTACCTATTACGGTTCGAAAGATACAACCTTTTAAAGGGCGAACGGACAGACAGCATAGGCTTAGTAAGAAAAGGCCCCGTAAAACGTCCGGACAATATACTTTGAATTGTTGGACAGAAGTTACAAATAGAGTCGGGCAAAGCTAACTTTGCAAAAGAATTAAGTGGCAACCCCAATAAAATCTCATGTCGGCAACACTCAATAGCTGTCAATTCTGTCACTTAGATACGTGGTACGACTTGTGTCAGTTGTTGCTTAGTGATTGTTTGTTTTGTGAAATAATTAAAACCATGGTGAAACCATATAAAAGTGCCGTACGGAAATTACTTATCCGCATGCTTAATTCGTTCGCTTATCGAAAGCAGTAACAAGAATCGTTGGTTCTGCATACACTACAATGTATTCAAGAAATTGAAATTTTGTATGTGTGTGTTCGTAGGGTTACCATAACTAATTTTTCAAAAACCTATAACTTTAGGTCACTGCAAACTTAGAATTGTCCGACTCTAGAAGGTTCTGTACACCTTCTGGAGCGAAAGGCGCGAGTTTACGTTCGGAAACTTTTGACCGCTTCACCGTGATACTAGTTCTTTTAGACTGACTGCTTAAAATATATTCTATGTCACACAGGGGATCCAGACAAATCTAACGACACCTCGCACTCGAAAACCCACTATTCTCAGCCGTAGAAACAGACACGAAAAACATTTCCTCCCATTCTTCTTGCGCAGTCTGGTAAAACCACAGAATTAATAAGTCTGTGGGTAAAAAGGTGGCAAAGGGCTGTGACGGCCCACGTGACGGAGAGTTGTTGAGGCTGCCTACAAGCGTCTGCGGTAAATCGTTATCCCGTGCTCTGCGCATCTTTGAAGGCTAAGACGGAACGCCTCCTGCGCCGGTCGTCTCTTCGCGACCATTGCAGAGTATGACCACTTCATGTTTGACGACTTCTCAATATGTACATTTCCGAATGAAACGTCCATTACAAATAGAAAGAAACAGACAGATAAAACAAAAAGAAAAAAAGCGTGTGGCACTCGGGGACTGCCGCGGTAAAGCTATTGCATAGCATTTTTTATCAACTTATGCAATTCTAATTATTTATTTATTTTTTATTTATTCACTATTTTTTATGTTTTACTGTTTTCGTGTGCTCCTTTTGATTAAAGGACCACATAGTTTTGAACTTTTTAGTTACTGGACTGATTGATTCCAAAATCGATATCTAAGGGTCCCTGAAGTCTCTTATCAAGAATCCGTTGCCAGAATTTAAAAAAGTGGCCGACAATCTTGGAAGCAAGCGGTCCAGTAACTAAAAAGTTCAAAATGGCGGCCACTTCTTTCAATTCGGGCAACGGATTCGTGATAAGGGACCTCAGGGATCCCCCAGATATCGATTTTGGAAACAATCGGCCCAGTAACTAAAAAGTTCAAAATGGCGGCCACTTGGGGCGCGGGATGTTTACGTATTAAATTAACACTAAGAAAGTTACACCAGTAAAATTGACTATGTCCTTTTAGTACCGCAAATTGCTAATAGATGGTACTGTAAGTTTTTTTTAAAACGCGGGGTGTCAGGTTTTTTCGTTACGAAATTTCTTGATACGGTCCCCTCAAAGCCTGCGATAAAAGCTATACAATCAATAGCTTAATATACTATTTCTCTCTCTCTGTCTCTCTCTCTCTCTCTCTCTATCCCGTTTAACTTAACCTTTCTTTTTTTTTTATTAAAAATTTGAGTGCGTTTGACTGCAACTCACCTGATGGTAAGTGATGATGCAGTCGAGGATGGTACACGATTGATTGATCCATAATTAGAATTTGCGACTTCTAGCTGTCCGTCTTTGCCTTGTTTTGAAATAAAAAGGAAAACATAGTAACGATCACAAACCTGAAGACGAACTATGACTGGAATCTGGATGTTGAGGTTCTTGGCGGCGTTGATGATGCCCTCCGCGATGACGTCACACCTCATGATGCCTCCGAAAATGTTCACCAGGATGGCGGTTACTTTTGGGTCCGACAGGATGATCCTGAAGGCTTCCTACAAAAAAGGTCAAATTGTAAGAATCGGGTACACTTGACGCAGGTAAGGAATTCCACTCCGTCGCTGTCCGTATAATAAATTAGGAAGCGTAACGCAGAGTGCAGGTAGGCGGGACATCGAAAGCAAAAAGGTAGGAAACCCTCCCTACGCCTCGTCGACCGAAGGTGGAACAGAGCAGCGCGGAGTTGTTGCTCACACTCGCCGAAACTAATTCGAGAGACTGCCGACTTTGCGGCAATTGATTGTGGAGCTTATTTTCGACTAGCTCGTCGGATCGACACAATAGGGATGACGAATGCTAGTCATCTCATTTACTTTTTATGACAGTTTGTTCTAAAAATGTTTGAAATACCTAGGCGTGAAGTCATAGTTTAGGAGCGTCATTTAAGTACTCATTTTGTGATTTTGATGAATTAAAAATCGAAGACTTGATGGAAAACAAAACGAGGAAGGTTTTTCGAAGTTTAAGTAGGAGGGCAATTTAGTGATCAAGAGTTCATAATTTATTTCTGATGCTGTCGTCACCCCTATTAGACATAATAAATTGGAGACATTAATATCTTGTCGTATCCGCAATAAGTTAGATAAGATAGATAAGATAATTGTTTATTTGCAAGAATACTTTACAATTAGGTCTTAACATAATTAATAGGTAGTACTGTATTCAGCCGTCAAGAAAGCATGCAAATATTTCAGCAGGAACTTACAATTAAATTTTAAATTCTAAAAATTCTTTAACACTATAAAAATTGTGATTTAAGAGCCATTCTGTCAACTTATTTCTAAATAGGTTACCTTCTAACGTTTTAATTTCAACTGGAAGCTTATTAAACAGTGCGACACTCATATTAGAAATATTTCTTTTATATATATCTTAGTAAAAGTGCAGTGCCGCGACACGCTCGCACGCTCGGCTCGCGCGTTGTCTGCTATATATCGCTTCGCGCGTTGTCTGCTATATAAAGCCCCACCATGACCTCCACCTTGACCCAAACTTTATTCGGTGACAGATATATATATCAACTTAAGAACGAACAAGAGATGAATCGATTCAACAGAGGATAACTTTTATAATTTGGTGATCAAAATCATAATCCAGTATCGCAAATCGGTGTGCGTTTTCCGACGACAACGAATTGGCATTGTTACAAATAAATTTTTACGAAAAATATACCACTTTAAAGAAACTTATTTTTGGCTTTGGGGTAGTAAAGTTCTCGAGTGACGACCACGCACCAGAAAACGTAGCGTAGGCAGCCCTCCCACGCGGTGGACCGACGACCTGGTGAAGTGACCAGGACCGGTTGTCGTAGAAATCCTTGGGGGAGAACTCTGTCCCGCAGTGAACATCTTTCGGCCGATATGATGATTCATTAGTTTTTTTTTTATGATTTTTCAAATGTTTAACGTTCAAATATTTGTGATGACGTCACAGGCACAAACACTTGTGAAAAAAAGGCCCCCCCGTACTAATCTCAATCGACGATAATGAATAGAATTGTTGTTTAGTAGGTGTGTACTGAATACAACCGGTACATCTCTAAATAATTCTTTTATTTACGTGCCTTGTACAAAATCTGACAATTCTTATTGTGTAATGCCGGCCGTGACGTCATCGTGGGTCAATCAAGGGCAAATCAAGTTTTTTTATCAAATATACCAAACCGCTCCCGACCATGATACAACTGCTTTGTCCAACTGGTTGTACCATGGGGACGTAAATGTACCCATGGTCCATCTAGTTGTACTAACGGGGAAGTAGGTTTACCGTGACACAACTCGGGAAAAGTAGTCCAATTGGTTGTACTAACCACTTGAAATTTCTGGAATGTAACAAGTGGAAAATTATCGCAGAAGCTGTCCCTCGAAATGGTTTTCGTCATAATGCCAATTATAAGTTGTGTCAAATGTATCATTAGTTCAATTAGATAGGATTGAATAAAAGTTGCAAACGTGATGCACGGCAAGGGGATACCGAGCCAGCCTGCACGCGGTGGTACGTGGTGGCGCCAGCCTGCACGCGGTGGCACCAGCCTGCATGCGGTGGCACGTGGCGCCAGCCTGCATGCGGTGGCACGTGGTGGCGCCAGCATGCACGCGGTGGCACGTGGTGGCGCCAGCCTGCACGCGGTGGCGCCAGCCGCCGTGCCGTCGAGGCAGTTGGAAGGGTCGCCTGCTTTTTTTTATAAGACTATTTTCTTAATACTGTGCCGCCGTACAGCTTGATGATGTCCATCGCCGTCATACTCGATGTTGCTGTATATTATAATTATTATTATTATTACCGAGACAGCCTGCGCGGTGGCGCCGCCGCCCACGTCGAGGAAGTTGGCGGGGTCGCCGCCGTACAGCTTGATGATGTCCATGGTCGCCATCGCCAACCCCGCGCCGTTCACCATGCACCCGATGTTGCCTGACCACAACCACAACCACAAATGTTACAACTACAACACACGCTATTTAAACTAACTATCACTATGACATATAACAATGCGGTTATAAATAAAAACATTCGCATTTCCTGCTTTAGTTCAGCATGAGATGTTGATTAATTTGTATTCTGCAATATCGTCAAGATACAAAGATGTAATGAAATGAAATTAGTCGATTACAAAACTTTTACTGAACACAAGTGGTCGCGCGGCAGCCACACAGTTTGACAGTTTTATCGCGAAGCAATTTTATGTCATCAGGTAACTAATAAAAATCCTCACACATACGTAAATGGCATTTATCCCTATGTGTAACATACTCGTAATGTATACGAAAAGGATAAAAACAAATTCAGGAATTGAAGCAGCGATCTAAAGATCTACCGCGGATAAAAAAACTGGCCAAGTGCGAGTCACCACGCCTCTCCACACGAGTACAACAATGATACCTACATTACAAACAAAGAACATCAACGAGAGCGACAATGTTTTTTTCTTCAGTTCAGGATCCTCAGCACGAGCAAAACTGACATTTGGCCCGTTTTATTTCAGGATTAGTACTATACACGATTGTCTGTAGTGCCGCTCGTACTCGTGCAGCCTGTGGGCTGTGGACTGTGCGCTGTGAGCACTCAAGGATCGTACGAAACCTTCCGTATCCACAACAATAACGCTTTCAGGGTGGCAATGTGCCAGCGCGCGGCGTCTCTGGTGCGCTGGCGTACGGGACAGCGCCAACATCATCCTGAGAATGATGGCGGACAGGCCGAACTGTCCTGAATTATGACGGACTCAGGCAGGAGGAGGTTGAGAAAAGACGTGTTTATTGTGCCAAGATTTTAGTATATTCTGATTAAAATGTTAAAAAGGGAATAATGAAAACTTACGAGCTAAGCATTGCTTAATAACTAAATTCGTCAGTGCGATGGGTCAATCCGGACGTTGACCCAGATCTTCCGATCTGCACTACCTAAAAACACGATCTTATACTAATTAACAAATTAATTTATTTTATAATTTATGTACCTACATACTACAGTCCGATCATTTTTTCATATTGTTCTCTATATGTACTAACTGCTAGGTCAAGATCTATTAACTATATACGAGTCTATATTACTGAAAAATTAAAATAATAATACTGAATTTTTATTATTTGTTAGTAGCCACACCCTGTAATTCAATTCTCACCGCGTTGTGGCTGGTTCCCTACAGTCAGTGAGTACACATGCCAGACCGCGTTTTGAGCGTTCGCGTAAGGGCCACGCCCGAACTTCGTGTTCGTGGCCGTGCTAGGCTAGGCCTGCCAGAACGCGCTGTAAGCCATTTTTAACCGACGAAAAAATGAAAGGTTCCCAAGTCGATCAATGTATATTTTTATACATTTTCACGCATAACTTTTTATAGAGTAGTCCGCCTTCGATAATTCTTTTTTTATTGGATAGGGTGTACATTGAAGTTGGTCCTATACATTTCAAAAAAATGTTAGTCTAACTAAGCTCCTACACTAATGTAAATATTCAAATAATTTTGAGTCGGTGCCAAACAAAAAAAAATCTTTATTCGTCAATTTAATTTTTTGTTCAAAAAAAATTTCGCTCAATAAGCGATTACGGTCTTTTGAGCTTAACATAACTATTACTTTACTGGACAAATCTCTGCGACGTGTTATTTCCAATGTTCCGGTTCGGTTGTTCGACTCACCATCTAACGCGATGTAGTTGAGATCGAACTTAGCTGCCTCGATCTCCTTGGGGTCCTCCTGTGTGATGTCCCGCAAGGCAAACAACTCTTTCTGCCGGAACTGGGCGTTGTCGTCGAATCGGAACTTAGCGTCCAAACAGAAGACTGAAAGGTAGTAAAAAAAATTATAACACTGATTGATAAATTCAATGCAAAAAAAAAGTTCTTAGCTTGTTGGTATGTTTTTTAATGAAAATATGTTTGCGCTTGGCAGCGTCTCACCTGATGGTAAGTGACGATGCTGCCGATAATGTATCACGCAAGCGCAAATAGTGTATATTTACTCTCGCCTTGGAGGTTCCTCAGTTAAACGAATCAGAGAAAACCGAGGCCGGCAGGAAATTAAAAATTAAAAAAAATCTGTCTATTGTCTAAATTCCAAAATGAAGCAAAAAAACTGCTTCGTATACACGAAATATGAACGACAAAGGGGGAGAGGAGGGGCGCGATACGGAACCCTCACTGCACTTTATCGTAAAATATATACTTACAATCGCCGCAAATAGCGTCTTCAGCGTACGGATTGATTTCAATTAGAAGGGCATCTTTCTTCTGGAACAGATCATACATCCTTTTCATGACAGCTGCTGCTTCTGGGGACTCCCCTAGACCAATCTGTCAAAGAAATTGGATATAATTAGCTCAATAACATAATCAGACGTTTTATAAATGACGTTAACAAGTACAAACAGTTTTGTGAACTCGTGCGAGTGCACAGGGAACAGAGGGCAAAAGGCGGTGAGTGCAGGGCGCGGGGGAGGGCGCGGGGTAGGCGCCCGGGACGAGATAGTAGACTACTATGGCGCGCGTACACAACCACAGACACACACACATACAAAAAATAGTACATTACTGCCTACAGTTGCGAGCCACGTTAATGATGGTCGAAAGCGCAGCGTAGCCAAGCTAAGCTCGAGGCCATCACACTGTGGCTGTGCTTTACAGTAATTTCAATAAAACCAGTTCAGTTTAGATATGAACAATAAGGATTTATTTAAAAGAGCAATGACTAAAATTCAGGACCACTTTTCCAGGGTTTATATTACTGATAGTTTATGATGATAATCCTAGCGCGGAGTTTGGTTGTTGCATCACTTCTTCATCACAGCCTCAGGCTAAAAAAAAAGTCAAGAACGGAGCCCCGCTGAACAAACGCACTGACGCAGGTAAAACTAAGCCTCGCCGTGTATTTACACGGACACGCACATATCGAAACTATGCCTTACTTGTCAGTCGAGCTGTTCCGGCGCGCGGAGTGTCACGCAATAACAATTCGCAATTTTTAAAGAAAAAATGCAGAATTGTGTTGTGAAAGGGTGTAAAAACCAATCTTCAAGAAACAATAAGCGGGATAGAATTACATTTCATACGTAATTAAACTTAAAAATCAATATTTTTAATAAATAAAGTTTATACCATAAAACCTCCACAAATGTTGCCACTAGTAAGCGTCGCAATAGCCCCCGTTTATTAGGTAAGTTATAAATGTTACGCGAAACGTAATGTAAAACGTTCATTCACACATTTCTATTTTTACTTTTAATATTCATAAAATTAATGAAAGTGTAAATAGGCGTTATTTTTTGGAGTTCACTCTTTAAGAATCGATTTTCATTACAAACCCGGGGTATGAAAATTTATGGGGAGTAAAATCAGACGTTATGCGTTAGTAGTTGTATAGTATACTTATTAATTTTGTGCGCAACTTATTTGGGTGTATGTATATATGTACCTTACATAGGTACATATATACATAAGTGTATGAATATATGTACCTTACATAGGTACATTAGGTACATATATACATACACCTAAATAAGTTGCGCACAAAATTAATAACTCTTTTTATTTGTCACTTTCCTTTCTGGTGAGATAGATACAGCCAAGATACAGCCTAATTATGAATAAAATCTCTTTGTACAGTATTGTGCGATCCTAGTAGTAGATAGATCCTATGTTCCGAGAAGTATCGCAAGGCCGAATTGGAACAAAATCTCTTTGTACAGTATTGTGCGATCCTAGTATTAGATATTTAGATCCTATATTCAGAGTAATATCGCAAGGCCGACTTTGAACAAAATCTCTTTGTACAGTATTGTGCGATCCTAGTTTTAGATAGATAGATCCTATATTCCGAATAGTATCGCAAGGCCGACTTTGAACAAAATCTCTTTGTACAGGCGATCCTAGTTTTAGATAGATAGATCTTATATTCCGAGTAGTATCGCAAGGCCGACTTTGAACAAAATCTCTTTGTACAGTATTGTGTAATCCTAGTATTAGATAGATAGATCCTATATTCCGAGTAGTATCGCAAGGCCGACTTTGAACAAATCTCTTTGTACAGTATTGTGCAATCCTAGTATTAGATAGATAGATCCTATATTCCGAGTACCTAGTATCGCAAGGCCGAACTTGAACAAAATCGTGCGATCCTAGTAGTAGATCCTAGATCCTATATTGCGAGTAGTATGGCGAGGACGACTTTGCTCTAAGAAGCTTGTCAAAGTAATGACCAAATTACAAGAATTTTTGAGTAAAAGAGATGTAAGTATCAGACTTGATCAAAAATTTAACAATAATCTGGGTTTGTATGGGAGGTTCCCATTTCTTCTGGAATAATAAACTACCCAGTGTTGTCCGCCTTATTGGTTGGTCATTTTCTAAGCCCACCTAGCTAGCTACCATCATCTTATCTAGGTCTTACCGCCAAACATCAAAGCTATCAACATTGATGTGCTCCGGCTTGAAGATAATATAGCCAGTTCCCTATTGCGTTGTGGAGTCTCAGTTACCATCAGGTGAGATAATGCCAAGGGCTTACCAATTGTAAATAATAATAAAAAATAGCAATAAACTATTTAAATTTAAATGGTGGTACTTTTATATCCACAGAGTTAAGGGTCCCCATCAGGAGGCTCGAGTTTCCATTAGAATATACATATCGATGTCTGTAATTAGTTTTCATCGTAGTAAATTTAAACATAACTAAACGAAGGCTTAAATTACTTTTGTACTGAAAATTTGAAAATGCTCTTATTTTTTCCGTTTTTAGCCGACTTCAAAAAAGGAGAAGATTCTATGTTCGACTGTATTTTTTTTAATGTATTATGTTAGTACTAGAAAACTAATTGCAAACATCGATATGTGTGTAAACTCAATATATTAAGACACCATAATCCTTACTAGTATTATAAATTATGTGTAAATGTGTTTGTTACATTTTCAGGCTTCAACACCTCGACCATTCTTAATGAAATTTGGCATGCAGAGACTAGTAGCCTATGTCCTTCCCAGTGACACAGGCCACTGAGAAAGACAATATATAAGTGAAAATAGCATAATTTGTTCACCACAATTTTCAGGACTCAACACATCGACCAATCTTCATGAAATTTTGCATGCAGGTAGCCTGTGTCACTGGGAAGGACATAGACTACTTTTTGTCCCGTGAAAATAGCATAGTAATATATGCAGTTTCTGAGGGAACTTAAAAAATACTCTTTTTTTGGTTAATTTCTTTCACATTGCAAGGGAACAATGTATTATTGCGATTTTTTGCACAGAGATGGTTAAGGAGGTGGGTAATGACAATATTGACTAATTAGCATATCCTCACATCGTTCCCGAGGGATCTGGGGAAAACTCATTTGCACGCTCGCACACGTCGGCTCCGCAACGGAGCAACGGATTGTAGTGTTTCTTTGTATAGAATTGGTTGAGGGGGTGGGAAGTGACATAGCCCGATATAGTTACTGAGGGATCTGGAGAAAACTCATGACCACGTTCGCGAGCTGCTTGCGGCTCGCGCACCACTTACTCTCAAAGACAGTCATAAAAAGGATGTCCACGCGGGCGAAGCATAGTATCACAATAAAAATAATCATGTTGGGGTGAGTTTACCTTGTTCAACACACGACAGATCTGGTCGTCGGTAATGCCCTCTTGGATGTCGATGGGCTCGTAAGTGATGGCGTCAGGGTTCTCCGCCGCCACGTCCTCGATGTTGACACCTCCTTGCGAGGACGCGATGATGACTGGCCCCTGGAAACAAACTCAGAGATAAAGCAATACTTACTTGGGCTTATATGTTTCAGCGTCGGTGGCGTAGCGGCTAGGGCCGCCGCCCGCCGCCTCCTGCTCGGGAGGTCGTGGTTCGAATCCCGCCACGTACCAATATGATTTCGATTTAGATTTCATATGTACGTTTATCCGACGCTCTTACGGCGAAGGAAAACATTGTGAGGAAACCTGCACACGCCTGCTAAGAAACTCGCAGGTTGTGTGTTAAGTCGACCAACCCGCACTGGGCTTACGTGGTCAACCAAGGCCCGGTCGCCCTAATTCAGGGTAGGCTCTAGCCCCTCGGTGGGGACGTATGAGCTGATATGATGATCATGATATGTTTCATAGTTTGTAGATTCCAGGTGTGTGGAACTAGGTCCTGGGGACTAGCGCCAAAACTTAGTTGAAGATATGCTGTAGCAGAGTAGAAACTTGCACAAGTCGCATTTATTGCAGTTTTAAGGTAGATTGTAACTTTTAAGATACGATTCTGAGCATGATATACTAGGAGGTAACAACAAATTTGGTAACGATAAGATGGATAAACTTAGGTTGAGAGCATAATTGGCAATCCTCTAATGTTAAATATGTCTGTCTGCCTGCGCAAAGTGGTTGCATTACGTACTTATAGCGCCTGAAAAACTAGTTATCGTGACCAAAAAAAACGATAAGGGAAATGGCTGAGTAAGATAGAAAATGAAAGTACTAGAGTTGTACCCACGACAATTATGCAAAAAGTGACCAAATATTCGGTTGCGTTGTGGAGCAGTTCTGAACCAGGCCCCCACTTATACGTTTTTGTTTTTTCGATAAAGTTAATAAGTTTAATTTTACTGTCGTTAACTTGTTTTCCTACAAAACTAATTTCAGCCATTTTTTGTTTATTTATAATCAGTAATTTAAAAATGAAACGTATAAGCCTAGCTTTTGTTCTGACTGATAACCTATCAAAAATTAGTCCAAATCGGTTAACATTTAAGAGGTGAAAATCGTTAACGCCGTTTGTATGAAAAGTCGCAGCTCCACAATCCTCTTAACGTCTTGTTTTTTCTTCTTAATCGATTGATTCTGAGCTAAGCTATAAAACGACACCAAATTATGCACCATTAGATTATTACTTAGTGCGCCCGACCCTCGCGGTTTGTTACTTGGAAATGGTCAGACGGGCCACACAGCAGGTTGTAGTGAGAGCTGCAGCGTGTCTGCATATTAGATGCAGACACTTTGAATAAAGGATGCAGACACTTTGAATAAATGTTTTATGTAGTGTTTCAGTAAAAAAAAAATGTTAAATAGTTGTGAAATTACAATAAAAGGATTGTCACAACCCCGCACAATAGTCTCTTAACCACCAATTTGCATCATTAGTTAGCTCAAAGTCAATCGATTAAGAAGAAAAAAACACGACGTTAATGACCTCGTTTTTGTAGTAGGTTCAAAAAACTAAAAATAAAATTGTACTTTTTCGCATTTTTTACTTTTGTGTTTTTTTCCTGAAATGTTTTAGTTAATTTAATGTATGGATCACCAGAGAAATTAAATAACCTTTCAAATGAGACTACTTTGAAGTTTGTAATACTGCTAATTCAAGAGAAAACATATTATTCATGAACAGCTATAAAAAAAAGAAAATAAAAATGACTGCCATTTAGAGGGGAGAAGGATGCGGCCCCTAATGGGGGGGTTTTTCGTCGATAAAATGTGATGTATTAAATGCCCTCAAAATATCGATAACCCTATCCGATACACACTGTAGAACTCGCGTCGCGGGAACTATCACCAGCAGCTGCTGCAGCATCTTGCTGCACAATTCACTAGCCTGTACCCAATTTTACAAGTGAGACTCACGTTGAAGCTCCGCTCCATCATGATGGCCATGTAGAACTCGCGTCGTGGGAACTTGCGTTCGGTGACCATCACCATGTTGCAGATGCGGCCGCCGGCGCCCGTCTGCTTCGTCACAAGCAGCTGCTGCAGCATCTTGCTGCACAATTCACTAGCCTGTACCCAATTTTACAAGTGAGACTCACGTTGAAGCTCCGCTCCATCATGATGGCCATGTAGAACTCGCGTCGTGGGAACTTGCGTTCGGTGACCATCACCATGTTGCAGATGCGGCCGCCGGCGCCCGTCTGCTTCGTCACAAGCAGCTGCTGCAGCATCTTGCTGCACAATTCACTAGCCTGTACCCAATTTTACAAGTGAGACTCACGTTGAAGCTCCGCTCCATCATGATGGCCATGTAGAACTCGCGTCGTGGGAACTTGCGTTCGGTGACCATCACCATGTTGCAGATGCGGCCGCCGGCGCCCGTCTGCTTCGTCACAAGCAGCTGCTGCAGCATCTTGCTGCACAATTCACTAGCCTGTACCCAATTTTACAAGTGAGACTCACGTTGAAGCTCCGCTCCATCATGATGGCCATGTAGAACTCGCGTCGTGGGAACTTGCGTTCGGTGACCATCACCATGTTGCAGATGCGGCCGCCGGCGCCCGTCTGCTTCGTCACAAGCAGCTGCTGCAGCATCTTGCTGCACAATTCACTAGCCTGTACCCAATTTTACAAGTGAGACTCACGTTGAAGCTCCGCTCCATCATGATGGCCATGTAGAACTCGCGTCGTGGGAACTTGCGTTCGGTGACCATCACCATGTTGCAGATGCGGCCGCCGGCGCCCGTCTGCTTCGTCACAAGCAGCTGCTGCAGCATCTTGCTGCACAATTCACTAGCCTGTACCCAATTTTACAAGTGAGACTCACGTTGAAGCTCCGCTCCATCATGATGGCCATGTAGAACTCGCGTCGTGGGAACTTGCGTTCGGTGACCATCACCATGTTGCAGATGCGGCCGCCGGCGCCCGTCTGCTTCGTCACAAGCAGCTGCTGCAGCATCTTGCTGCACAATTCACTAGCCTGTACCCAATTTTACAAGTGAGACTCACGTTGAAGCTCCGCTCCATCATGATGGCCATGTAGAACTCGCGTCGTGGGAACTTGCGTTCGGTGACCATCACCATGTTGCAGATGCGGCCGCCGGCGCCCGTCTGCTTCGTCACAAGCAGCTGCTGCAGCATCTTGCTGCACAATTCACTAGCCTGTACCCAATTTTACAAGTGAGACTCACGTTGAAGCTCCGCTCCATCATGATGGCCATGTAGAACTCGCGTCGTGGGAACTTGCGTTCGGTGACCATCACCATGTTGCAGATGCGGCCGCCGGCGCCCGTCTGCTTCGTCACAAGCAGCTGCTGCAGCATCTTGCTGCACAATTCACTAGCCTGTACCCAATTTTACAAGTGAGACTCACGTTGAAGCTCCGCTCCATCATGATGGCCATGTAGAACTCGCGTCGTGGGAACTTGCGTTCGGTGACCATCACCATGTTGCAGATGCGGCCGCCGGCGCCCGTCTGCTTCGTCACCAGCAGCTGTTGCAGCATCTTACTGGCCAGCTCGCCCGCTTTCTCAGGTCTGTATGGGGCAAAACAGTTACTGATTCAATAAAGATAAATCGTGATAATTATAAAAAAAAATTAATGTGATATAGTTATGAATTTGTTTCATCTGTTAGTTTTGATGTGAATGTTACGGGTAACTTGATTAACCGGGCAGTATTAATATGGACCGATCATTATACCAAAAGCGTCGGTCAAATTGATTAATTACTTTGAACGGAACATATTAATAATAAAAGCGTCGGTGGCTCAGCCGGTAACGACTCGGTTCTTCTAACCAGAGGTACCGGGTTCAAATCTGGACGGCCAATGTACCAATGAGTTTTTCATAACTTACGTACATACTTACCGCTTGCTTTAACGGTGAAGGAAAAACATCGTGAGGAAACCTGCACACGCCTGCGATGAAACTCGAAGGTTGTGTGTGAAGTTGACCAACCCGCACGGGGCCCGCGTGGTCGACTAAGGCCTGATCGCCCTAATTCAGGGTAGGCTCGAGCCCCTGGGTGGGGACGTATATGAGCTGACATGATGATGATGATATTAATAATGCCCGACGGTCCGAGGTCCATTTAAAAAATCAGGGTTTGAGATAGCTTGAATTTGTCACTTGGACCGGGCAGTATGAATTCCCTACTTTTAGATGAGCAATATGATAAATGCAAACACACGCAGATGATGGTTTTAAGTTCATCATTCTCATTCTCAGACCACTAAAAACAAGCGAGCCGAAGAAGTCTCATATCATTTGCTGGATATCTTTACAATATTTAGAGCTCCATGCATTTTGCACAGTGACAATGGCAAAGTATTCGTTAATAAAGTTATTGTCGAACTATGCCAAATGTGGGAAGAACCCAAAATTATACATGACAAACCCCTTCATAGCCAATCTCAAGGTTCAGTAAAGGGCCAATCAGGATGTAGAAAAGATTGTAATATGATGATATTGATGTGTTCCGGCTTGATGATAAGATAGCCAAGTTCTCCATTGCGTTGGAGAATCTTGGTAAGTCCGCTTCCATCTTCGGCATCATCGTCACTTACCATCAGGTGAGATGATGCCAAGGGCTTACCAATTGTGAATAAGAAAAAGAAAAAATTTACATGGTTGGAAACAAATAAAACCACAAAATGGTCGGAAAAATTAAGATTCGTACAGTTCATGAAGAAGAGAGCTTACCACTCTGGCATCGATCGCAGACCTTAGCAAACTATGATTGGCTGCAAACCCAAAGTGGGTTTAAAATCAGCCTTGCCATCATTTGACGGGTTAACGGAGATAGTAAGTGAAGATGACCTTGAGGCGATGTTAATAGATGGTGATTCTGGTGAAGGTCAGAATATAATTTTGTACAGAGCGAATGGTGCAGAAGATGAAGACAGCAAAAACACCTAGTGATAGAACCTACAGTAACGACTGACATGCCTCGCAGAGCGCGCAAACTGTCGAGAACAATATCACTAACAGTCAAACCCATCCAGGTAATGACCAGCAATGCCTCAGTGAGTTAACCTGCGCGATCGACTCGACCAGGCAAGTCGCACTGAGCTACAACTGCTTCATGATATATATAAAGGGCGTCCCATAAGCCAACGTCAATGCCCCGAGTGCAGAGTGCCGAGTGCTGACAAGTTATACCATTTAGAATGGTTTTCTTTTAACCGTAGATTTGTGCTAGAGTGCAAAGTTTGTTACATTACAATTTATAGCTAATTTAACTTAGAAATTATGTATGACATTGTTCGAATTCATCATGATTTTGTTAAAAAAATATTACACTATTGTAAGCGTTCAAAATAAGGAAAAAAACTTCATGACTTGTCAGCACTCACCGAATTGACATTGCTTTATGGGACACCTGTATAATTCAATATAGAAAACAATTGGACCTACTTCTGCAAACAGGAACCAATCCACACAAACGTCAAAATTGAGTTGAGTACACAGAATGACTTAAAATTGGACCCTCTTTCTTCCCCTCTAAAGATCAGTCATCCTATCATTTTAACCTAACAAAACATTATTTCGACAAAGTTACCTACCCACAAAATAACAGTTGTGAAATAAACTAATATGACCCTTGCCCCATGGTAACCTAGCAAATTGAAGAATTTCAATGTTATTTATTTTCTATATAGAACCAAATCACATGGTTCCTTTTATGCGTACTGCTGAACCATGCTGGTTGGTTCGTGTTTGCATAATAAAATGGCCTAGAAACATATTTTTCGAAAGATCCACACCACTTCGTTCTGTTTTAAATTACTTACACAATACTTAGAAAACGTTGTGCTGTCTTATAAATTTAAATAAATATTTTTAATACAGTTGCTCAAAAAGTGGCGTATTGCAGGGACGTATAGCGTTCGGGATGTGGGCTATTACATACTCGTGCTTTTTTTTTACCTTTCCCGAACTCGTGCGTTCTCTTTCCCAACTGTCAAAATTATGTCTATTAAAAAGAAAAACCAACCATGAAGTTTTTACTATGAAAAATTCATAGAAGTTTTTATGATTCATGAAAATACGTATATTTCTAAATAAAGCTACTAATTTATTTCAATATCAGATTTAATGATTTGATTGAATGAGTTAGGTTAGGTTTCATTTCATTTCATCTCATTAAATTTCATTTTCATTTCATATCAATAAAAAAGTTCTACTGAAGACTTGGATGTATGGGCATAGTTCCCTTTGCCTACCAGAATGGGTGAAAAAAAATATCTCTGCTTATATTCTACGGTTGGCGCCATTTTTCAGAAATTTTCTTTGCGAGTTTAGTTGTTTGTTGCACAAAATGAGTAATTTCGACCCTATTTTTGAAGTGAAAACTTCTTTAGCGGCGTTGTGCACTTTTTTTGTAATGGGTAAAAAATGTTAAACTCGCGTCAGGACACGTGACCTGATCGAAAATTCGTAAAACGGATGGAGTAGTGAAAACTTCTTTAGCGGCGTTGTGCACTTGTTTTGTAATAAGTAAAAAATGTGGAACTGGCGTCAGGACACGTGACCTGATCGAAAATTCGTAAGACGGATGGAGTTGATTTTTTGTTGATTTTTCTGAGATATAAACTTAGTATGTAATATAAATTGTCATGTTTGTGTACGATAGCGCAATAAATAAATATTGTATTCTACCATAAATGATAGTACTTTTATACTGATAATCAAAGCAATTCGTGCAAAATTATTCCCTAACCATTCAAAAATATCAAAAATGCACAACGTTAATATTCAATTTTTCACTTCTGCCGGCACTCCCGGAGTGCAACCCGTCGTTTTTTTTTTAATTAACACCACCGGAAATCAGTATAATTGCACAAAATGCTTCGGAGAACAGTTTACCGGAAAAGTCAAAAAGTCGCTACATATCTACATACGACGAATTTATTGCGTGTTTTTCAGAAAATGTTATGTTGGCATACTTCTCCGAACTCTTAGCAAAATTAAAACCTTCTACGTTATGGTCGAGGTTTTCGATGAAAAAAAGTATGCTGAAAATAAGGAACAACGTGGACATAAGTGAATACCCAAAATTAAATGCTTTCTTAAAACGACAATCAGACGGTTTTACAAGTAAAAAGTCGAAAATATTAACATCGAATGAAGTGGAAAGGTTTTTGAACGAAGCTCCCGATGATTTTTATTTAGCCACAAAGGTAATTTATTAATAAGTACTTATATTTTTCTTTAGTATTCAGTTTACGAAATCGCAAAATACCGTCAATACATTCATTATTTAAAAAAATATTAATCAAATTTCTTTTTTTGTAGGTTGCTCTGATTTTTAGCGTTGTTGGAGCTTGCCGCAGAGAGGAGTTAGCCAATATTACTTTAAAAGATATTGAAGCCCATAGAAAAATGCTACTAATCAAGATTCCGAACACAAAAAATAAGATACCGAGAAGCTTTGTTGTTGAAGGAGATTTTCTTAGAATAGTGCAAAAATATATGAATCAGCGGTCCCAAAAAGGAAAAACCGACCGTTTTTTTCAAAATTACCAAAAAGGGAAGTGTACAGCTCAAGCAATCGGAATAAACAAATTTGGTAATATGCCAAAAGAAATAGCTACGTTTCTTGGTCTGCCTGATGCTGAGTATTATACTGGGCACAGCTTCAGGAGGACCTCTGCTACATTATTGGCAGATTCAGGAGCCAATTTGACGTCCTTAAAGCGACTAGGAGGTTGGAAATCAGACAAAATTGCAAAAACCTATATTGGTGATTCATTAAACAACAAACTAGAAACTGGGAAAAAAATCACACAATCCATTAATTTAAGGTCCAGTCCGTCTCCTTCACATGTTGAAGAGAATGTTCGTCCATCTACCTTCGTTGATAATGATAATTCATCAGATCCAATTCCATCAACTAGCAAACGCCATTGTATGACAAATATACATGAACAATCATACGAAATTAATAATAGTTTGTCTCAAACAGTAAATATGCAACCTAAAACTTCCCCAGTTAGTAATTAGTATAAAAAACTGTACCAATTTCAATGTATATGTGAATTATAACTTTTATAAGAAATAAATGATTAGTTAGTTGAGTTTATTGTGTTTTTATTATTTTATTAAATTGCTTCATTTTTTCGCAACTGTAATAAAATTGTCGTTCAGTACACGTCTCCGTCATTGCAAAGAGTTCCGACAAATGTCTACCCGAGCCGAGGCGCAGCCTTTCCGCACTTGTAATGAAATATACTATTACAATTCCTAGGAAACCATGTGCTTTGAATTTTTTATTTGGACGTACTTCTGCAAACGGGAACCAATCCCCACAATGACAGTTTTGAGAAAAGGCAGTTTTTGTCTTAAAAGTGTGAAGAGAAACAAGAAAACATATTTTTAACAATGTTTGTATGCAATATTGTACAAAATATTGGGTAGTATTAATCTCAATATAATTTATAAGAAAAACATTAATATTTACAGTAGTTTTTTGGTAATAACTCAGTGGTTCTTTTCAACCGACTTCAAAAAGGAGGAGGTTCTCAATTCGTCTGTATGGTTTTTTTTTCGTATGTTTTCTAAAATTATTAAAGTATTTGCATCTGGTAGTCATCATCTCAAGTTGATGAGCTGATGAAGGAAGGTACAACTCTTTAACGGTTAGGAGTTGGAGGATAATTCTTCAAATATTTTACGTACGTACGTATAGACCGATAGTTGTATTCTTTCAGATTATTCAGATGAGCTGATGAAGGTTTAACTCCTTAACTTTCATGTTGTTGAGATGATGATAGAAGCCACAGGAATCTGTATCTGTTAATGAAACACATGCATTATGATTTGATGGTTCCTATTACCAAGAGGGTGATTGGGTTTAACGTTGTTAGATAGATAGCAATATCACAAAAAATAAAGAAAATAAAAAAAAGTTTAAAAAACTAAAAACAGATTTCAAAATGAAATTCACTCAAAAGTATGAAATAATATTATTATTCTTAGATACACAACATTAACCAACAATAACAAAATCAAATGTAGGTACGAATTAAATTAGGGGATTTTTTTAGAGGTCAGTACCAGCACACAGCTACTCACATTTTACTTATGGCATTGCTGACACCCACCTCAAAAAAAACTTTAATCCCCTAAATTAATTCGTACCAAATGTATATATGATTTTGTTATTGTTGGTTAATGTCGTGTATCTAAGTATAATAATATTATTTCATACTTTTGAGTAAATTTCATTTTGAAGTCGGTTTTTAAACTTTTTTTTAGCAAAATTGCTTGAGTTTGGGTTTGTTCTTTGCTGATTGGAGACACCTTTGTTTAAATAAAAAATATATTTATTTTATGACCTCTATTATAAATTATAACCTATCAACCTTAATACTAAACCCATTCTAGTCATTTAACCCTTTCACGAGCATTGGCAACATATTTGCCAGGCATGCTGTGGCAATATTAATCTGTATTAGGGTTTTCAAATACCCGACAATTTTGGATACCCGGGTCTCGGGTACATTTTTTAAAAATACCCGGGTACCCAGGTATTCTTGTTTTTTTTGTGAAACTGGGAAAAAAACTACAAAGATATCAAAAATCAACTTTTATTACAATAATTACCACTCAGATAATATAACCAGCCAACCAGGTACATCATAATCTTGACCTGCAGCATCTCCTGAAATCTGCCGGATACCCAACTCTATCAACTTACAGCAGAGAAATCATATTGGGCTCATTAGAATAGTCTCAATGAATAAGTGTTAGATAGAATATAGTAACCTTGACCTGATGCTGCATCATCTTTTGGAATCTACAGGATACCCAACTCCTAGCCAACTTACAGCAAAGGTATCGTGTTTGGGCTCATTGGAATAGGTGTTAGATAGAACATGGTAATTTTGACCTGATGCTGCAGCACCTTCTGGAATTAGCAGGATACCTAACTCCTCACTAACTTACAACAGATAAATCGTGTTTGGGCTCATTGTAATAGTCTCAATGAATAGGTTTTAGATAGAACGTGGTAACCTTGACCTGAAGCTGCAGCATCTCCTAGTATCTGCATGATATCCGACTCACCAACTTACAGCTGAGTTATCGTGTTTGAGATAGATGTAGTTTAAAAAGCATGAAATAAAACTTTAATTAAAAATTTAAAAAACCCTGACAAATTAGAGAAGATAAGTAAATAAAATAATAAAAAACAATAAAATGAAAAAAAGAATAAAACTCTTTTACTACAATAAGTTACTAGGAAATGCTTCACAACTTAACCTGCACGTGGATGACGCAGAAGAACAATAACTTTATAATATTTTTTTTACATTTTAGTTAAACTTTTTAACTATCACTGGTTTATTATTTAAATTATAAGGTTATTTTTTCTGTAGTAATTAATAAGAGTTTCTTAAAATATAGTATTATTAGGGTATAAAAATAATATAATGTGATTGGACCGTTTTAGCAGAATCATCTCAATTTGGCCATACTAATTAACTTTTTGAAAAATGTTCAAAAAAGGTTTTTTTTATAAAAATATTATCAAAAACTATCACTTTACAAAAATCCAATATACGTAAACATAGGAAATTTATATTTCTATTAAATAATCCGTATAACTTTGTGAAAATAAATAACACAAAAAAGTATACCAATAATACACAAATTTGCGTTTATCTCAATTTGAACTCGGTGTGGAATGGAACGTTTACGCAAAACGACGTCCATATCAAAATTACCCGAGACCCGGGTACGTCCGTTGTTTGTACCCGGGTACCCGAAGTATCAAATACCCGGGTATACCCGGGTCCGGGTGCCCGGGTAAAAAACCCTAATCTGTATTGATCTATAATAAGGTTAATTTTTCTCTTGTTCGCCGTAGTTGCGTAGCTCGGGAAAGGGTTAAAAAAACCTTTTGTGGATCCACAAAAAATACCTACTTTAAGCACAACATTCACGTTAGTCATCTTCTACTTCAAAATCTGGTTAAATTCGTGTGAGTCTTGCGGGATGAGGTGTCACATGCTTTTTAAGTCCTTAACTTTGCTTCAGGTATAGGTTTTCCTCGTGGCCAAAGTGGTTCCATAAGAGCTTTTGTTATAATATTTTGCCTTCCACAAGCATTCTTTTTTAAATCTACCACCTTGAAGTTTTCCTAAAAGTGACATCTCATATAAATTGTATACATTTCATCCTTTTTAAGTATGATTTGTTGATGCTTTATACAATTTTGAGATGAGAACAAATCCATTTCGCGACACCGTTACCGTAACAGACACCTCCGTAACGTTGGGCATTTGAGATGTGAAAAATCTATTGAACTCGCGACACTGTTACCTTTCCCGTAACCGACACCTGCGTAATTTTTCAAGTTTCCACTTCTGTCGGCACGTAAAACGTGTCATCTATTGGAGCTACTTATGTGGTCGTCAAAACCTTAAAGTAGGTACTTTTTGTGGATCTACAAAAGGATCTTTTAAATGACTAGAATAGGTTTAGTATTAAGGTTGATCGGTTACAATAAAGGTCATAAAATACAATATATATTTTTTATACAGACAAAAGTGTATCAAATCGACAAAGAACCAAACCACATTGAAGCGACTTTGCTAAAAAGAACCACTGAGTTATTAAACTATTGTAAATATTAATGTTTTTCTTATAAATTATATTAGCTGTTTCCCGCGGCTTCACCCGCGTGGACGTTTCTATGACTTTTGGAGGGTGCGCAGTGCGCGAGATGCAAGCGGCTCGCGAGCGTGAAAAAAAGTATGTGTTAATCCAGGTCCTAATCTGTCTACCTACCAAATTTCAGCCAGATCTGTTCAGTAGTTTTTGCGTGAGCAAGTAACAAAGATACACACTCACTCACTCACAAACTTTCGCCTTTATAATATTAGTGTGAAGCGTGATTAATACTACCCCATATTTTGCACAATATTGCATACAAACATTGTTAAAAATCTTTTTTCTTTTTTCTCTTCACACATTTAAAAAAAAAACTGCCTTTTCTCAAAACTATCATTGTGTGGATTGATTCCCGTTTGCAGAAGTAGGTCCCATTATTATGGAGAAAAAGAAAAATTTCAAACTAACTATGAACCTGATATCATCATCATATCAGCCAGAAGACTTCCACTGCTAAACAAAGCCTAATAATTTCCACGACAACTGGAAGACGTAGCGTAGGCAGGCCTCCCACTCAGTGGACCGAAAACCTGGTGAAGGTGGCGGGAAGCCACTGGATGAACCTGCTATAGGCATCTAATAAAAATAAAAAGGATGATGTTACTCACGTGTCCACCATCCGCACACCTCCTTTCAGACCACTCTTGAACGAACCTCGGCCTCGACCTCCAGCAAGTACCTTAACAACAAATACTAGTCATTTTGTTGTTGTTTCAAATATTACATATCGAGTTACGTCTTAAGAATTCTGTGGAAATAGGAGAAAGCCTCTTAGGTCTAAGGCCCAAGACCTACACTATACCCAAAATATTCCGGACATCAGCCAGTTTGAGATTAGAATGGCTCTCAAATAGCTCAAGAACAATATGGCACTGGGTGATGATGGAATTATGGCTGAACTTCTGAAAGAAAACTGGTACTAAAATATCATCAGAAATTATTCAATTCCGTTATACTCGAGGGCCAAATGCCTAAGGCGAGGCACAGTAGTGTACTGGTGCTCTTCTTCAAAAAGGGCGACAGCACCCTGCTGAAGAACTACAGACCTATGTCATTTCTGAGACATGTTTGTTACAAATCTCTCCAGCAGTGCCGAATTGACTATCCATACATCAAGGTGTTGAAGTGTTGTATGAAAACGTCACCATGCCGGTTCGCCTCCAGGAGCAGAATTCTAACCTATCTGACTGCAATGAGGGTTAAGACAGGGAGATGTTCTATCTCTGACACTGTTCACCTCCGCATTGGAAGATGTTTCAAGTTTCTGGATTGGGGTGGACTCGGCATCAATAATAACGGCAAGTACATCACCCACCTCTGATTTGCTGAGGATATTGTGGTCTTGGCTGAGGCTATAGAAGACCTAAACACAATGCTCGATGGCCTCAGAAGAGTCAGTCTCTCAACACGTGGGTCTTAAAATGAACATGGACAAAACGAAAATAATGTTAATGTCTGTGTCGCATCCAGTCCTCTGAAGGTTGGAGACTCTACACTCCAAGTTGTTGACGAATATGCATACCTTGGACAAACGGTCCAGTGTCTTATCTTTGCAAGTGGGGGCTGCAGTTGCAGCGAGCCAGCGACACTTCGACCGAATGGGATCTTTTGTGCCTACCCCTATAACCTTTGCACTCCAACCTACTCGAAGATGTGCTGCATTAATGCATCAATTCTGCTGATTGGAAGACGCTTGTAGTCCTCTGGTTTTGGGTAGCCGTCACCTAGGAGGCACATACGCTTGCTAGCCAGGGCATCGCAGTGACACAGTAAGTGTTCCATTGATTCTGTATATTCACCACAGGCCATACAGGTAGGGTCATTCATCAGGCCGATTTTTTGCAGGTGTGCGTTTGTGGCAAAGTCACCCGTCAACGCTTCTGTTACCGCCCTGACTTGCGTCCTGCTGATATTCCAAATGTACTTGGTTGCCCCTGTGGTGACCTCGCCGATGAAGAGCTTAGAGTGTCCAGTGTCTCAAGACAGGTCTTTGACTAATGTTTGCTGCCAGTGATGTATGAACTGAGACATGGTCGCTTACTATGGGCCTTATAAGGAGGCTCAAGGTCACCCAAAGGGCGAAGGAGGCTATGCTCAGAGTTTCTCTACATGATCGAATCAGAACGGAACCAAAGTAACCAATATAGCTCACAGAATAGCAGTGGGCAGGGTACATAGCTCGTAGAACACAAGTCCGTTGGCGCAGTAAATTTCTCGAGTGGTGGAAGACGTAGCGTAGGCAGGCCTCCCACTTGGTGGACCGACGACCCGGTGAGGGGCGCGGGAAGCCGCTGGATGCGGGCGGCTGGAACGGTTGTCGAGGAAATCCTTGGTAGGCCTTCAGTAGAACATTTGTATGGAAATTTACAAATCCAACTGCACATCTTAAGTTGATCATCTATTATACCTAAACTAAGAAAGCCTATTTAAAAGAAAAAAGCCTAGTTTTCTTTTTAAATTGGTTATATGTCCTGTCGTATTATTTTCATTTATTTCAGATGTCCCGAAATAGCGATTTAGCTGGTAGGGATGACAACGACACTTGACATGAACAAACATTGCCACTTTCATCATCATCATATCAGCTGAAGGACGTCCACTTCTGAACATAGGCCTCCCCCAAAGATTTCCACAACTACCAGTTCTGCGCTACCTGCATCCAGCCGGCTTCCTGTGACCCAAAATGTTAAAGTTGAATCTGAATCAAAAAATGGATTTAGCAAACCCTCAGTTGTTTTAAAAGACCTATTCAATGATACCTCACATGATAGGGTATGTCAACAAAAAATTAACCCCCTCTTTACATACATGACATAAAAAAATTTTTTTTTAAGATATTACTGTACCACTTTTGAAGATTTTATTGTACCACTATGTCGGCGTGATTAATATATATGAAAAAAGAGACATGCCTGAAGAGAGTGAATAGTCATTATTTGAGTTTGCATGTACAGTCGAGTTCATTAATATATGGGCATAACCAGGGCTTCAAATATAAATGTACATGGAAGGGTACTCATAAATCTGAGCAGATTCATCAATCAAATATATATACACAAATCACCTGTCATATTAATCTGAGCAAGCCTTTTAGTAATATCTAAACAACTGAAAACTAATAAATATCTACTAATATTTTTCAAAATTATTTAAGCAAGTGAAAGTATGTAAATATCTAGGAAAGGGTTTTTTCAAATATAAGTAAAAATGTAGTGGCACAAAAGTATCTTTACTAACGAATTCAAATTTTATGTAAACAAGTAGAAGTTCATATATATGTGAGTAAACTAAATAAATAAATAAATCATCTGGTTCTCGCAACCTTCTTGTGAAAATAATGAAGTGCAATAACGCCAATTAGGCTTACCAATTTTTGATGAAAAAAACACGACAAGCTCTGAAACCATGTAGGTACTTAGGTAGACAATTCGGTGCAATACCATCTTTTTGAAAACTTTATCAGTGAATCATGGAAATTATATTATAAGACAAGGCTTAATAATGTATTGAAAATGTTACGTAAATAAAACAAAAAAATTATTTTTACTTTTTTTTTTAATACACAATTGGTAAGCCCATGGCACCATCTCACCTTATGGTAAGTGACGATGATGCCGAAGATGGAAGCGGGTTTACCAAGATTCCCCAACGCAATGGAGAACTTGCAATCTTATCTTCATACTGGAAAACATCAATGTTTTTAACACTGATGTTTGGTGGCAAGACTTAGATAAGATGCTGGTAGCTAGCCAGGCAGGCTATGAAAATGCCCTACCACAAACCAAACCGAGTCTTACAAGTTGACCCCACCGGGAATCGAACCCGCGACCTCCTGGTGTGAAGCGAATGGACTAACCATTACGCCATGGAGGTAGTTAAAACAAGTTAAATTTAATATAAATTTAGGCATTAATTAAAAAGGAATGTCTTCTTAGTAGGTACTAGCTGTGCCTGCGACTTTGTCCGCGTGGAGGTTTTGAATATTCCCACGGGTCCTCTTGAATTTTCCGGGATAAAAAGTATCCTATATGTTAACCCGGGCTATAAGGAACTACCATACAAAATTTCATCAAAATCGCCCTCGTAATTTTTGCGTGATGCGCGAACATACAGACCGACAGACAGACAAAAATTCCAAAAGTTGTTGTATTGGCCTCTATATCGTTAGTAATGACCACCACAGTTATTATTTTCCAAAAGTATTTCATGTACAGACACGGCCCCATTACAGTTTTATTATATGTATAGATTTACATCTTCCAAGTAAACTCAAAAATTCCTTAATATTCACTTAATATTGGTGGTTTATCAATTCAATGCAACGCATACGAATCACAAATTCTATGTGATTGATATGACTTAACTTTAAGAATAGAATAGCTTATTATTTAAAAAATGGAAAGTGGCCAGTCATAAATGTTGATAACAACCTCTTTTAGTCGATTGTAAATCAAAAGTAGCAAAAATGGGTAACAAGCCGCAAGCAAACAGTAACGACGTCACACTCAAAGTGAAAGAGACAAATGTATCATTTGACAGTACGGTACTCTTTTTGGTGAATGTCATTTTTAAAATACGAAGTATTGTGTTTGTTCAGATATTTATTTTATAAATATTTAAAAAACCTTTGCATATATAGTATAAGATTTAACCGCCTCCGTGGCGTAATGGTTAGTTCATTCGCTTTACACCAGGATGTCGCGGGTTTGATTCCGGCGGGGTCAACTTGTAAGACTCGGTTTGGTTGGTGGTAGGGCATTTTCCAAGCCCGCCTGGCTAACTACCACCATCTTATCTAAGTCTTGCCGCCAAACATCAGTGTTAACAACACTGATGTGTTCCGGCTTGAAGATAAGATAGCCAGTTCTCCATTGCATTGGGCAATCTTGGTAAGCCCGCTTCCATCTTTGGCATCATCTTCACTTACCACCAATTGTAAATAAAAAAAATTACTTTCACTTGTTTAAATATTTTTGAAAATTATTAGTACATATATTTATTAGTTTTCAGTTGTTTAGATATTACTGAAAGGCTTGCTCAGATTAATATGACAGGTTATATTTGTATATATATTTGATTGATGACTCTGCTCAGATATATAAGTACCCTTCTATGTACATTTATATTTAAAGCCTTGGTTATGCTTATATATGAACTCGACTGTACCACCCTCGACTACATCATCATGTACCATCAGGTAAGATGTAGTCAAATGACTCAAATTTTTCATTTAAAAAAACTAATCACTGAATAACATCTGGAACAAGTTGCCTCAGGATGTGTTTGATGCCCCCTCTGAGATTAGTTTCAACAACAGAATAGAAAAAACCAAAAAAAAATTTTTTATAAAAAAATAATGAAAGATTGACAGTGCAGACAATCCAATTTAGTGCAGTGTACCTTAGAGTGGACTTGAACTATTTTTGAAACACTAACACAGATATATAGGCACATCTATAATAATAATAATACACACAAATTGAAAATCACACTTTTTTTTGAGTGACACATAGTGCTTTTTACTATACCAATGGCTAAAAGAGAAACGGTGGGTCGGTAAGGGCGTGGCAGATGAGCTGGGATCAATGTACGTCCATAACACTATTAAATCAGCCACATTTCTACAGCATAGTTCATACACTTTTTCTGCTCGCTCAGCATGTTAACAATGGATTTTCATACATTTTATGTTGTTCTGGCTCAATTCCCAAAAAGTTTAAAAATACTTTCCGAGCAGGGAGTACTATAAAAAAACTCACCTGAGCTTTGAGTACAATATCCCTAGTGTCCAGATCTTTTGCAAACTGAACCACCTCCTCCTTGGTCTTGGCAACATGAAACTTCGGCACTGGGATTCCAGCATCGCGGAGCAACGTGTAGCTGATGTATTCATGCACATTCAGGTGACGGACTTGCTGTTTACTTGGAAGGTTGCTGGCAGTGGCTCCTGCCCACTGCAACAAATAGAGTTTTCATTAAAGTCTGTGAAGAGTTGTTTATTGAGTGTCACATATTCATTTAACATTTTCCAAGACATGCAAACCAATTCTGCGTTTTGAGTGAGCCTACAAAAAATATGACATTCAAGAATACATACTTTGTTGAAAAAGTATTTAACACCGGATATCTTCCAGGTATTTAAAAAATGTACCAAGCTATTTCCAACAATAACTGAATAAAATAAAAGATTTATTTGTATGACAGAATAAAATCCAAGGCACTAATGTACCTTTAACGTACATACAAAAAATGAAATAAAAACAAAAGACCAAATTAATTTGGTAATTAAGTATTTACAAGTATCTAAATTTTACCGATTTAACATTAATACATATTATTAAACTACTGGCAGGCATCATTCTTTCTTTCAACAATTTTTTTAAACTTCATCAGACATCTAATCATGACAAATCAAAACGTTCCCCTTGTCCCTATTCAATAGATGTATTTAACCATTGATTGTTGATCATTGTAGTGCCTACAATGTAGGTCAAAGAGCAATTTGTGATAGGCACTAACAGCAGACAAACCAGTGTCAGATAAAATGTGAGGCTAATGTACTCTATAACTTAAACATAAATTATGTTTGTTTACAATAATTTAAAATACTGATGTTGAACTTGCTGGTTTGCACTGACCTCTGTCTGTACAGGTCTAACCAGGAGGTGAATCATAAACAAATACCCACTGCATTATTATTATTAATCTAAAGGCAGTCGGTACCTATGCTCTGCGAAAGAAAAAAGTGAATTGTTACGTGTAATTCATCGTAAAAGCGTGAGAAAAAACTATGGAACATATTGTAGAGATGACGTAAGGACCTATCCGAAAATCACAAGGTCAAACTTATAAATAAGTTTCTTCTATGTGTTCAAGGCGAGTGCTAACTGCTATTACAATTTATCTGTGAAAAAAACATTGCCTGAATTTTAAATTATCGCAGTAGCAGTGAGAATACAATGATTTTACAAATTCACTATCGATCACCTTGTTTTCGTGGTAGTTTGAACTAAATTACCGCATCATTCAATTAACAGGTATTTGAAAATGAAATCCTAATTGTAGAACACATATTACAATTAGAATAAAATTTACCTTGGCTCCATTTTTTAATAAAACTGTCTCAGCAAGACACAACGAGCGAGGTAGTAAAGTCGCCATTTTTCTTGAAATGGAAAAATCAAAAATGAAAGTTAGTTTTTGTGTTACCAGCTTTAACACTATGATCAGGCACAAAGAATATAAAACCTAAAACGAACTCAGCAACACAACCGCGGTCAAAGTGAGACAGAAAAGACTACTAATTTGTCTCTTTCGCACGATAGCCTTACTAGAAAAATATAAAACACTAGCAGCCCGTCCCGGCTTTGCACGGGTGGACATGATTTTATTTTTATTTTTACCTTTTATTTATATTTTTTTGTTGTTTCATATCTATATTTTTTTAAACGCAGTATCACATTATCCATGTATACTTACAATCCGAATTTTTTCATCGTTTTTTTATTTAAGTACATTTTAATCTTATGTGATACATATTACTTAGTATTTTTTTATTTACATTTTTACATCATTTTACATTTTTAACTGTTCCTACTTAATTAAATTTCCTAAGTTTTTATATACTTACATTTTTAATTTATATTTTTTTGTCGTTTTTTTTATTTTTTTTACTTTTTTTGTTTCCGCAGCCCATGCGACGAAAGGTTTTTTAATTCATTTTTTTACACCTTGGGTTACGTTACTAAATATTTAGAAAGGGACCCTAATCATTTCTAGCAATAAATGTAGCCTATGTTACTCCGGTAAATGTAGCTTTCTAATGGTGAAAGAATTTTTGAAATCAGCACAGTAGTTTTTGAGTTTATTCATTACAAACATACACACACACAAACATACAAAAATACAAATATTTCCTCTTTATAATATTAGTGTAGATTGGTAAAATTAATGGATTGTTAATTATAACAGTTTATAATTTATATTTATATAATAACAGTTTATATTCGACTGAATTCATCCGACTTCTTCATCAAAATATTGCTAGTATTAAGTCCAAAAGAGATCTCCTTGATGTAACTATTTCCGAAATGGTAGATGACAATAGGCAATCATATGCCTCTCTGAAACCTTCATTAAAAAAGGTGAAGAGGCAAACATAAAAATACATGGATACGACCTAGCTAGTAGTTTCTCACGAATGCAGAAACGTGGAGGTGTTTGCATTCTGTTAAAAAGAGGTGTAACTTTTAGAAAAATTAACCTATTTGATAGATACACTGTCCCTAAAATTTTTGAATGTTGCGGCGTAGAGGTTTCCTTTTATAATTTAGTGATTTTGTGCCTTTATAATGCTCATAAAAGATACGCTATGACTTTCCTAAATAAGCTCGAGGCTGTTTTATATGATGTAACTAGGAAATATAAAAATAAAAAAAATGTTCTTGCAGGAGATTTTAATGTGCATATGCGTGAGAGTTCTACTCTTCTGCATCTAGTCAGTATCTACTCGACCTAATCAAAAATTTTAACTTGCAATTACATATTGATAAAGCCACTAGAGGCCTGTCGTGTATAGATTTAATTTTAAGTAATGTTAAAGGGAATGTGGGATAATATCCCACTTCAACTCTCCGATCATGATACAGCCCAAACTCTGAACATTCCTGTAAAAAACAAAAGTCCTGAATTAAAACAATGGAATATCGAAAAAAGGGACTATTCTAATGATAATATAATAAAGTTCCGAGCGTATCTTAGTTCCTTAACTTTCAATGATGTATATATTCAAAGCGACGTTAATGCTGCGTTTGATGAGTTTCATAGCATGTTCTGTCTACTTTACGTGTTGTGTTTTCTAAAGATTCGCATAAAATTAAATAATAAGAGTAGTGGACCTAAATGGATTTCCTCCGGTCTTAAAGTCTGCTGTAAAACAAAAAGAACTTTAAGATTCAACTTTTATAGAAACAGATCCAACAATAACAAAAATAAATACTATAAATACAGTAAAATGCTTAGAAAATGTATCTACCAGGCACATAAAAATTGCTATAATAAGTATATACAACGTAGTAAAAATACAGTAAAAGCATCATGGAATGTAATAAAAAAAGAGACACGTGATATTGCTTTAAATAAAAACATAAAAGAGATAAAACTCGGTGACAACACAGTTACTGGACCAGAAGCGATAGCCTCTACTTTTAATGACTATTTTATCGAACAAACCAAAAATACTGTACCTAGGACTTCTGTAATAAAACACCGTACAACTACACATATCCGAAATTCTTTATTTCTTAATCCAGTAAATATCGCTGAAACTGAAAAAATCATAGTCTCACTAAAAAACTCGAATGCTTGTGGATATGATGAAGTCAATACAAGGATCTTGAAGGAATGTCGCAACGAAATAGCTCCTGTTATTACGTATCTTCTTAACCTCTCTTTCGAAAACGGAGTGTACCCAACAGCCCTTAAAATATCTGTTGTCAAACCTATATTGAAAAAGGGCGACAACACATAACCAGGAAACTATCGTCCCATTACATTAATTCCAATAATAGCTAAAGTCTTGGAAAAATTTATGTATTCCCGTTTGTATGATTTTTGCCTTAAACATAACATAATTATTAAGGATGAACAGTGTGCCTTTCAAAAGGGAAAATCGACGACTCTTGCCATCTACACTCTAGTTCATAATATCATTAAGCACCTTGACGATAAAAGACTTGTAACCACACTCTTCTTTGACATGACAAGAGCTTTTGATTTTGTGGATCACAAAATATTATTGGCAAAACTTAGTCACTGTGGCATACGAGGACTCGCTCTAGCTTGGTTTGATTCTTATCTAACTGAAAGAAAACAAGTGTTGAAATAAGCGAACTTAATGAACTAAATATTCTAACATCTTATCGATCAGAGTATAAAACTAATCTTTTTGGTGTCCCGCAAGGAAGTGTTTTGGGGCCTCTATTATTTCTACTTTATATAAATGACTTGCCGGCTGTAACCCGCCACAAATATATATTGTTTGCAGACGACATTTCCATTATAGTGACATCAAATAAAAATGACATTAGTACTTATCAAACTGACATAAATGATACAATTGAATCTGTAATTAAATGGCTTTCGGACAATAATTTAAGTATAAATCTGGCAAAAACTAAGTACGTACAATTTTCATTACCTAAAAATAATAATTTACATTTAGACATACGATATAGAAATACAGTGCTAGAAGAATATGATAATATGAATTTTTTGGGTCTAGTACTAGATAAGAATCTTAATTTTCAGTCATATGCAGATAACCTATGCAACAGAATAAATCGTTTCGTGTACGTTTTAAGTAGACTGACTAAAACAGTCTTACAGAAAACTGCTTTAACAGCGTACTATGGCTATGTAGCATCAGTACTAAGATATGGGTTATTGATTTGGGGTAATTGTTCCTTAGCCAACAAAATCTTTATAGCCCAAAAGAAATGTGTTCGTGCTATCTGTAATGTTGGCCCGTTGGCCCGTACCATACGTGTAGGACGCTATTTCCAAAGCTTGGCATACTCACTCTCACTGACATGTATATCCTCGAGTGCAGTAAATTTGTAAAATTGTATCCACATTTCTTTCACAAAGCTAGCGAAGTGTACCCTAGGAACACGAGAAATCCTGAAAAGCTTGTACTTAACTGCTGCCCTAGAACCACTATGTACCATAAACACTGCTACAGTTTGAGCATTAAAATATTCAATAAATTACCAAGTGAATTCAAAAGTCTTCCACTGCCTCTAATGACTAAGAAAATGCAAAAGTGGTTACTGTCTCATAATTTCTACAATTTAAATTAATTTTTTGACTTAAAATTGTAATTGATTATATTGTGACTAATTTATACCTTATGTTTACATATTATCATAATATCACTGACCTAGTATTATTGTAATTATTACCTTAATATTTGCATCCTGTTTTTAATAGCTAAACATGAGTGCTATATAACTTTAAAGATCTCTGTATACCTTGTTTAAGGCAAATAAATGATTTTCTATTTCTTTTTCTATTTCAAGAGGCAAAAAGTTACTTTACTCCGTTATTTTTCAAATCTATGAAAATGGACTTGGGACATCTTGAATTTGGCCATTCAAATGATGGAAGGTTGCAGCATTTTGGGCTGTAAGAACCGCAGCGAAAGAAGAGATGAACGGATATCATTTTACTCGTAAGTTACTATCGATTTATTGAGGTTTTCTTTGCTTGATAAATACAAAACAAGTTATTGTGATTAGATTTATAGTGCATTCTGGCAAAAATATAACGATTTAGTGTGTAGTTTTTCTTATTAAATGCGACCTTAACCTAAATCAAATCAATCCATCATTATGTGTTGCATTTTTCCCACCGCGGTTTTACTGTCATACTGTATGTAGTGCGTGCATAGTTTTTTGGGTTCCGTACCTAAAAGGTAAAATCGGGACACTAGTACCACAGTATATAATAATATATTAGTACTAGTATACTATTACTGAGACTTAGCTGTCCGTCTGTCTGTCCGTCTGTCACCAGGCTGTATTTCATGAACCGTGATAGCTAGACATTTGAAATTTTCACAGATGATGTTAGTATTTCTGTTGCCGCTATAACAACAAATACTCAAAAACAGAATAAAATAAATATATAAGGGGGCTCCTATAGAACAAACTTGATTTTTTTGCTCTTTTTTGCTCTAAATTGATAATGGTAACAGGTACACGATTGAAATGTTCACAGTAGGTATATTTAGTTATAATAGTTATATCATCATATCAGCCAAAGGATTTAGTTATATCTATATTCATTTTAAAAATAAATAATTAAATTTAAATAAAACAAATATTTAAGGGGGGTTTCCTATACAACAAACGTGATTTTTTTGCTCGTTTTTGCTCGATGTTGATTACGGCAACAGTTAGACGCTTGAATTATTCACAAAATATTTATTTATATATTCACTTTAAAAATAAATAATTGAATTAAAATAAAACAAATATTTAAGGGGGCTAACATACAACAAACATGATTTTTTTGCTCGTTTTTATTCGATATCGATAACGGTAACAGGTGGACGCTTAAAATATACACTGAATATTGAGTTGTATTATTCACTTCAAAATAAATAATAAAATTAAAATAAAAGTAATATTTAAGGGGGGATTCCATACAACAACGTGATTTTTATAGATAATGGTACGGAACCCTTAGTGCGCGAGTCCGACTCGCACTTGGCCAATTTCAATCGCAATTCGCAATTTATATCTCGGTGTTGCTTAGTCTTGTCAGAATTACCGATATTTACCGTGTACCAAATTACCCACATTTCTGGTAGAAATTCTTACATTGCAACACTTGTGTGCTAAAGTGAGAGGGAGTGGCCACACATTTTTTGTTTTAAATTTATTTTTCTAATACTTGCTTATACACTACATTTATAGTTTTATTGTTTGGACTATAAATAAACAAATTTTGAGGTGATCCTACTCGTGAGCATGCGACGTATAGTTGGCCATGTGCAAAGCACGGTTCTTTCAAGTCAACGCCACAATATTGAAATGTTTGGCCCTGTGCTTTATTGACAGTCATGCTGTAAGCCAACTTTACCGGGAATTGTAAGCGTTTAAAAGTAAAGGGCAATCCATTTGATATTAAAGGTATCCGTGGTATAAATACTATCTGTCCTTTATCTTTACCAGTCATTATACTGGCTTCGATAATATTATTATGTAGTTGTTTGATGCAGAGTCTCGTACCATTACATAGTTTCGGCGAGTTCAAATTTCGTAATAAAATAACTGGTGAACCAATTTTTAATTTAACCTTCAACTGGTGACGTGAATGTGAGTCACAGTATTGGAGAGGTGACGTCATTATGACGTATCACTAAAAAGCCATAAATACTGTAGATTAAGTGTAAGGGAAATCAAATAGATGATGTTATGTAAATGTAGGTTAGTTTGTTTCTAAAATAAAACACACTTTTGACATATTAAACGTAAACTTAACTTTATTCATACACTTGAACTTAATACTGAATTTTGGTCTGTGTTTTGGTAGACATGAGATCTATTGACATAAAATTAATGAAACTGAAAAGAAAAGTAACAACCAGCCTTATTTTCTCATTAAGACTTAGTTAATTAATAAAAAAAAACAATTTTTGCATATTAATTCGTAATCGCGATTATTTGGATTCATTTTGTATGAAATTTTACAACAACAGCTCACAAATAAAACATAACACTAAAGGTGACGTAACGTCAAAATGACGTCGGGTACCATCTAATACCTAAACTGCGCGCGTGCGACGTCCGTTCTGTGTATCGGCTGACGCCAAACTGCACACGAGGCAGCTACTAGGGGGCGCGGTCGCGGGGAGCAAGCCGTTTCTGAGAAATACAGTGTTTTTGTCGTTGCGACGTCAAATTGACGGTACGTCACCAGTTGAAGGTTAAGACAGTGTAATGGCATTCCTGGAACATTTAATGAATTTAAAAATTCAGTAGGAAAATTAACACTTTCTGCCTCATCAGTCATTGTATCAATTGATGTGTAAATTTTTTCTTCTCCCGGAATCATTCCCTGGATGATGCTGTTGATGTTGTTGACAACGTCGTTCTTTGTAGCTAGAATAATTCGTTCGCGTAACCATTCTGAATTGATATAATTCTCAACAATATTTGGATATATTTCATTTATAAGTTGTTCAGGTGTTTCAACAACATTACATAACTCGTTAGTTAACATTATTTGGCCAGTATTTTTATCTATTGGATAGGTGCCTTCTCCTATTTGTAAAAGTTTTTCTGAAAATTCTAGTGCCTTTTTATCTCCTGAAATTTGCGCCCTCATATTTGTTGTTAATTTAATTATTTTTACGTAATCCCATATGAACGACTTCTTCAAGCAAGCATTAATTTCATCTGCTGGTGTCGATTTGGGAATGACAGGTAACGTTTGACGAAAATCGCCTGATAGTATTAACAACACACCTCCCATTATATGCTTGTTGTCACGTAAATCTTGAAGTGTTCTATTAAGTGCTTCTAGAGATTTTCTATGGGCCATTGTACTTTCATCCCATGTAATCGCTTTGCACTGTTTCAATATTTGTCCACGTGCTGATGATTTTGATATGTCACATACCGGAAACTCGTAGTCAGCTACATTTAATGGTAATTTCAACCCAGAATGCGCTGTTCGTCCACCATCCATAAGAGTAGCCGCTATCCCAGATGACGCCAGGGCAAGAACAATTTCTTTATCTGCACGGATTTCAGCTAAAATTAAATTCAACAACCATGTTTTCCCGGTGCCACCAGGTGCGTCTAAAAATATTATGCCACCTTGCTGATTTCTATAATAATCCATTATTGTATCGTATGCCTGTTTTTGACTTTGAATTAATCGAGGTTTGTTGTGTTGTATGTAAAGTTTCAATTCTTCTGTATTATAATTTGTTTCTCTTAAAAATTCACTGTTCATAGCATCCAAATGACATCGTTTAAGACATTGAACACCTAGTTCTACTAACGGTTGGTTAGATATTGCTAGACATTTATCTTCTATCAATATCAAAGCTTTGTTAAAAATTTCTTCATTAAAAGTTATTTCTAAGTCCGGGTTTTGTCGTCGTAGTTCAGCTAAGATATCATCGCTCATATATTCTTGATATTTTAGCCATAGCTGATTTGGATTAGAAGGATTACATGTAGTTAATATAATTGCAAAGAGTTCACGAAGTTGACTTGCTGTTGCTGTTTGGGCTGCTTCGTTCATAGCTGACTCCCAATGATTATCGTTTTCAAGTAGACCCAATCTTTGACATGCTTCGCGGTATGTTTCACAAATGTAACCATCGACAGTTTTTAAGTCTTCAAAACACGTTGGGCCTCGAACAGTGTGTAGTAATAAACGTAAATAGAAACATTCAGCGTTTTTTGGGTGCACTGTGTAGACTCGCCCTATTGTGTTACTCTTGAATACTTCATCATGTCCCTCAACTGGCATTCCACGTTTTCGAGGATTAAACTTTTTACTTGTTGTATCCCACGTATAATAACTTGGTACCTCTGAATAAAGTAAAGTCTTGGCAAATGGATCTTTCTGGCATAATTCAAAGAACGCTGTTAAAGTTGTTAGTGATGGTGGTTCTGTCGCAACTTTCTGTGCCGTTTCTGTAGTGAAAAACACACGTTGTCCATTTTCCAGGTGGACGGATAAATGGAGAACCGGCGGATCTCGATCGTGAATCGGAAAACTTAAAATTCGCCAAACCGCTTCGTTGGTATTAATGTAACGACCCATTTGATACTGAACTATTTCATCATGTTGGTTTTCTTTGGCCACTGTAAAAATGGCCATATCACTGCCTTTATTAATGTATTTGCATACGTATTTAATTGATTTGACAGAACTGTAGTATTCAACATTGATATGGGCATTAAACATTTTGGATAAAAGTGGATTGTAAGGAACTACCCATTGATTGTTAATTTGAATTTCTTGATTGCCTCGTATTTTAATTTTAGCTGTAAATCCGCCTTGTTCTGGTGATCGACGTCTGTATTTCGGATATCCATCTTCGCCGGTAACTGTTTCATTTAAAAATGGCTTTGGATAACGTTTCGTACATATTTGATCTTTCATGCATGGAGAACTTCTATTTAGTTCACCACACGGGCCATGAATCATGTTTTTCACTATTATATTATAAAGGTCAGGATCTTCTTCCGGGTTTGGAAATTCAGCTTTGATGATATTATCTATTTGATCCGGATGAATTTTATTTTGAAGCCAAATTAAGTTGTGAGAATGTGGCAATCCTCGTTTCTGCCATTCGATTGAATACATCCAGCAAATAACAGCACCAAATATTTGATATTTTGTGATGGCATCAATAAATTTAATTTGTTTTTGGCGGAAAACTCGGGCAACAATATCATGTCGATCGCTGGCCGCCTGTTTATATTGTAATTCATCTTTGATTTCCGCCCATGAAGAATTACATGTAAATGTTATAAATAAATCTGGTCGGCCGTGTTTTCTGACATAAGTTATCGCATCTTGGGCATATTCATGCATGTGACGTGGACTTCCAGTAAACGTAGAAGGCAAGATGACCAATTTTCCCATGTTATCAACGTTTCCATCATTTATCATAGCATCTCTTAAATGAATGTATTCATCAGAACGTAACTTTCGTTGATTATGGCGAATAAATTCTAATCTTTCCGTCTCCACTTTAGCATACATATCAACCATAAACTGCTGAAATAACTGTCGACAATTTAAAACATGGTTATATTCACTATTTCTAGTCATAATTCGATAAGCATAAAATTGCATAGCTGATACTTTTTTGTTAGTTTCTACACCTGTAGCGGGATCGATTTGTTGTATATTTAAGTGATAACCATCTTCACCTTGCCAAAAAATTAACGGGTACTGTAGGGCATCATAACTTCGATGTGTTTCAGCAATACGTTGCAATTGATTACTTCGGCGTTGAATAATAATATCACGATGGCTATATTCATTATCAACAATTATTACAGCAACTTCGTCCGTTTGAGGTGCATTAAACCTTCGTTCATGTTGACCGGCTGGTCTTTTATCCGCTCGAATGACGATCTTATAATTGTCTGCAACCATTTTGTCTAAAGAAGTTTTAAACACCTTGATAAGTTGATTATTATCGTGAAGTAGACGCTGTAATTTTTGAATAATGTCTCGTTGTAGCCCCTGAATGCGAGAACAACGTTGATTTATTTCAAGTTCTTCGTTACCAATAAAATATATTTGAAGAAACTTTGCAGTTCCATCGGACATTGGCATCAGAGATCCTACTCGATGATAAATTTGGCCTTGAACCTTGAAAACTGGGCTGAAATTTTCTTCCTTGCATACTAAAGTTGCTCCAAATGAAGTCATTTGGAAACAACAATTATATCGACGTATATTTTGAAGGAAATGATTGGAATCTGGCGTTTCTCCATTCATATATGCGAGTAACTCTGATGGTGGTACATTTAATGCTGGTAAATTTACTTTACCACTTGAGCAGCACATACCAGCAGTTTCTCCCTTGAATTTTCGTGCATGACAATACTTGCATATCGTATCCAATTTGCCGATGATAACATTTGGATGTTCGTTATATTTTTTTTTGCAATCATAATGGAACGCCTGAAGTTCTAGACTCTCTCGCGAAGCAGCGCGTCGTTGGCGTAAAGCAGCCATTTTTTCTTTACTTTTGCTCTTTTCCATTTCACGTTGGTCAGCAGATTGACGATTTCGAATCGACTGTACTCGGGACCGGGTTTCCTCGTTAGTGTGTACTCTTTCTTCATCGGTTTGATTTTCTCTAATTCTTTTTACACCTTTACGAATATTCGAAAGTCGTTTTTCCCTTTGTTCTTCTGTCTCATTTTGACGTGCTATTTTTTTTCTTTTTGAATCAACTTTAGATTTTGTAAATATTGTTTTACGCTTTGGCATATTGTATATGTAATATAATAAAGTTACACAAATCGATCTCTTGCTTGTTACGATAATAAGACTGACGAAAAAACACTGAATTTTCGTTTATAAACAATCAAAGATAGAAATTTCTCGTATTAAAACACTCTAGAACGTACAGGTAGTTTGTTATTTTTTACTTGTCAAAATCACTTGAATTAGTTTGAGCACTGTTCACTTTCGACTCCAATTGATCTTCACTCGACTGCTAACACCATTGAACTAACGAAAAGTCACTGAATTTCGCTTTATATACCATAAGACATGGAAATTTCTAGCACCAGAATACTCTAGAACATTCAGATAATTTGTTCTTTTTTATTCGTCAAAATCACTTGAATTGTTTGAACACTGTTCACTTTTGATCCCAATTGATCTTTACTCGACTGCTAATACGATTGAACTAACGAAAAGTCACTGAATTTCGCTTTATATACCATAAGACATAGAAATTTCTCGAATTAGAATACTCTAGAACATGCAGATAGCTTGTTATTTTTTATTTGTCAAAATCATTTGAATTGTTTTGAGCACTATTCACTTTTGATTCCGATTGATCTATACTCGACTGCTAACACGATTGAACTGACGAAAAGTCACTGAATTTTGGCTTATATAGCATCAGACATGGAAATTTCTAGTACCAGAACACTCTAGAATATTCAGATGTATATCATTTAGATTTAGGTCTGGTAGATAAATTATAACACTTGTACTTATTTCAGAATTTTCCAGATCATTCCAGAATTTTTAGAACTTTCTAGAGCTTTCCAGATCCATAACATTAAGTTGTGTACATTCTAGAGCTTTTTAGATGATGATATTCAGTTTAACTCATTCTGGAGCTTTCTAGATTATTTCAGAAATCTCTAGAATTTTCTAGAACATTCCAGATCGATAATATTCAGCTTAACTCATTCTAGGACTTTTGAGATCATTCCAGAAATCTCTAGAATTTTCTAGAACATTCCAGATCGATAATATTCAGCTTAACTCATTCTAGAGCTTTTGAGATCATTCCAGAAATCTCTAAAATTTTCTAGAACATTCCAGATGATAATATTCAGTTTAACTCATTCTGGAGCTTTCAAGATCATTCCAGAAATCTCTAGAATTTTCTAGAACATTCCAGATCGATAATATTCAGCTTAACTCATTCTAGGACTTTTGAGATCATTCCAGAAATCTCTAGAATTTTCTAGAACATTCCAGATCGATAATATTCAGCTTAACTCATTCTAGAGCTTTTGAGATCATTCCAGAAATCTCTAAAATTTTCTAGAACATTCCAAATGATAATATTCAGTTTAACTCATTCTGGACCTCATGACAGCGGCTGATAATGCTGTTAACGTGGCCAAATTCTGGGCTGCTACAGTGTAGTGTCTGCCATCGACACGCTAAGAAGAAGAAGACTCATTCTGGAGCTTTCAAGATCATTCCAGAAATTTTTAGAATTTTCTAGAACATTCCAGATCGATAATATTCAGTTTAACACATTCTGGAGCTTTTTAGATCATTCCAGAAATTTTTAGATCTTTTCAAGAGTTTTCATGAGATAGAAAAGGACAGATATATATCTGAATACATTTTCGCCACCCACAACCACCCACTTCCATCCACCGCGACCAAACTCCCTTACTCCCACCTGGAGACCAAGGGGTATTTACCACCCCAACGGGAAGTTGATTGGAGTTAGTGGTGATAGAGAAAACCCTGGCTTTACGTACTAACATAAGCATTTTATATATATATATATATAGATTAACTAAAGTAAACAAAAAATATATTTCGTATTGGAACGCATCAACTTCTAAACCATATATAAAGTAGAAGCACCACGAAAATAAACGTCAACAAAATTTAACCAAATGCAACCTTATCTCCTAGTTGTTAATGTCTATAATCTTTAGTTCCTTATTTTGGTAGGTTCTTCACTTTTATTCGGGTAGGTTCTAGGATGTTTGGGAAACCCCGGAATATCTGATATTGTACTGTACCTATTGTGATTCTCTCATTGCTTCTTTGTTTTGCTGTATGTTACGATCTATCAGTGAAAGCTATTTTACGAAGATTTCTTTAAGTTTTAGCTAAAAATGAGTGGTAATGAGTGTGACAATGACGACGGACCACCTACGCCAAAAAAAAAGGTATGAAAGTAAACACATAAAACAGAAGTACAGAAAGCAATGGGAAAGTGATGAAACATTTAAAAATTGGATTGCCCCCGTCAATGATGACCCCTACAAGGCAATACGGCAATTTTCTTATGTTTTCCCTAAAAATCCGGCAATTCTAGAATTACAACACGGCAACCCTAAATTTGAAGCACTTAAAGGCTACGTTCCACTAAACGCCCGCAACGATTGTAACACCCTCTGTATCGTTCCACCTAAGGCCCGTGGTCGTCGCGAGCAATCGCTCGACGTCATAGATGACGTCACTGTTCGCGACCACATCGCGCCCACTTCGCCCACAAAATATTGGTGGGTCAGAGTGGGCTTTCACCAAAGAGAATGTGGCCTCCCTATTGAAGAAGAGACTCAGAATCAGAAGAGGAGGAAGCGCGTGCGTAAGTTTTCATACGCAGTTAAAAAATCTATAGTATTCAGATTTAATATCGATTATTTATTGAACTATTTATACGAGAAAACAGAAAACTTTCACCATGCCGCCATATTGCGAGCACACAGCGCTCAAGATGTGCGTTCCACCTAAAACATTCGCCTACAACGCCCGCGGCCTTTTTCCGTTAGTGGAACGGCAGTTTCAGCGGTCGCGGTCGATGGCGTTGCGGGCGTTAAGTGGAACGTACCCATAGTAGTGATCTGTGGACTGAAGTCACTATTATTATAGAAAAACGGCGCGCACGGAACATGAAATAGTTACATACTATGTGGTACCTAGATAACAGCCTCTTCTTGCAAAAGTTTAATAATTAAGTGGAGTGTGTTATTTTCATTAAAACATCATGCTGCGGATTCGTTGTCACTTGAATAAACTTATCCGAATTCCGTTGCATAAACGGAAAGTAAAAAGTCGTCATAAAGCTAATTTTTCCACTATATCTGAGCACCTAAACATAAGCGATAGTCAAGCTGAATACTTGAGTCTGAAACACCCCGTCATCAATAAATTGACGGAATCACAGGTAAAATGTTTAGTGAATACGTTACACGAACTGGGATATGGAGAACATATACTACTCCAAGAGCCTAATTTGTTTGGCATCTTACCAATTACTTTGAAATATAGACACCAAGTTCTTGAAGAATGTGGCATTGTGGATATATCTCCCAAACATCTAAGTTCTTATTTGCCCATAATAAAACAAAAAACTGTAGGAGACTTGAAGAAGACAGGGGAACTACCCAACAGTTTGAATGTGGAGAATCGACTGGCGGGCTACATGACCACCTGGCCGACAGCACTGACCACATTAGTTTGTGGAGATGTTAATAGTATGTCCTTGTTCACACTTCGATTAAAAATTATACAACGCTACCTTGAACTCATAGTGGAACTAAGTAGCGCTGAATTCTACAGAGGAATAAAAACTTACCCAACAGCGAAACATCGACCCTTGAAGGTAATAAATGAAACATTGAATATACTGCAGTCTCAAGTCATGATGCCACAATACAAAATAAAAGCTAATTTATATTTGCTACATGCAGATCCTGAGAATTTAAAACAAATCATATACAATTTTCGATCCATTGGGGGAATAGATATAAAAGAAGTGATAAGATTGCGCCCTAAAATAGCTATGAAAAATTATACAGCACTTTTTGAGATAAGAAAAATTCTGCAAGACCACAATATCAGCAATGAGGCACAAGTCAGATGTTTTGACATATATACACTCAGCCCCGGAACTGTCAAAGAAAGGCTTGATAATTCCAAAAGCATACCAGAATTTAATGCTTTATATAATCATCCCAGATTTTTGAAAATGATACTTTACAATAAAACTGCTACCAAAAGATTACTAGAATTATACAGTAACAATAAGAAATGTGTAAGTCTAAATGTTCTTTCTGGTAGCTCTTCCCATTACCAGACATTTGAAAAGGCACCTGGAGATCGTTTGGGCAAAGGCAAAGACTTACTGTTCTGCGTATCAGAGTGCTTAGGAAGTACTTACAACATGAAGGATGTACGTAAAATCATAAAGAGACATCCATTTTGGATTAATATACCCTTAGTTCAAATTAAGTATGTTTATGATCAGTTATCTGCTGAATTTGCACCTGATGATATATATCACAACTGCACAATCCTACTGTATCCATGGAACAAAATAAAGAGTATATTACATCTACTGTGCAACAGGAATGAGAATAACAATGTGTTTGCACAGGAGCACCAGATAAGCAAGTTAAATAAGAAACAGAAGTTAAGTCTCGTGTTGTATTTGCTTGAAAAAAAACATTATTTCACTGGAAATGGAGTATGGACTGAAGAAAAAAGTAAACTCGTTGATACAGAAGTTGAAAAGACTAGATTATGATAAATATTCATATGTTTTTAACTGTTTATAAAGAACCTAGTAATAATACAAATCTATTTTTCTTTTTTATGGTTCTAATAGTTCAACTCGTTCACTGTTGAAGCTGCGAACCTCTGGAATAAATTACCCGCCAACATTCGCGACTGCCCCTCTGTTAACTCTTTCAAAATCAAACTTAAAGAGCATCTTCTTTCCCTACAAAACGTGTAACTTTATTTGTATATATTTAATTTTTGTACAAATAGTAAGTATTCTATTTTTAGGTATGTATTATGTATATTATTAAATTATTTACTATCAGTATATGTATTATTTATGTGAGTAGATCAGGTTAGTTTACATTATATTATATTAGTATTTTATTTAATTTTAGGTACACATAGGTTTGCCCCCCGTCCTTTAAATTCTCATAACACCTGGTAAGGTTGGCTGGAAGAGATCTCTTATAGAGATAAGTCCACCTTTGTATATGTCCTTTCTAATTGTTTTTCATGTAAATATCTGTGTGCAATAAAGAATATATATAGTTCTACTGAAAACCCTTAAGATTGTTTGTCTTGATTGTTCTGTCTTCCCATCATAGACGGTCACACACCACATGACCATATTAAAGATTTATAGATCTTCACTTAATAATTTATAAATTATAATAATAGGTATTAATAAAAAATTTTTTTTGAGGTGCATCTCTGCATGTAAGTAGGCTTTCTGAGTGCTCTTTAGGTTGGTACTGTTGAATTTGGTCTTTTCAAATGCATAGGCCACCAAAGTCATACACAGTTTCAAACTTCAAAATCACCCTTGTGAGTCTTAGCGGGATGAATTTAGGATGGAGTTTTCAAGACAGTTTGTAGGATTCCGCTGTGAACAATATTTCACAACTTGAAACTCCTTGAACCCTGCAGAGGCAATTAATTATGTATATAAATATATTTTACCCAAACACGCTATGTAACATTGTCAGCCTAGATGTGACACCTCATATTTGCAAACCAAAAAATTCACAGGAGATACAAAAAATCTCTTTGATGACCGAGAATATTATACTACATTTAAGTGATTATTTTACTGATTTCAAACCAAAATGAATGGCCCAGTTCAAGAAGTCCTTAAGTCCATTTTTAATGTATTGCGTATCCACAAAATTTAATACTTTTTTTGATATTAAAACGAATAATAAACCAGTTTGAACTATTGATAGTGCTCATAAGGCAAATTATAGGGGGTTCTTATAAGTAAATATCTGATTTTGAAATTCTAATAAAGTTCATAGAAGAAAAGTATTGAAAATTTGATTGGACTTAAACGAAAATCTTTTGGACTTAGGGATTTCTTTATGGGACTTAGGGTCTTTTGGTTGGACTTAGGGATTTTACTCCAAAAGTTTTAGGACTTAGAGAAATACATCCTAACATGACTGTAAAAAACACAGGTTTCCTTATAACTTCTGTTTTTGGATATGGAGAAAGGACAAAACAATCATGTAAGTAAGCAAAGTATGTTTAATCATTGCAACAGTAAAAATTAAACGACTATTAGAAAAAAATTACAACACTTACCTTCGTAGCTTATCGTCATTCATTGCTCATTTCTATAAAGAACAATCACAAAACTTCAGTATTTTTTAACTTTTCACTTCAATCACAGCAAATTTCGGTTAGCAGACAGAATCATTTTTGAAATATTTGACAGTTTTCTGTTGACATAAGGATTTTTAAAAAAAAAGAATGGACTTAGGCATATTAAAGAAAAAAAACTTGGACTTAGGGTTTTCTTTGGACATAAGGATTTTTTGAACTCAAGTCACTGGACTTGGGCATAAACAAAGAATACAAAAAACACACTTAGGAACATCTTATAAATGACTTACATACAGAAAACCATAGACAATGACGTGCACAACCTAGCAGTGTTGCTAGTGCATAAAGTCCCTAAGTGGACATAGGGACTTCTTGAACTGGGCCATTCAAATAGTGTACGCTATGTAAATAACAAACAAAAAAATACATTTTTAATTATTCCACTACTAATTTGCAATTACGCGGTAACACTACTAATTCTCTTAATGTTGGAGGTAACTTACGAGTTCTCTCTAGATATAATGTTTTAAGGTTACGATTCACTAACAAGGGCTGCCTCGTAGTACAGATGGCCGTTGGGGTAGTAAAGTCCTCGAGTGGCAACCGCGCACCGGAAGACGTAACGTAGGTAGGCCTCCCACACGGTGGACCTATGACCTGGTAGTGCTACATAGCTACTTACAAATCATTCTGATAGTGTCTTTTTGTGATATATGAGTGATAGATTTAGGTAAGGCCCCTAGTACTTACTTACGTATTTTATTTATATAAATCTCACCAAAAACATTTTCATGCAAAATGTTGCCAAGACGAGACCATATTATGGTCTGTCAAAAAGTTATTAGATCTCATGTAGAGCCCAGATTCTTACTCTACACGCCCTAATTCTACAAGCCCTAACTTCACAAACTCTACACCTTAGTCAAAATATCTGGCATGGCCGTTTTGTTACTACAAGAACAGAAAATAAAATAAACAGTGAATAAATTTTTCAACTTACGCGCATGTGACGGTAGCGAAACGGTCAAGCCACATATTTGACTAAGGTGTAGAGTTTGTGAAGTTTGGGCTTGTAGAATTAGGGCGTGTAGAGTTAGAAACTTGGTTCTACATGAGATCTTATAACTTTTTAACAGTGGGAGCCATATGGATGTTTTTGGTGGTTCACTTCTTTTTGTAAGTTGCTAATGATAATTATTTTTTATTCAATCGTTTCTGTTCGGATAGCTCGCGCCACGCTGTAACTCATTATCAATCACAGCGGGTACACATTAGGCGTTTTGCGCGCGTTTATATCCATCCTCTAATTTCAAGTTGATTTACTAATAAAAATCCTAAAATTATTTATAAAAAGGCGTCCCTACATCAATTTTCAGACCTCTACAATCAAAATTTGCGAAAGTCTCATACATACTTTCTTCCCCTAGTCAAAGTATATATATTATATATTAGTACTAACGTACAGTATGGTCACTCCCTGCCGCTCTCTAGATTCGACATGACGGGGGCGTCAAGCAGATTGGTTACAGTTTGATTACCGAACGAAAAGGATGAGCTACGTTACCGTGTCCCGACCGCTGTGATATCGTTTAGGAATTATTAAATCCAAATTTGGTAAACTGTTCATTTTACTGATGTTTTATTGCTAAGTCCTTGGCATCATCTCACCTGATGGTAAGTGACGATGATGCCGAAGATGGAAGTGGGCTTTCCATCAATGTTGTAAGCATTGATGTTTGGCGGCAAGACTTAGACAAGATTGTAGTAGCTCGTCAGGCGGGCTTGAAATTGCGCTATCACCTACCAAACCGAGTCTTACAAAGTAAGACTCCGCCGGGAATCGAACCAGCGACCTCCTGATGTGAAGCAAATGGCCTTAATTATTACGCCACGGACGAGGTTATTCCTTTGGATAAAAAGCAACACAAAAAGCCAGTTCGTTCGTTAGCAGCACGGTTCGTTCACCCCAGTAATACACGACTAATTATAAGAACAATCAGTTTGTATGAATCTTCGTTCTAGCCAGTTGTACATTCTTTTTAGTCCAGTCAAATTAGCTAAACCTGGACATAATTCGATAACTGTAATTTTCTTTTTCTAGGACATAAAGTATTGTTAGTTATAGTTAAAATAATAAGAATTAAAGGTTTTCAAAATCCGCGTCAATGTAAAAAAACTGAAAAACTAAATTTTTAACACATTTTGATTTTGTACAGCATAATATTTAACTTTGTAAAAGTACTTCTGTTAAGATATGACGCTTGCATTCTAGTTAAACAAATCAAAATTAAACTAATTAATCATTCGGAACTATCATTAGAGAAGGTTCAGTCAGTTACAGATTTTTTGGTTTATCTTACCAGAAATTATATTTATCTGTGATTGAACAATTTATTCTGAATAGTATATTATAATGTGTTAATGAATTATTCAAAATTAAACAGATTCTCTTTGCGGATCTGTAAAGTCTCAAATATTTGTATTTTTTGCAAAGCCAAAATACATAACTACTTCAAAAGTGTTTAATTTATGCCTTCAAAATATTATTAATACTATAAGAAACAAATTAAACAAAAAATGTCCACGATTATTCATAAATCGATATTTTTTCTTAGTTACGTTTCAATATAAACGTTATTTCTTGCGACATAAGGTCTAACTAACTCTCGAACGTATATGAGATAACGTCGCCCGCCCTTTGTAAACACCGACACAGCGCGTGCCGGCCGCCCCGTGTTGTGCCGCCGTGAAGTCACAAAATTACAGATGAGATACTAGTTCTTAACAAAATGCTGATTACATGATTTGTATTTGTCATATTTAAATTGTCTAATAAAGTAGATTTAATTCTTGCATTTTGTTTAAACTAATGACGCTCTCTAACGGAATGCGCCTTACTTTCGAGAGTCGCGAATAATTTTGTTGTAGGCTTATAGCCAACTATTGTCAAACTTTTATAAACACGTGGTGCCACGGTTGGACTAGAGCGGAGATTAAATTGAAATATTGTTAATTAGGTCGATAGTAAATAACTTAATTGTTCAGGGTGAGATTATTTTTGTAGAATCATGTTTCATCATCATATCAGCTCATATACGTCCCCACCGAGGGGCTCGAGTCTATCCTGAATTAGGGCGATCGCCCTAATTCAGAATCATGTTTACCTACTAGTATTTATGGGCTCTCAGTTTTCTGTATTAAAGAATTATTTAAATAAAAATCAGTTAGGTGATAAGTTGATAACACGCAAATTATCATCATCACCATGTCAGCTGAAAAACATACACAGGATTTCCACGACGACCGGTCCTGCGCCGCCCGCATCCAGCGGCTTCCCGCGATCTTCACCAGGTCGTCGGTCCACCGCTTAGGAGGCCTACCTACGCTACGTTTTCCGGTGCGCGGTCTCCACTCGAGAACATTACTGCCCCAACGGCCATCAGTTCTACAAGCTACATGCCCTGCCCACTGCCACTTCAGTTTAACGATTCTGTGATCTATGTCGGTTACTTTGATTCTCCTGTGGATATTCTCATTTCTGATTCGATAGCGTAGGGAAATTCCGAGCATAGCTCGCTCCATTGCCCTTTGGTTGACCTTCAGCCTACTTATGAGGGCCATAGTAAGCGACCATATCTCAGTTCCGTATGTCATTACTGGCAACACACACTTGTCAAAGACCTCAGTCTTGAGAAACTTCGGTATTTGGGACGTGAAGATATTCTGTGAACACTGCCCAGCCGAGTTGGATTCGTCGATTGATCTGTTTCTTGAAGAAGGACCTACCTAGCTACACTGTTTATCCCAGTTTATTTGTATTGGTTAACAACTTCCAGTGTAGAGTCTCCAACCTTTAGAGGGGTGGGTGCGAAACGGACATTTCACGTTATTTTCGTCTTGTCCATGTCTATTTAAAGATTTTACTGAGGTCATGGAGCATTGTGCTTAGGTCTTCCATAGTCTCAGCTATGACCACGATATCTGTTATATACAGACAGCAAAAATGGAATAGATTTTCAGTATTTTCCAGTTTTCCTTTTAGTAGAAATTAGTAGGTTTTAACCTCCACAAGCAGTAGCTTCGTCAAATAAAATCTTGTCACTCAAGCTGCTAAAAACGTTTTAGTGAGTTTTTTGGCGGGATTTGTGGTGAACGCATTCGTTGTTTCATTTTATTGTCTTTGCATTGTTTTCTGCTAGAGTTTTGTTTCAAAATTGGTGCGTTTTGAAGAAAATTGTCTGGTGCACGTGAGCAATGTGGAGAACAAGAAATAAAATGAATAAGGACGTGAAGACCCAACTTGCACTGGGTGCAGTTTCATAGACAATATGGTTTGGTCAATATTGGCTAATGACTCATGGTAAACTGCCTCATCCGAAATTTATTAAGATTGGTAAGATGTTTTGTTTTTAAATAAAAAAATAATGTTACACTCAATTTTACTGTGACCGGTTGTTCCAACTCAGAATGAGGCTGCTGCAAATACTGTCAAGAACTCCAGAGAAGATTTGTAATGCACTTTCAAATCAAAAAAGAAATGAAAACTAAAAAGAAAATTGTCTCAAAAGGTCTTGTACCCAGAGACGTTAATATATTAAAAAACGACGGGTTGCACTCCGGGAGTGCCGGCAGAAGTGAAAACTTGAATATTAAAGTTGTGCATTTTTGATATTTTGGAATGGTTAGGGAATAATTTTGCACGAATTGCTTTGATTATCAGTATAAAAGTACTATCATTTATGTGGTAGAATACAATATTTATTTATTGCGCTATCGTACACAAACACGACAATTTATATTACATTAAAAAAATTATATTTCAGAAAAATCAACTGCATCCGTCTTACGAATTTTCGATCAGGTCACGTGTCCTGACGCGAGTTTAACAATTTTTACCCATTACAAAACAAGTGCACAACGCCGCTAAAGAAGTTTTCACTACTCCATCCGTCTTACGAATTTTCGATCAGGGACCCAATTCCATTATTTACCAAAAATATTCGCTAAAGAATAGGTTTAGAACTTATATCATTCAGACGCATGCCAAATTGGCATTCTGCTATTGTCTTGCACTAAACATACCATACATGTTCCATAACTTTTCACAACTGTTATTAACCTGTTATAAAGTTGAGGGCATAAGCAAAGTGTATAGAAATCACTATGTTGGTATAAGGTTTCTCTATGGAAATAGAGAGGGCGTCATTATGAAACTCGTTTCTTTGAGGTGTTATTTAGAAAAGATGTAAAAATTATCTGTGATTAAAATTTTGACATTAACAGACAGTATTGAATGATCTGCTAGTAGGAGATAAGTATACATGATTAGTATAGCGGTATCTTTGTTTAGTATCACAACACACCGCAGTACAGAAAAAAAAGGCGAGATATCTACTTTGTCAAACTGACATTTGTCAACCAATGTTTTAATTTATTCTTAGTTTGCATTTGTCGTTTTAACGAAAATTTTTCATTGTGTGGCTTATCTTATGCATTTGAAGAAGGTTATGGTGATCTGTTTGCTGTAAGTAATGTAAGTTTATCCAGATACCTTATGTGAAACACGTTTCACCTAAGAGGGCTACATAAAACCTCTCAACACACTCCACTTCAAGCAGGAACACTTCAATGCTGTTAACACTGATGTTTGGCAGGAACACTTAGATAAGATGGTGGAAGCTAGCCAGGCAGGCTATGAAAATGCCCGTTATTTATTTATAGCCTTACATCAGAAATAATTACAATAGCTTATATTATATTTGTTTTTATTTTTCTGTCTGCCTCCTTCTAAAGGCTTTCTCCAAAATTCCCTACCATCTAACCAGAGCCTTACAATGTTAACCCCACCGGGAATCAAACATGCGACCTCCTGGTGTGAAGCAAATGGACTAACCACTATGCCACAGAGGCGGTTATATGAACATCATTATAATTATCTGGTACTTTATTTGTACAATTTCAATTTCATATAAATTAACTTTATCAAAAAGGTGAGCAATGTCTCATATGTTTCTTCAGTTTAGCCTGTAGCCTAAACAACTTGATTCTTGATGGATTTGTGTGGATTTGATCCCCTGAGTGACTTAGGATACTTCTTGAGGCTTAAGATGCAGTTGGATTATTATTAATTACATTTAATTATTCATGATATTATTTAGATGAAAATTATTCCTTTGCAAAATCCAACATTAATTGTAGGTAATATACATCCAACACCAATTTTGTTATAACTCACAGGGATCTCGCTTCAGGGAGAGTTTGAACACTAGAATACAGGGAGTTCTCCAATCGCTTGTGGGCTGGCTGAAGTGACTAGATGGCTTCACTATCTGAAGGGCCAGCTCAAAGTTCTAAAGATTGGTTAAAAGTGAGTAGTGTTATCTTTTTGTTATATATGTTACGGCTAAAACCCGAAGCGCGGCTGCACCTAGTTTTAGCCGGTTAGAACTAGGTGTAGCCACTTACTCTTGGTTAAACCTAGTACGAGCCGATTATTTTCGGGTAAAACTAGGTCTATCCTTCATCATGCCGGCTACAACTAGGTTCGGCCATTCCCTGTTGGATAAAACTAGGTCTATCCTTCATTATGCCGGCTACAACTAGGTTCGGCCATTCCCTGTTGGATAAAACTAGGTCTATCCGATATCATTCCGGCTAGAACTAGGTCCAGACAATCCCTGTTGGATAAAACTTAGATGCGTGTCCCGCCAAGCCTTCCGCCCCGCGTCACACTCATGACTCACAGCATCTGCAGCAGCGGCGCGGGGTGGAGGGCATAGCGAGGCACGCGCCTCTGCAGGTTGTGAGCGCCAGGTGCTGCTGATGTACTGCAGGTCTACTAGCGAGTGTGACTCATAGCGTCTGCAGCAGCAGCGCGTGTCTTAGTTTTATCTAACAGGGATTGGCTATACATAGTTGTAGCCGGCATGCTATCGGCAGAGCTTTTTTAGATATTAAAAAAAACATCCAATAAAAAGAAACGTAGAGAGTTTTTTTATTCTTATAAATCACATTGTAATAATTAACTGTACGGGTGGCGGGCGGCAGGGGCGCGCGAGCGCGACGCGACTCGCGTGAGCCAGGCGCCTGTTACTTGTTTCAACTTGTTTGCATCTAGTTTTATCCAACAGGGAATGGCTGGACCTAGTTCTAGCCGGAATGATATCGGATAGACCTAGTTTTATCCAAAAGGGAATGGCCGAACCTAGTTGTAGCCGGCATGATGAAGGATAGACCTAGATTTACCCGAAAATAATCGGCTCGTACTAGGTTTAACCAAGAGTAAGTGGCTACACCTAGTTCTAACCGGCTAAAACTAGGTGCCGCCGCGCTTCGGGTTTTAGCCGTAACATATACAGTTACATTTGCAATGAATCATGTTTATTCCAAAACTGATAGTATCCTTTACATACATATTTTACATCCATTATCATTACACTGTTTAGTCATTTTTTTATAGTGTTAGAACTGTCTCTGCTTTCGTTACAGTTTTGGGGTGACTACAAGGCCCGAATGTGGGCAAAACTGGCAGCACTAAACAAAAGCGGTATTCAGACTGGTGGAGGCCCTGCATGTACTATCAATCAGTCTTGACACCAATGGAAGATAGGGCTGCCAATATAGTTGGACGGGATTTCGGACGAATCCAACAAAACTCATTTGATGGCTTAATAGTAAGTATTTGACTCAAAACATTTATGATTTTAGTTTGCATTGGAGTATAAACAATAATTCCAGGTGTAGTTTTCATTAAATCAAATTCTTACTAATTATTGATACACAACTGTCAATATATAATATGTGTGTGATTGCAGTGACAAATAAATGTGTTATCTATCTATCTATCAATTTAACATCCCCTTATTTATAGAATTCTATATAAAACCTGATAGTAAGTGACAATGATACCAAAGATGGAATCAGGCTTACCAAGATTCCCCAACGGAATGGTGATCTGGCTATTATCTTCAAGCCAAAACACGTCAATGCTGTTAACACTGATGTTCGGCAGCAATACTTAGATAATAAGGTAGCCAGGCAGGCTATGAAAATGCCCTTTATTTATTTATAGCCTTACATCAGAAATAATTACAATAGCTTATATATTTGTTTTTATTTTTCTGTCTGCCTCCTTCTAAAGGCTTCCTCCAAAATGCCCTACCACCCAACCAAACCGAGTCTTACAATGTTGACCCCACCGGAAATCGAACTTGCGACCTCCTGGTGTAAAGCGAATGGACTACTATGCCACAGAGGCGGTTATATGATCATCATTATAATTATCTAGCACTTTATTTGTACAATTTCATATAAATTAACTTTATCAAAAAGGTGAGCAATGTCTTTTGTATGTATATACAAGTATGTTTCTTCAGCTTAGCCTGTAGCCTAAGCAACTTGATTCTTGATGGATTTGTGTGTCTTGATCCCCCGAGTGACTTAGGATACTTTTTGAGGCTTAAGGCGACTATATGGGCCAAACTGCAAAATCGACTTCTCTTTGAAGGCTTACTTCTCCGAGGTGGATGGACCAAATCATTTGAAAAAAATATATTGTAGGTGCGATATACTTAAAAAGCAAAAATAAGTTTTAAATTTTCTTTATGATTATTACATTAGGCAAAAAAAAATTACAAAGATTTCCATGATTTACGTAAGAACTTTCTTACTCCTTTCAAACGGGTGAAGCGATTTTAATGGTTGTTTCACCGAATTGTTGCCATTTTATAGGTTTATAAAAAGTAAGTTCGATATTTTCAAAAAAAATATTTTTATGGATAAAAAAATTCAAAACAGTGCCAAAAGCAAACGTATCCCTTCGGGGGGCGTGGGCAGCAGTCTTGCTCTAGCGTTCGCACGGGGAGGCTGTGTCGCACCTTGGCTCCGCTCCGATAACGATTTTTCTGTAAAAGAAATCATAGCGCAGATAGTGCACTAGGCACAATAGCTCAGTTACGTTGTGTCAGGGTGAACGTTTTTGCTCATGGACGCTGCTGTTATTAGTGATTGTAGGTTTGTATGTAAATATTTTGTTGTAAATATATTTAGTGATAGTAATCTTTGTGATCGGACGCTTGATAAGTGCATAGTACTCGTATAAACATTTTGAAAATATTGTGGACATTTGTCAGTATGAGCAGTTTTGCGCATGGACGCCGTTAATAGTAATAATGATTAGTGATTATAGGTAATTGTAGATATTTTGTTATGAATATATTGAGTGCTAGTAATCTTTGCGATTAGACGCTTGATAAGTGAATACTACCCATATACACTTATACACAAAAAAAATACAATTTGACGAGTTTTGAAAACACAATCGTTATTCGTTGATTATTGTTATAAAAGTAATTAACCGATTTTAATAAAAAAATTATGAGACCAACTAAGAAGCATAAACTATCGATTAAAAAATTATTTTCCAAACCAGTTTATAAATAATCGAATTTAGAGGTAAGAATCATTAAAGAGCGCAGACGCTGGCAAAAGCTAGTCTAAATATATAAAAATCAATGCCACTTTTCGTTGTAATTTTATAACTCAAGAACTGCTTGACCGATTTCGCTAATTCTTTTTTTGTCGAGTTCGTTGTTGTCAGGACAAGATTCTTATGTAGGGCAGGGTAGTTTAGTCTAGTGTAGTATAGCGTAGGGTAGGGTAGTGTAGTGTAGGGTAGGGTAGTTTAGTGTAGTGTAGTGTAGGGTAGTGTAGGGTAGGGTAGAGTAGGGTAGGGTAGGGCAGTGTAGTGTAGTGTAAGACGGAACGTAGTTCGCCGGGACAGCTAGTACCTAATAAAACCTGTATACAGGTGTAACAAAATTGGTGTAGGTCCCGTTAACTGAAGCTTCTACTCGTCATACTGAAAAACTTTTTTTCTACAAGTTTGCTTAAATCCCAAAAAAAAATTGAAATCTTCATACAAAACGATCAGTTGATTGACCAATTTTGTGCATTTTTATATGGAGCGTCGAATTTTTATTTTGCGAATTGACTATAGGTTTTTGGGGAAAGTTGTTCACTATGATGAGTAGAAGCCCCAGTTAACAGGTCCTACACCAATTTTGTAACACCCTGTATACAGGTTTTTATTAGGTATAATAAAGCACATTTTTTAAAAGCTCTTTTTTATTATCTTCAACCGACTTCAAAAAAGGAGGAGGTTCTCAATTTGTTGTATTTTTTAAAATATTTGTTACCTCAGAATTCTATTATTTATAAACTGGTTTGGAAAGTTATTTTTTAATCGATAGTTTATGCCTCTAAGTTGGTCTAATACAATTTGTAGATTGCCGTTATATAAAGCATTTGATAGTTTACAAGATTATTAATTTGTATTTAAAAAATTACGGTACTTATTTATTCGCCTCTATAATAAACTGTGCTCCTACTATAGTAAAGACAAAAAATATGCAGAAATAAGAAGTTTGAATAACCATAATATTAAGGAGCTCTTTTTATTTTGGTTGAAGTCCTTGAACTACAGTGACACTGAAAACCTTTTCGATATAATAGCATAAAACACACACACACACACACACATACACACACACACATAGACACACAAGCATATCTTCGAAAAAACTATTTCTTAAAGAACAAGTTAAGATAATATTTATTTTTTATTTTTATATAATTCAGTTTTTTATTTATCTTGATTTTGTAACTAACCTAACTTAAGAGTATCTAATTAAATAGTTACAATAGAAAGTTAAATATTGTAATTTACAGCAGGGGAGTCATTAACTCCTGAAATACAGGTTTCTACCTAGTTTAGGAGTTAAGGTTCACAGTCTTTGTAATCTTTCTCTTGTACAATAAAGATTTGATTTATTTATTATTTATTGATTTTTATTCTATAAACCTTTCAAAAAATTTTCTCTCTATTTCACACTTGAAGAAACTGACTTCATGTAAGTACTTTATGCAAGTACTTTAGAATTGAGAATTAGGTAAGTAATTGACAAAGCTAAGCCTCACCAAGGTAACTTTTATTACAATAACTCTGCACAGTCATAGTTGAAGTTGTGAAGAATTCCTAACAAGTTTTAAACAAAAACAAGTGTAAACAATAGATCTGTCTCCATCTGGTTGAGTCATAAATGGTATCGTAGGTAGATAACCGAAAGAGCTGCGTCTGCGCTCCGCTTTGTGCCGCACGTGTTTGGTATCGGGTAGGTGCGCGGTTTGTGCGGGGAGGGACACCTTTCTAGGCTTAAGCTCCGCCCAGACGAGCAAGGTCGTTTGCCCTTATAATCGCCTTAAGATGCAGTTGGCATTTTATTTTTTAATTAATTAAATTTAATTATTCATATTATTTCTATGAAAATTATTCCTTTGGAAAATCCAAAATGAATTGTAGGTAATATACATCCAACTCTAATTTTGTTCCAACTCCAAAAACCAAAGGCTGATGAGTATTAATCAAACTATAATTTTATATATTACAGGCAGTCTAGAAATACATATTCCTTTGGTGCTGCCATTTAAGAGTGCGGCTTTGTCGCCACTGCGGTATCGTGATCACGGGTAAGAATTTAAACATAATTGTTTGACAGAGGACAATAACATAGTATCTGTGACATATATAACGTATCCACTAGCCTCAAAGATAGTCAATGAAACACATGCCTAGCTTAGACAGATCGGTTTGATCACATCTCTCTCAGTATGAATTTACTCAGCAGACGTCTATCATAGTTTTGTAACCTTAGTCTGCTGTCTGCTTAGCCGAGGGGCGTGGGTTCGATCCCACCCAGGGCAAACATTCGTGTGATGAATGTCTGGGTGTCAAATATCTACGTATATGTATTTTAACATATATAAATATTTTATCAGTGTGGTGTGTGAATTGTCCATGAATTTATATCCAAAAGAAAAAGTGTGTAGATTAAAAAGCTAAAGCAAGTTCAAAATACATAGTTTACAAACATACATAATTTTGATACAGGTTACAAAAAGTTCAATAGGTACTTTCTTTTACAGAAACCTTTCACCAAACGCCGGAGAAACCATGTTAAGCCTAGCAACATAGTTGGGCGGCAGACCAACGGGGGTGGGGGCAGGAAGGACAAGTATTATTTTCTTACCTGTACTAGGGGCAGTAGAAACAAAATTGTATTATTTGATTCAACAATAAGGAAGAAGGATAATGCTACAATTAAATAAAAATGTTTTTATATGAGCAATGCTATTAATTTTCAATAATGTGTAAGTAAATAAAAGACTTGTATACCATGAACTTACTTTTTTTAATTAATATTATGTATACGAGCAATAATTTATAGTATAGAAATTAGAAGCCGCTGCGCCATAAAATTTGCACCAAGCTTCTTCGATGCAATCCCTTTTTGCAAAGCCAGACCATTGTTGCGACGAGCTTGTAACTCGGGAGCAGCTCCCAAGCCTAGAAATAAAAATCTGTTAAAATATTATGTAGGTAACATACAGAGTTAAAACCACTCGGTGGACCGATGACCTGGTGAAGGTCGCGGGAAGCCGCTGGATGCGGGCAGCGCAGAACCGGTCGTCATACAGAGTTTAACAAAATTGGTACAGGATCTTACATCAATTAAATGGTATATGATAGTATTTGTTGTTAAAGCTGCAATAAAAATACATAATCTGTGAAAATTTAAACGGTCTAGCTATCACAGTTCATGAAATATAGCTTGGTGACGGACAGACAGTGAAGTCTTAATAATAGGGTCCCGTTTTTACCCTTTGGGTATGGAACCCTAAAAAGTATGTATCGCTCGGTTGATCTCTTTTGTTTGCAATTTGAATAGGCATATTTGTCATAGTTGTGTAGTAGTAAGGAATCTTCGGAGCGCGAGTCCGACTCGCACTTGACTGGTAAAATTTATACCTATTATAAAAACTTTTTATCATTTATCAGAAGCCGGGTCATTCCTTTCCCTCTAATATGGTGAACTGGCCTACGCTGATCAGAGGCATTAAAATTTTAATGTATATCTTCTCATGTCATATTGTCTTCATTTGTTTTACATTAATGATTTTACTTAGACATTATTAACTAATGATTATGTTTGTTTTTATGTAATTACTATTTTATGACCATCAGAAAGAGTGTACTTTGTATCTATTTTGAATAAACATTTGGAAATTTTAAAATTTGTGTTACTTGTCTCAATAATCATCATCATCATATCAGCCGAAGGAAGTCCACTGCTGGACATAGGCCTCCCCCAAGGATCTCCACGACGACCGGTTCTGCGCTGCCCGCATCCAGCAGCTTCCCGCGACCTTTACCAGGTCATCGGTCCACCGAGTGGGAGGCCTGCCTACAATACGCTTTCCGGTGCGTGGTCGCCACTCGAGAACTTTACTGCCCCAACGGCCATCTGTTCTACGAGCAATGTGCCCCGCCCACTGCCACTTAAGTTTAGCAATTCTGAGAGCTATGTCGGTTACTTTGGTTCTCTTACGGATCTCCTCGTTTCTTATTCGATCACGCAGAGAAACTCCGAGCATACAGACCTAAAATTCAATTGTCTCAATAATACAGACCTAAAATTCGATTATGACATACCCACCTAGTTATCTTTTACTATTTAACAAGATTCCAGTCAGTAAGTAGGTACACATACAATATTATAAATATTTTGGTAGATGTATCGGAAGGAAATTATTAGTCATTTTTGAGACTGGTAGTCTGTTGGTAATCTAACTGTAATTTTGACTCTTACCTAAGAGATGCACCAGTACACCAGCAGTGGTTGAGACATGTTGCAGATGTGGGTGAAGAGGGTTACCCTCCCACACCTTGGAATCATGCATTGATCCTGTGGGTGACTTGAATCAACCGCCAATATTTGCATGTTTGCATCACATATCTGCAAAAATACAAACATTTAACTTTACTGACCTTAACAAAGTACTACCTACCTACTCAATAACATCAGTATAATTACCTAATTATGAATGTTTATAAGGTAAGACATACTTACTATCATACAATTCAAGGAATGGTAACCTTTTCTATTAAAGTACCTCTCTTCGTGGAGGTTTGGGCGAATGATGGCCACATGTGTGCCATCAATGCAACCTACCACTCCTGGGATTCCATACTTTGAGTAGAAACTGTAAATATAAATAAAACAAATAGATACCTAGTAAAGCCATGTTGAAGCCATGTTTGTAAATCCACACAAAGGGTTCCGCATCATCATATTAGATGGCACTAGTTCAAAGGGTTCTGTACCGTCATACTAGATGGTGCTAGTTTCTTCATGTTTAAAATTTTTGTATGGAGACCACCCTTATTTTATCACTTTTTCTAATCTTTAGTATTTGTTGTTATAGTGGCAATAGATATACATCATCTGTGAAAATTTCAACTGTCTTACCTATCATGGCTCATGAAATACAACCTGGTGACAGATGGACGGACAGACAGCAAAGTCTTAGTAATAGGGTCCCATTTTTACCCTTTAGGTACAGAACCCTAAAAAGACTTAAATATGATACAGTTGTGCGTACTTGAATTGCAGTACCCACTGCAAATGCAAAACACCACTGCCATGTATTGTTAACTGCATCATGCATGATAAGATGCCGTTGTATCTTGAGATTAAATTATCACTTGTTATAACAAATGTTATGAATGAAAAGGAATTATATGAGAGAATATCTCCAAAAAATGATATAGCACAGATAAAAATAATATTTATTATTTTATCTGTGTGATGCATTTTTCTATTAGGTATAGGTAGGTAAGTATGTGAAATCAGATGATATAGTAAAATTCATACTCTTCCTTGACCATGTCTGGTTCTATCCGTGTCAATGGAAATACAGTGTACTTATTGAGTACATCAGGGTTGTTGAATGCAGCGACTACTTCCTCTATGGCCCTCGACACTGCCGGCTGAGATAAGGAGTGAACCTTAACATCTCCTACCATTGTCTGGTAGGAGCCGACGGCAAAGAAGGCAAAGGCTACCAACACCAAGGGAAATAAGTCTGGTTAAAAATAGCATTTTCGAAAATAGAAGTAAGGTTACATAACCTAAAAATGAATAAAAAACATAGTAAGTACTTATTTTACCAACCTTCGTATCCACGTCTATTCCATCTGACCGACGTTTTATTGGAATATGAGGCCTCAAATCCTCAATCAGATCACGAGCAAGAGCCTTAGTTAATCTGTAAGTCTTGGTAAACTTGTGATTTGAGAGTCCCAATCCCACATACTCTCTTCTCATCCTTTTATTTCGCTCGCGGACGCTCCCTCGGTCCACCTGGTACGCATTTTCAAGCAATTCCATATAAGCTCCAAACATTTTTAACACAATACACGAGAAATCGATGTGAAAAAGTAGGTTGCAAGCAACTTTTTGTCGTCTGAACTTGGTCTGAACATTATGTAAATTTTTGACGTTTAAAGCGCGCTCAATTTGCTGTCAAACTTTAGCAGAATACCCATTCGGACACATTACGATGATGACGTCACGTACATTTGCTTAGCAGAATGCGAAACTGTGCACCGATAGCGCTTAGCGTATACTGGTATTAACGATTTCGTAATGTTGGAACTGTTGCCATTTTTGTTTAGTGGAATACCGATTGACCGAAAACACTGAGTTTTATAATAGGTTTAGTTGTGAAATGTGAAAATTACATTAGCAGAATTGGGTCCCAGGTCACGTGTCCTGACGCGAGTTTAACATTTTTTACCCATTACAAAAAAAGTGCACAACGCCGCTAAAGAAGTTTTCACTTTGTTTTCAGGATTTGTGGTAGACGCATTCGTAGTTTTATTTTGTTGTTTTTTCATTGTTTTCTGCTAGGATTTTGTTTAAGAAGTGGTGCATTTTGGAGAAAATCGTCTAGTGCACGTGAGCAATGTGGAGAACAAGAAAATGAAAAGAAAGGGGGACGTGAGAGAGAACCCAACTTGCTCTGGGTGCAGTTTTATAGATGCCCTACAGCAACTGGGTGTTCCACCTCAGAATCTAGCTGCTGCAAATGCTGTCAAGAACTTCAGAGAAGATTTGTAATACACCGGCACTAGCAATACAAATCAAAAAGCTAAAGGAAGCCTAAACACGTCAGACCTGGCTGTATGGTCTTAGTCACCTTTGCCTTTTCCGGGCTTTTTGTAAGCCGGAAAGAAGAATCCAAAAACAAAAAAAACAAAATATGAACGTTTATTAAAATTTATTTGGGCGTGTTTATTTTTTGTTTTAGTCTTGTATTTTTTTCTTGTATGATATGATATAATAATGACTGATAAATCAAAGACTAGTCTATTTGCATTAGGTTTTTTTGGCGTTGCGACATTTTTTGTAATCATTGCTTTTGTCAGTCCATATTGGCTAGTGACTGATGGTAAACTGCCTCATCCGAAATTTATCAAGATTGGTAAGATGTTTTGTTTTTAAATAAAAACTCTTATTTGTTACAAATAAAAAAAATAATGTTACACTCAATCTTAATTACTTTGCCATGACCTAGAGGCTAAATACAAAACGGAATTCCATACTTTTCATAATGTACCTAGCCTATCTGCCATTCTACTATTCATTCTTATAATTCCAGGGTTATGGGAAGTGTGTTTCAATGGATTTGAGGAGGTTCACCACTGGTACGACACAGTGTTCAAGGGCTGCTGGTGGATCTTTGAGGAGGAGTACTATATCATACACGACATACTTCTCCCCGGCTTCTTCGTCGCCACTCAGTTCTTCTTCACTGTAACTTTCCTGTGCGTGCTGATTTCACTGTTCTTGTCGTTTCTGTTCTGGAGGAAGGACAAAGATGACGAACACTATGTTACTCTTCTGATTACTCTTGGCACAGTACTGAGTATGGGAGGTAAGTTTGATAAAGTTTAAATCAAGTTTGATTCTGCATTCAACCACAGATCCAAGAAAGGGTCATGACGCTCCCCTCCCATCTGGGCCTTTGTCAACCACTTGTTAAGTCATCCAACCAACTAGTCCAGGTGGCTGTTGTAAGGTTACTTACCCTATAGAGTTACAGGAAAATACCAAATTCCACAAAAAGTAGACCTAAAATGAGCTGGAAAAACTTTGGTCTGCCGAGGCTCAGCTTAGGGGGTCTGTGGCAGTGAAAAATTATGGTACCTACTACGGAACATCATTTTACCTCATGTTATTACTGAACGAAACCTTTTTGTTGGACAAAGTGTCAATTAGTAAGGTCTAAAAAATCATGTCCGCCGAGTGCGGTGTTGGAGGTTTTTATAGTCCAACCATTTTAGGGGGTCACATTGGGAGGCCAATTTTACCTCCTCGAGTTACAGGATGAAACCACATCCTCGTAGTTAAAGTGATGCTCTTCAAATATTAATTGGTCTGCCAATTCGCAACCTGGTACTTTTTGCAGTCCAATTTATGTATATACTAGCTGAGGTACCCGGCTTCCCTCAGGGAATTGATATTAGATTGTGTGATAGTTAGAATTAAAGGATAAACTTTAAAATATAAAAGGTAACTTTTTTTATTGATTATATTTTAACTACAGTAGAAAGCCAATTATCCGAATGCCAATCAACTGAATTGCTAATTATCTGAATCGGTCCTAAGAGTAATATAAAAAATTAAAACCAAGTAATTTTTGTTTTGTTGTTACAAGTTGGAACCTACGTCACAACTTACTCTGTTCAAGTGAGCGTTATTGTAGAACTGTGTTAAACTTAATGAAGTTTATTCTATGTGTGACAGTTTGTTTTTCTTTATTACCAGTCTATGTCCGTTTATCCGAATCGACCCTGGTCCCAATTAATGGATAATCGGTGTTCTACTGTATGTACAATACTTTATTTTCATGGATGGCTTGCGTTTGCCGTCTTTTATTATAAAATTGTTTCGCAATTCTGGATTATTCAAATCAATCATTCCTTTGTTCTTCGGTTTCTTTGCTTCTCACGGTACTAATACTCGTTTATTGGGGACGTAAACATCATCATCATCATATCAGCCAAAAATCGTCCACAGCTGGACAAAGGCCTACCCCAAGGATTTCCACGACGACCGGTCCTGCGCTGCCCGCATCCATCGGCTTCCCCGATCTTCACCAGGTCATTGGTCCACCGCGTGGCATCTGCCGGGGATTCTTCACACCCCCCACCCCGCCGTTACCATGACTGCTACCGGACGTAACCATGCTTCGCCCAATTCAACTGTTTCATTTTTTTGCTGTTTTGCTTCAGAACTGGCAAGATCTCCCACTCTTTTACATTTAGGCATGGCATAGAATATAAATCAAATGTTTTTATTTCGAAATACACTAAGTACACTTAAAACACTTCACACTTTATATTCAGAAACTGAATCACTTTGGTTAGTTACACTTCACTGTTTGTTTTTATTTATTTGCTGCACTTCACTGCTTTATATACCCCTACCAATGGGTACCCACACCCATAAAACAAGACTTCGATGTATCACAATGATCTGGGATGTTCGAGGATTGTTCCTGAACGTTAAAACCCATAATGGATCTTGCTTTATATACCTTTACCATACCAATAGGTTCGAATGGTCTACAATGTTCCAGTACCTTCGAGTGTTCTGGAAGTTTCCACAATGATCTAGGATGTTCTCAAATATTCCAGACTATTTCCAGAATGCCCCAAGATGTTACCAAATGTTCGAAACCACGACTGATCTTGCTTTATGTACCCCTACCAATAGATACAAAAAAACGGTAATTTAAAAAACTAAAAAACCCGACTGTATTTCTGTGTAATTCGGAAATGAAAAACCCTAAAACAAGAAAGTCGTCATACCCGATTGCACTTAACTTAAGAAAAATTGTAGCAGTCGGGACCCATTCTAGAAATGGAGGCATAGTGAATTGAGAGCACATACCTATATTACATTGCAGATTACTCCAATATACTGACTAGACGGCTGACTTTCTAGAATGGGTCCTGACTGCTACAATTTTTCTTAAGTTAAGTGCAATCGGGTATGACGACTTTCTTGTTTTAGGGTTTTTCATTTCCGAATTACACAGAAACGCAGTCGGGTTTTTTAGTTTTTTAAATTACCGTTTTTTATTTCATTAATTTTTTAGTTTTATTATTGAATGAGTTTGTATAGTAATCTATATACACATGATACACATTAAGATTACGCAGATTATTAACTTATCAGTTGATAGAATAATATTCTCGTAAACGTTGAAACTCTTTAAAAGAATTCTGATTGTGTGGCCGATTCAAAAGTTTTTTTAGGATCAAGTGTACAGATGACCAGTCCAGCTAATGTTTTAACTCGACTAAGAGCTACATATGCTTGACTTTTAGCAAATATATGTGAGCCGAGGTCCATCAAGTGTCAAATCGATTGTAGAACCCTGAAGTTTGTGGACAGTTATAGCCCAACTTAGGAATAAGGGCAACATCCTGCGTTCAATTTTTCCTTGTCCTCGAAGTGCGTCAAAATCAATCGTACATGGTTAAATCCGTATACGAACTCCTGGTTGATAATTTTTTTATTGTGCGGTCATCAACAAATACCGGATGCTGTAATTCTCCGGAAAATCTGCTATTTTGTTTTTTTATATTTTGATATACCCAGTGTCATTCTCACAGTAAAAACGTATCTAACGACAACCCTCAAGCTATAATTCATCGCGCCGTTCAGGCTGCAGAGCGTGCCAAACATTTGAATTTGGCGCCAAAAATCCGCCATTTTGTTTTTTTTTATATAGTGTCACTCACACAGTAAATACGTATCTAACGACACCCCTCAAACTAAAATCTATCGAACCGTTCAGGCTACAGTGCGTGCCTAACATTGGAATTTGGCGCCAAAAATCCGCCATTTTGTTTTTTTTATTTTGATATACCCAGTGTCATTCTCACAGTAAAAACGTATCTAACGACAACCCTCAAGCTAAAATTCATCGCGCCGTTCAGGCTGCAGAGCGTGTCAAACATGCGAATTTGGCGCCAAAAATCCGCCATTTTGTTTTTTTTATTTTGATATACCCAGTGTCACTCACAGTAAATACAAATCTAACGACACCTCTCAAGCCAAAATCCATCCAGCCGTTCAGGCTGCAGAGCGTGCCAAACAATTATACATACATACATACATACTCTCCAAAAACATAACCCTCCTTCTGGCGCAGTCGGGTAAAAATGGCTTGAAATGGTCCACAATTTCACAGAATATTCCACAACATTCGAGTGTTCTGGAATGTTCCACAATGATCTGGGATGTTCCTGAACATTCCAGACTATTCCCAATCATTCCAGAATGTGTCAGAATGTTCCAAAACTTTCGAACCTATGACAGATCTTGCTTTATATATCCTCCTCAGCCGATTTCGGCCATGGCGACTGCTTACTACTCCTAGGCCAGGTTGTGACGTTCGTGCGCCCTAATGTGGCTAACATAGCCGATCTTAGCGGCAAATTCCCGCGCACAGTGGGGGCACGTGAGAACGCCGTTCACAAAGTTGTAGTTTATAGCCGATGGTGGTCGGGCTTTTATTTCGTCGCGTTTGTTGTCTAAGGCTATCCTGCGACGGTCTTCGAAAGAGTCGGTTTTTTTCTTTACCAAATGTCGCCATTCGGGGCGCTGTGCCGCCAGTGCCTCCCATTGCGGGGGTTCAATGTCGCATCCTTTCAGATGCCTTTTCAGGACATCTTTATATCTGAGTAGCTGGCCGCCATGCTTGCGCTTGCCCTCCTGCATCTCAGAGTAAAAGATGCGTTTTGCCAGTCGTTTGTCCGCCATTCGTGATACATGCCCGCACCATCGAAGCTGTCGCCGCATTAAATAAGCCTCAATGCCACCAACATTGGCTCGACGCAGTACCTCGGTGTTTCGTACACGGTCAGACCATCGGATGTTCATTATATTGCGCAAGCATCTAAGGTGAAATTGGTCTAACGTGCGTATATGGTGGCGGTACAAACACCACGTCTCAGAGGAGTATAGAAGATTTGGCAGCACAACTGCCATGTAAGCGGATATCTTTGTGGCTAGTTTCAGGTCATGTGAGCAGAAAACCTTAGAACTTAGTTTACCGAATGTTACAGCAGCAGCAGCAATTCTACTATTGATTTCAGCATCAAGGTCGCACTTAGCTGAAAGTGTGCTCCCCAGATAACGGAATTTTTCCACCTGTTTTAGTACGTCCTCACCAATCCGTATGGTCAGTGTCTCGTGACCTTGAATGTCCAGGAACATTACTTCGGTCTTTTTGACACTGATCTTCAGGCCAAAATTGCAGCATGACTGGTGAAAAACGGACATCAACTGCTGCAGGCCGTCTGGAGATTCTGCCACAAAGCATAAGTCGTCCGCATATAAGATCTCAGTGATCAAGGCGTACGAAACTTTGGTGTGGGCCTTAAATCTAGCCAGGTTAAAGAGTTTGCCGTCAGTACGGAAACGGATGCGGACTCCTTCAGTAGAGTTCTGCAGGACCTCCCGAACTACTGCAGCAAAATATAGAGCGAACAGTGTTGGTGCAAGTACACAACCTTGTTTCACCCCACAGGTAACGGGAAAGAAACTCGACTGTTCGCCATCGACTGCGACACAGCACTGCATATCGTCATGCAGCAGTCTCAGAAGTCGTACGAACTTCTCTGTGCATCCCAATTTCGTAAGAACAAGCCAGAGGGCTTCACGATTCACACTGTCAAAGGCTTTCTCCAGATCAACAAAGCAGAGATACAGCTTTTGACCCTGTTCTCTGCTTTTTTCCATTAGTTGACGCACTGAGAAAATTGCCTCACAGGTGCCTCGATCAGGTCGGAAACCAAACTGGGTTTCTGGCAGAAGTTGTTCGGAGATAGTCTGAAGGCGGTTTAAGAGAACTCTAGCTAAGACCTTACCAGGGGCTGATAAGAGCGAAATACCACGATACGAGTTGCAATCCGAACGGTCCCCCTTGTTTTTATATAGGGCGCAGATGCGGGAAATTTTGAAGTCAGGAGGGATATGCTCTTCCTCCCACATTCGGACGAAACATTCCCAGATAGCGAAATGCAGCTCTTTACCACCGTATTTAAGCAGCTCTCCCGGTATGCAGTCTATACCAACCGCACGCTCATTTTTTTGTTGTTTTATGGCGAGGATAACCTCGTCACATGTGAGCGGCTCATCCAGCTCATTAGCAATTGGGTATTGAGGTATGGAGCTAATGTGTTGTAAATCAGCTGCACGATCTACATTGAGCAGATTGTTAAAGTGTTCTGCCCATCTTTTGAGTACGTCCTCCCTGCTTTTTAGAAGGTGTTCCCCATCACTAGACTTATATAACTCTACTAATAGGTAGCTCCACGCATACAAAAAAAGTTTTGAATGGTCCATAATGTTCCAGATATTCCACAACATACAAGTGTTCTGGAACGTTCCACAATGATCTGGGTTGTTCCCGAATATTCCCGAACATTCCACAACATTTCTGTATGTTCCGGGATGTTCCCGAACGTTCGAACCCACGACGGATAACTCCTACCAATGGGTAGCCCCACTCACACAAAAAGGCTTCGAATAAAATGTTCCAGTACCTTCGAGTGTTCTGGAAGTTTCCACAATGATCTAGGATGTTCTCAAACATTCCAGACTATTTCCAGAATGCCCCAAGATGTTACCAAATGTTCGAAACCACGACTGATCTTGCTTTATGTACCCCTACCAATAGATACAAAGTTCTGTTGTCAAACGTTTACCAATTGTGCATAAAAAAATAGAAAAAAAAAAGAATAGGCAACATGCAATATTTTTATTTTTGCTTTCATTTTAAAGAACTCCATGCAGAATAAACCAGGAGTATATTAAAAAAATTAAAAAAAAACTTGTTTTTTTAATTTTAAATGCGGTTTTAAAGTAACCGTTTAAATTTGCGCGCGCAAACGGACGTATAGTTCCGATGACGTCACTCCTGTCTGTTGGTCAGACCAAAGAGAATATAATGCATTACAATTACAATAAATTACAATGTATTATATTCTCTTTGGTCTGAGTGACAGACAGGAGTGACGTCATCGGAACTATACGTCCGTTTGCGCGCGCAAATTTAAACGGTTACTTTAAAACCGCATTTAAAATTAAAAAAGAAAATTAAAACAAGTTTTTTTTATTTTTTTTATATACTCCTGGTTTATTCTGCATGGAGTTCTTTAAAATGAAAGCAAAAATAAAAATATTGCATGTTGCCTAACTGTTTCAGAACACTTCTCAACATTTGAGAGTGTTCTGAAATGATCCACAACAATCTGGGATTTTGTTGGGGAATGATTTAAATACTCTCAAATGTTCTGGGCTGTCCTAAGAAATTTCTAGAGGGTGAAAATTTCAGTCATTTTATATTCAAAAGCACGCCCTTCAGGTAAAAACGGGAACCTGCTTCATGGATGGGGAATAGAAGGCTACCATAACATATAACTTCCCTGAATGTACTGTGACTCATTTCTAAGTTTTAGCAGCACGCACATTGTACACTTTTTTTTATAATATACTAACTGTCCGGGCGAACTTCGTGTCACCTTACACTACACACTACACCACCCTTCCCTACCCTACACTACACTACCCTATCCTACACATATATAAAAATGAATCCCTACTTCCCTTGGTCACGGCATCACGCGTGAACGGCCGATTTCGCTAATTCTGTTTTTGTCGATTTTTTTACTGTCAGGAGAAGGTTCTTATGTAGAGTAGGGTAGGGTAGGGTAGGATAGTGTAGTATAGTTTAGTGTAGTGTAGTGTAGTGTAGTGTAGGGTAGGGTAGGGTAGTGTAATGGTAGGGTAGGGTAGTGTAGTGTAGGGTACCCTACCCTACCCTATCCTACACTACCCTACCCTAACTACACTACACCTACACTACAGTAGACAGGGTACACTACACTACCCTACCCTATCTACACTACACTACCCTATCCTACACTAAACTACACAACCCAACCCTACACTAAACCCAACCCTACACTACACCTAAACCTACACTACACTACCCTACCCTAGCCTAAAACCAATAATTTTTTGACTGCAATTTTTTTTATTGAGGACCATCATATTTTAATACTTATTATCCTATTTCCGACGAAGACAAATGCAAAAACACAAAAATCATAAAAATTGATCCAGCCGTTCTTGAGTTATAAATGGTGTAACTAACTCGACTTTCTTTTATATATAGAAATACTTATTATCCTATTCCTAAAGAAGACTAATGCAAAAACACAAAAATCATAAAAATTGGTCCAGCCATTCTTGAGTTATAAAATATGGTGTAACTAACACGAATTTCTTTTATATTTACAGATATTGATTAAAAGAATTTGTTGTTTAATGCGAGTCCATCCAGCCATTCTATCCAACTGGTTTGCTATAATTTTATATTTACAGATATTGATTAAAAGAATTTGTTGTTTAATGCGAGTCCATCCAGCCATTCTATCCAACTGGTTTGCTATAATTTTATATTTACAGATATTGATTAAAAGAATTTGTTGTTTAATGCGAGTCCATCCAGCCATTCTATCCAACTGGTTTGCTATAATTTTATATTTACAGATATTGATTAAAAGAATTTGTTGTTTAATGCGAGTCCATCCAGCCATTCTATCCAACTGGTTTGCTATAATTTTATATTTACAGATATTGATTAAAAGAATTTGTTGTTTAATGCGAGTCCATCCAGCCATTCTATCCAACTGGTTTGCTATAATTTTATATTTACAGATATTGATTAAAAGAATTTGTTGTTTAATGCGAGTCCATCCAGCCATTCTATCCAACTGGTTTGCTATAATTTTATATTTACAGATATTGATTAAAAGAATTTGTTGTTTAATGCGAGTCCATCCAGCCATTCTATCCAACTGGTTTGCTATAATTTTATATTTACAGATATTGATTAAAAGAATTTGTTGTTTAATGCGAGTCCATCCAGCCATTCTATCCAACTGGTTTGCTATAATTTTATATTTACAGATATTGATTAAAAGAATTTGTTGTTTAATGCGAGTCCATCCAGCCATTCTATCCAACTGGTTTGCTATAATTTTATATTTACAGATATTGATTAAAAGAATTTGTTGTTTAATGCGAGTCCATCCAGCCATTCTATCCAACTGGTTTGCTATAATTTTATATTTATAGATATTGATTAAAAGAATTTGTTGTTTAATGCGAGTCCATCCAGCCATTCTATCCAACTGGTTTGCTATAATTTTATATTTACAGATATTGATTAAAAGAATTTGTTGTTTAATGCGAGTCCATCCAGCCATTCTATCCAACTGGTTTGCTATAATTTTATATTTACAGATATTGATTAAAAGAATTTGTTGTTTAATGCGAGTCCATCCAGCCATTCTATCCAACTGGTTTGCTATAATTTTATATTTACAGATATTGATTAAAAGAATTTGTTGTTGAATGCGAGTCCATCCAGCCATTCTATCCAACTGGTTTGCTATAATTTTATATTTACAGATATTGATTAAAAGAATTTGTTGTTGAATGCGAGTCCATCCAGCCATTCTATCCAACTGGTTTGCTATAATTTTATATTTACAGATATTGATTAAAAGAATTTGTTGTTGAATGCGAGTCCATCCAGCCATTCTATCCAACTGGTTTGCTATAATTTTATATTTACAGATATTGATTAAAAGAATTTGTTGTTGAATGCGAGTCCATCCAGCCATTCTATCCAACTGGTTTGCTATAATTTTATATTTACAGATATTGATTAAAAGAATTTGTTGTTGAATGCGAGTCCATCCAGCCATTCTATCCAACTGGTTTGCTATAATTTTATATTTACAGATATTGATTAAAAGAATTTGTTGTTGAATGCGAGTCCATCCAGCCATTCTATCCAACTGGTTTGCTATAATTTTATATTTACAGATATTGATTAAAAGAATTTGTTGTTGAATGCGAGTCCATCCAGCCATTCTATCCAACTGGTTTGCTATAATTTTATATTTACAGATATTGATTAAAAGAATTTGTTGTTGAATGCGAGTCCATCCAGCCATTCTATCCAACTGGTTTGCTATAATTTTATATTTACAGATATTGATTAAAAGAATTTGTTGTTGAATGCGAGTCCATCCAGCCATTCTATCCAACTGGTTTGCTATAATTTTATATTTACAGATATTGATTAAAAGAATTTGTTGTTGAATGCGAGTCCATCCAGCCATTCTATCCAACTGGTTTGCTATAATTTTATATTTACAGATATTGATTAAAAGAATTTGTTGTTGAATGCGAGTCCATCCAGCCATTCTATCCAACTGGTTTGCTATAATTTTATTAAAACAACCGATTTGCTTATTTTTAGGGTTCCGTACACCCAACAGGTGATCAACGGGACCCTATTACTAAACCTTCGCTGTGTCACTGACTGTCAGCGGGCTGTATTTCATGAACCATAATAGGTAAACAGTTAAAATTTTGATAGATTGTGTATTTCTATTGCCGCTTTAACAACAAATACTAAAAATTAGAAAAAGCCAAAAAACAAGGCGGGACTCCATACAAAAAACGTGGTTTTATAGGTCTTAGAAGTATTTTTGATTTAGCTCTATCTTAAAAACGGTAATACATACAAGCGTGAAACTTGGTGTGATTATATTACTAATACTGAAGTAAATAATAAAAATTGGCCAAGTGTGAGTCGTACTCGCTCTAAGACGTCCGAACTGAATGACAAACAAAGCATATTTTTGTTGCTAGCGTTGATGTCTTTTCTTTGTAATGTCAATAGGTATCATAGTTATTATACTATGTAGTTGTGTGGAGGTGTGGTGGTACGGAACCCTCGGAGTGCTAGTCTGACTCGCACATGGCCGATTTTTATAACCGAAATGTATTGATGAACAGATGTGTCATCCATCAAGGATTGGAAATCACCTAACTTTTACCCTTCTTAATACATTTAAATAATATGAAATGTAGTAAGAGTCCGACCGGCCATTCTATTACATCGAATTGCTTATTTTTTTTCTAAAAGAAAGGTATTTAGAAGAAGATAGAAGAAGAAGATGATTAGAAAAAGATTTATGCATAGAAGATTTGTCATCAACATCAAGCATTGATAATCACCTAATTTTCGCCTTTCTTAAGTTGTACCCCAATGCGATTTTCATAGCTTTCTTTCTCAATATCTCCAGTTCTAGTGGAGGTAGAAGTGGTTCTGTCTAAGAACACCCGCTGGAACAAGCTCTTGGAAATCCTCCCGCCTTTGTCCAGCCGTGGACGTCTTTCGGGTGTTATGATGATGCTGATAAAAGCAAAGAAGCAACGAAGAAACAATAATGTAGGACATGGAAAATACAAATTACAGTCAAATAATATGAGGAGGACCCGTGGTGCTCGGCAGTATTTATATTATTAACATCGATCGGTGCGCGATGGACGAGCCAACCCGCAATCGGTGTTCGAGAATGTGCGCGTCATCAGACCTAGCTTTTCTCTAATTTAAACAATTTATGGGCAAGAATAAATAAAAGACCTTGTTCCAGCGAGTGTTGTTAGACCAAAACGAACCGCGTACTTAAATTAGAACTGAAGATATTAAAAAAGAAAACTACGAAAATCACGTTTGGATATAACTTGAGAAGGGCAAAAGTTAGGTGATTTTCAATGCTTGATGACAAATCTATGCCTTTCATTTAAAAAAAAGCTATTCTATGAAATGGAACGGTTGGACGGACTCTTATTAGAAATAGTATATTTTTTAAATATATGTTTAGAGAAGGGCGAAAGTTGAGTGATTTCCAATACTTGATGTGATGATGGACATCTCTAAACTCTTTTTTTCCTTACTTGTCTTATGTTGTCAACAAACACCGCTCGAACAAAAAACACCACTTTCCGAATACACCATACACATTATGAGACTAAAAAACATTGTAAATGGTAACTGCGATGTGGACGTATGAATTAACACTGAAAACTGCTATTAATTTATACATTTTTTAACACTTTTTCCATAAAATTGCGTAATTGATAAAGGATTTTGTCACAGATTAAAAATCGACATGATTGTTTTGTTGCTTTGGTGTAGAGATGGGATGAAGTGAATGACTGAATGAATGATTTTGAACTGTTGTTGCGAGCTAAAAATTAGGTCATCTTTGATACTTTTTAAACATTTTATTACATTAAGTTTAGTAATTTTTATTTTATTACTCTAGACAGCTAGGGAAATAGAAAAATGACGGAAATAGAAGCTTTTTAAACTCTTGACTATATATTTTTTATTAAATTAACCACCTCCGTAGCTCAGAGGCAAAGTTCACTGGCATTACACAGGAGGTCGCGGGTTCGATTCCCGGCGGGGTCAATTGTAAGACTCGGTTTGGTTGGTGGTAGGGCATTTTCTAAGCCCGCCTGGCTAGCTACCACCATCTTATCTAAGTCTTGCCGCCAAATATCAATGTTGATATCATTGGTGTGTTCCGGCATGAAGATAAGATAGCCAGTTCCCCATTGCGTTGGGGAATCTTGGTATGCCCGCTTCCATTTTCGGCAACGTCGTCACTTACCACCAGGTGAGATGTTGTCAAGGGTTTACCAATTGTTAATAAAAAAAAAAATCTTTGATAGTTTTTATTCAAAGTTTAGCAAATTTAATTACTCGCATCAGCTAGAGAAATAAAAAATCACAGAAACACTATTTATTTATAGTCTATAAAATTGGCAAAAATCTGCCATCCGCGGAAGTGTAATTATCTAGCAGTAGACGTCTCACGGCTGATTTACATTATTGGCGATGCAAAGATTATCCGCGCTCCTCTAGCGGCGAAATGAAGAAGTTTCTAAGAACGACACTTTGCTTTAAGTTGAGGATAAGGTGAGGTTAATTTTGGACATAATCAGATGGCTCACGATTACATTCAGAAACGTGTTAATAATAAAAACAGAAAAACGAAATATTGTTGCGTTCCTCAATTTAGTACTTACGGAGATTCGGGAATAAGTTTTCATTTGTTTCCAAAATACAAAATTATCAGGAAAAAATGGTAGACTGCTTTAAGAATAGGCAAAGCAATTTCACCAGCAATGAGAGTTTCTTCTCATCTTTTTTCAAGCTTCAAACTTTTTTCCAAACAGTAAATATAATTATGTTTTAATTATTTTATTGTACTTATATTCACATGTATTTTATGTTATTTATTTAGTTTAGGCTTAGGCGAGTTTCTCGTCGGATAACGAGATTATGTTCCAGATTCTAAAAAACAGAAGTTGTTTTCTAAATAATGTCGTACTGTCTCAGAATATTCCTAAGACCCTATTACTGAGACTTCGCTGTCCGTCTGTCTGTCCGTCCGTCCGTCTGTCACCAGGCTGTATTTCATGAACTGTGATAGCTAGACAGTTGAATTTTTCACAGATGATGTATATCTGTAAATACTTAAAAAAACAGAATAAAATAAATATTTAAGGGGATTCCCATGTAACAAAGGTGATTTTTGGAGTTTACTCCTTAAGAATCGATTTTCATATATAAGGCCGGGGTATGAAATATATGGGAGTAAAATCAAACTACGATGTCACGCGATGATACCCGAAGTTATGACGTAGGCATCCGCTATGAAAGGATTTTGGGAAATTCTCACGGGAACCGCAAAAATCGGGATCTGCGCGGGCGAAGCTGCGGGCATCCACTAGTTTTTTTTTATATATATAAGTACATGATATTAATGAACAATAACGAAAGCAAAAGTAGGTACGAAACCAATAAGGGGCCTACAACTTTTTTTTAAGGTCGGTACCATCACTTGAGAAAAGTATACTTAGGTACCTATCAAATGTTGTATATACGATGGTAATGGTAAGTAGGTAGTCTGTGAATTAGTTTCTTTTGGAAGTCGATTTTTTTTTCTCAATTTTTTGTTTTCTTACACTTACACTTATTAGTCCATATCTTGAAAACTACTGAATTGATTTTGATGAAACTTGCTCGGTTCCGTAAGTTAAAATAAATATAAGCCAATAAAAAGAATGGTTGTAATCTAATCAACAGCTTCGGAGAAATACTTGGACAAACATACATACATACATACACCTATGAAGATTTGTATTTCTGTTTGAAAGCCCTAACAGATTATCATGTGTGAATATCTTGCAATTCTAATAATATTACATACATACCTTCGTGTCGAATTGACAATCTCCTTTTTTTAAGTCGATTAATAAATATTCTTCAAAAAAAGAATGTTTTTTGTTTTGTACTTCAAATCAAAAGGAAAAGCAGAAACTTAAAAAGATCACTTTTGTCCATCGGTCTGTCACCTGGAAACAAACCTTTCACCTTTACTTCATTTAATCATTGAATCAACCAAGAATAAGAGTTAGTTCATCCAATGGTTCCCAACCCTAGGACACATTTGTAGATGAGATAAGACAAGTAAGAAAAAAAAACTTTTACATCATTGAATCAACCACGACTAACATTCATTTCATTCAATGGTTTCCATTCAGTTCATTCAATTGTTTCCAACCCTATGAAAAGCCATTTCCAGTGACATTGACATAGGGACGCCATATATGTTTACGAGATAAGACAAGTAAGGAAAAAAAGAGTTTATGCATCAATACCTTATATAAGGTCTAACAAAATTAGCTAAAGCTATTTTAAGGGCAAGTTCAGCAAACGAAACTGGACAACTTTTTCTTCAGCGACAAAAATGAAATCTAAGAAAAAAATCTATAACAAAAAAGATATCGTATTTAATCTGGCACTGGCCATAGTACCGTAGCAGCCCACGCGCCTCCGCTCCAATCCGTCCCGCGCAGCCTTCCTACATCCCAGCTGACGCCCGACCAATACCTATTTACACATCTCTAAGAGTATTTAGGCAGTGCACTGTCACTCGCCTATACCTACCGTTAAATGTACCTACGCTTAGTGACCCACTCGGACGGGCTCTGGCGAGTCGCGCCGCCACCGTGTGTCTTGTGTAGGTATAGATACCTCGAGATAGGTAGGTAGGTAATCATTATTATTGTGTGGCCGAACCGTGCTAAGTGGAAGATGGTGGAAGTGTTTTATGTGCTATATAGGTATTTAGGTAATAAAAAATATTAAAAAACAGATCTAATAAATCTGGCTAAGTGCGTGTCAGATCATGAACAAAGTAAGGTTCTGTAGTGATAAAAAAAAATTAGAAAAAATCTAAGTTAATTTTGCAGTTTAGATTTAAACATTTTGTAAGGAGTTGAACTTTTTCTAAATATTATAAACTGCACGTCTTAAGTAAGTCCACTATCACTCTTAAACTAAGAAAGCCTACTTAGCCGTGATAATTTTTCTTGTTAGTTCATTAAAATCAGCACTTAAAAACTTAATATTTCGTAAACTTATCATTTATTGACGTATTGACGGACATGGCGAAACTATAAAGGTTCTTAGTTTGACTACAAAACCTTAAAAATCACCGACGTACCAAAGAAACACCTAAGTTAAGTAAATTTTTACCGGTCCATTCTCTGCACACCAGGAGGTCGCGGGTTCGATTACCGGAGGGGGGTCAACTTTGTAAGAGTCGGTTTGGTTGGTGGTAGGACATTTTCTTAGCCCGTCTGGCTAGCTACCACCATCTTAAGTCTTGCCGCCAAACATCAGTGTTAACAGTATTGATGTGTTCCGCCTTGAAGATAAGATAGCCAGATCCCCATTACGTTGGGGAATCTTGGTAAGCTCATTATATCATTCTATCTTCGGCATCATCGTCACTTACCATCAGGTGAGATGATCCTAAGTGAAGGCTAATCAATTTTAGATTAAAAAAATACTGTCGGGTCGCAATCAGAACGCGACAAGTTCTAACTTGTCTAAGCGCGTCAATCAGGATGTACCACCCAGTGAGTACCGCGCATATTTTTTTTAACCAAAAAATAAAGAAAGGTATCTTCAATCTTGTAATTCATTTTAAGCTGGCGCAAGTACGATCAATTAGTACGACTGTTACTTAAACTAATCAAATAAATAAAAACCATCACTTGCAAAATTTTTATTTTCATTTTCATGAATCAACCCTAGCGCTAAAACGCCGTACAGTCGCCGCCGCGATTCGCGCGCCGCCCGTGAACGCAGTTATGACCGCTAAGTCGAGCGCCTTAATACCCATGTTTCCATGTATTGTCGAACAGTGGGAACGAGTAGGTTAATAAATGAGTAGGTATTTTCATATTATAAGGAAGTGCAGTATCTGTTACGTAGTAACTAGTATCTCATCTGTGATTTAGGTAATATGACAACATCGAAATGATAAAGCTCGCTGCATGACAATGACTGACAATCACCTGCCTACCTATGTAGGTAGGGATTCGTCCGTCTTTCCTTCTCAATAAATTTATTTACCTATCTATGTAATATGCCTTTTTTATACGTGAGCTAGATTTGTGGCTAAATTTACCTACCCTAAGTGTCATCCGTCCGACACTTAATATCTACATAATGTGACTCGTACGCAAAGAGGCTAGGGCGTACTTTTTTTAATTTTTTTATTCATAAACAATAATATTATTGTATTTGAATGTAACAGTAGGTAGTTTAAATAAAAGACCTAACATAAAACATTGATACAAGCAAGAGCAATTCAAAATACAAAACAAAGCTAACATAACAAATTAGATCGTCAAATCTTAAATGTCATTAAAATTAAAATATCAATAGTAAAATTGTCACACAGAATATCTGTAAAAAAGTAAAAATAATAGCAGTATTATAAACATTAGAATTTAAAATCGTCTACTTCATAGCAACACTTTTCCAATAGTAGCGCTTTTAGTATTTTTTTAAAAACCTTTAAATTTGTCATATGTTTAAACTCAGTAGGCAATTCATTGAAAAATTTAACAGACTGATACTGTGGGCAGTGCTCTACAACTTTCAACGTCGGATAGATAATCTTTTTTAGATCGCGTCTTCTTGTAGCCTCTCTTTTTATTTGCTCCGCTTGAGTACGGGGGAAGCCGTACCATTGAGCGGATGGCTCTTTTTTGTAAAATAAAGGCGGATTTCATGTTGTACTGCAAACTGTTTCCCCACAAGGCTATGCTATATCTGAATTTAGATTCTAAACTAAACAGTGGTAAACCGATTTTAACTGAACCTTAGTGAGTACATCTCTTAAGCAGCGCAGAGCATAACAGGCAGAACTAACTGAGTTTTCTAAAGAATCAAGCTCGGGTTTCCAATTCAGAAAATGGTCAATATGAACACCAAGAAACTTAACATTTTCTTTAACCTCTATTTGCCTCCCCTGTAGTAAGTAAGTAAGTAAGTAAAACTTTATTTGCAGAATATTGGTAATTGGTATTTGTAGCTGAACATCCAGAGTATCTTTATTTCGTGAAGTAGTTTTGAATAGCAATATGTTAGTTTTTGTGTAATTTACCTGCAATGCATTTGCTGTAAACCATTTTTGAAAATTCGTTACTGTTACGTTTACGTGATCATTCAACAAGCAGACATCGCTGCATGAAATAATTGCATTTGTGTCATAAGCAAAGTTTACTATGGAAATTTTAGAGTCGTCTTTACACATAAAGTTCATTAAGTCATTTATGAATATGTTAAATAATATTGGTCCCAGAACCGATCCCTGAGGAACACCTCTTGTAAAAGATACCTACATCCTTGCTTCTTCGGTATCCGGTGATCTTCTTGGTTGACCGTCATCTTCAGGTCGTGGCATAAAAGTACCGTACTCCTGGAGTCGCTGCAAAGCACCTAGTATTGTGTGTAGAAGGGGCTCCGGCCATGCCAATCTTGAAACATGTTCCTGGTGTGTTAGGTTGTGTTTACAAACTTCATAGCACACCGCCATGTCCAGATACTGTTGTACGGCATTTTCACTATGGAACACTTAACTTAGGTCACAATCTGTCGTAGGTAAGGCATTGAGCAATGCAACTTAATGAGTGCACGAGAGTAACTGAGAGTTTGAGATATTTTTTCCGCGCATCGCATTGCATGCCGCACAGTGGCGCACTTGTAGGTACATTTAGCGCGGAGCAAAATAGTTCAATGGCCTCAAACGCCTCAAAAGAGCCGCCTTCAATTTCAATTTCTTCTTTTTCGTAAAGTGTAAATACCTGTTAGGTTGTATTTTACTACCTACAGCTAAAATGAACTAGAATGGGAACTGTAAGGTTTTAAATAGGTAATATTAGTATTTTAAATAGATACTGATTGAGAGAACTGGATAAGGTCAACGGCCCGGCACAGCGCACAGTTTCGCTGTCGCAAGGCACGAATCCAGCGATGTAAAAAAAGACAGGGGCGTACTACACGAAAATAATATTTATTTAAGTAGGCAATAATAGAATGTAGCAATTTTTTTAGAACTTGGTATAGTCGCTGAAGAAAAAGATAAAAATAGTTTTAGCTAATTTTGATAAGCAAATCGGTTGGATAGAACGGCCCGACGGACTCGTACTACATCTTAGAGTGACAGCGGTACGCGAGCCGCTCGCTGCTCGCTGGAATGATTAACAATGCTTGAAATGATAACAAATTTAATAAGAAGAAATTGAAATTGAAGGCGGCTCTTTTGAGGCGTTTGAGGCCATTGAACTATTTTGCTCCGCGCGAAATGTACCTACAAGTGCGCCACTGTGCGGCATGCAATGCGATGCGCGGAAAAAATATCTCAAACTCTCAGTTACTCTCGTGCACTCATTAAGTTGCATTGCTCAATGCCTTACCTACGACAGATTGTGACCTAAGTTAAGTGGTTTGTCGGCGTCGGAACCAGAGTTGGAGTCGGAGGCAGAGTTGGAGTTGATAGCAGAAGTCTTAGTACACTAACAATTTCATACATACCCAATAGGTACTATGTTGGATTTTTTTGAAATAAGTGTTTCATAGTGCAGTAACTTACTTCAATAATATTAGATAAATAGGGCAATCAAACCTCTCAGTAAATAAATTAACTTTAAGCCCCTGTTTTATTTTCAATATCTTCTCTTTTTAGGTTTTTCCGGTATTATTTCGGTGGTGACATTTGGAGCTCGAGGTGATGGCAGAGATTGGATGCCGAACTGGGAACATAACGATCTGGGTTGGGCCTTCGCGCTCGGTGTAATAGGAGTCGTCTTCCTGTTCCCAGCTGGTATACTCTTCCTGGTGGAGGCCAGAGTACAAAAATACAAAAAACTACATAACATGCAAAGTCGGGAACCCTCATCCTATACCATGCAGGAAAGAAAACTTGCATATTCTGGTGGTCACACTGATATTTAATAATTCTTTAAGTTTTGGTAAAACTTGCACATTTTATACATCACTAACTTCGTAATTTGTGTGTCTTTTTATGACTATCTACCTATCTGATTAGAATTATTGTCCGTCCAATATGAGTGAAGTTGCATTTAGATACTTAGACTTAGACTAAGCTTTTAAAGTATTAAGAATTATGTTAACACTGTGAATCTCAACAAAATATAATTTTAAGTCTGATTTATAGCAAGTAAAATACATATTAGGTATTTTGCAGGTGTGTAAACTGTAATAAGTGGTTGTTATCTATATGTGGCCTTAGGCGCCTTGCTCATTAGTAGTCCATAACCATAGCCAGTGGCAGCAACAACCAAGCTAATGTAGTTGGCCGTAGTTGATAAGTGCGTGACGCGCAAATGGCTTCCATAGTTGAGCTTGGTCGTTGCCGCCACTGGCCTTGGTCGTCGCCGTCTAGTGTGCGAGATCCCTTAAATAAATAGCACAGATGGTTTCAGACTTCTGTGTTTGAATAAAATATTTAATTTATTCTGTATTATTTTTACATATATGAATATGGCAATGATTTTTCGTTTTTCACTGACTCGACAGACGGCTATTGCTGTTTTATTTACATTTTTAACAATGTGCGTTGAACTTTTATTAAAAAAAAAACCTTTTTAATAAGCTTCTTTTGCTTTATGAAAAAAATATGCTTTGGTTAAAATGGTCATTATCAACATTAAGATGTAATTAGTGCGTAATTTTGTGACCTTATTAAATCGTTAATATGTATTTTATTTTACTTTTTCAGTATGATATTTTAATTCACATTTTTATAATTAGTAATATAAATGAAATGAACAAAAAATGTCTTACTTTTTTTACAATATCTCATATTTAGCTTCAGTCTTTAGTGGACTTAATTTTAATTGTGCTGGTACAGTGTTTTGAGAGAGCAAGGCCTGGGTGGCTGCTTGGAAACCCAAGGATATGCACACTTGTTCCTCGAGCCCGGAGAGCACGCCGTGAATAAACCCACTTGTGAAGCAATCCCCCGCGCCAGATACATTTTCGACACAAGTAATTCTGTGAGCTGGATATAACTTAGCCACAATCCCCGGGGACACACACAGGTATTCCAAGTTGTGGTTTTGCTCTTGAATAGTGACGACACCCTTGGCGCCTCGTGTCACCAGTAGAAACCGAGCTACTTGTAGTACAGGTGCAGCCAGCTTTATCGTGTTATTATCTTTGGTGTGTTCATCGAGTTTCACGCTCGGATCGAGATGTGCAGCCATGGCCCTCAGTTCGGAGAGATTTGGCGAAGCGTACGTTATCTCGTAGCCGCTGTGCAGAGGCTTCGTCGCTTTTCTTTTGTCTGTTGGCTCAAAGAACACTGAAACAAGAAAGTTGAGAAAGCGATTAGTTCACGTTAGGTATGAGTATGAGCTAGGGTGTGTCCCCCCCTCTCTTAGCCGCAGCCTGAGGGAGACCATAGTGCCATAACCGTTGAACGGTGCCTGAGATCTAAGAAATTCATTAGATTAAGTATATTACATTAGATGAATATTTTTTGTACCAATGTTCTTATGCTTCTCTTTATTCTCTACCTGTCACACTACTTGGCCGGCTGTCGGTTGCCGGTAGAAGGCAGGTATCAAAAACCCGGCCAAGTGAGAGGATCTCACTCACCGTGCTCTAGCGAGGTTTATGCACCATAAGATATAAGGATCTGGCGATCCGAGCAACCATGTAAATTATAAACATATTTTTTTGTGTGAAAACGGATTTTATCAGGAATGACCATGAAGGTTATCTAGATAACCTTGGAAAGTGAAACATTAACTAATGTATTTAGTTTTAATTTAATTTTATCCAAATCGTTTGAGCCGTTTCCGAGAAATCAGTTTTATATACAGGTTTCCCATAAACCAACGTCAAACCGATGGGTTTATGGGCCAAAATATGTAAATTTCACTAAGTAAACATATTTTTTGAGGTATCGCCTGTCTATCGGTGTTCTACAGGATTCATTTCGGAGAGTGTGCCCTGGAACTTTTCGATCTCATTCCCCCCTCCATTTTATCATCGGACGACCAGGTGCGGAGGGCGATTTCCACCTTTACGCACGAAGCGTTTTTCTTCTTCGTTCATTATGCGAACGGCCAAGGGGTGGAATCCCCTGCCGTATAATTTAGGGATCTTCAAGACGAGAGTGAACAGGCACTATTTGAGCTTGCCTGTTACATCCTCGGCTGCATCAAAATTTACCATCAGGTCAGGCGCAGCCAAACGCACTCAAATTTTATACAATTCTTGAAAATCCCTAACTTAGGCCAGCACGTATTACGACTTTTTATACAATTCTTGAAAAAACCTAACTTAGGCCAGTACCTACGTATTACGAATTTTTATACAATTCTTGAAAATCCCTTACTTAGGCCAGTACCTACGTTTTACGAATTTTTATACAATTCTTCAAAATCCCTAACTTAAGCCAGTACCTACGTATTACGAATTTGTTTACAATTCTTCAAAATCCCTAACTTAAGCCAGTACCTACGTATTACGAATTTGTTTACAATTCTTCAAAATCCCTAACTTAGGCCAGTACCTACGTATTACAAATTTTTATACAATTCTTCAAAATCCCTAACTTAAGCCAGTACCTACGTATTACGAATTTGTTTACAATTCTTCAAAATCCCTAACTTAGGCCAGTACCTACGTATTACAAATTTTTATACAATTCTTGAAAATCCCTAACTTAGGACAGTATTTAAGAATGCCACATCTACAAATTTAGTTTTTATATAAGGTCTTACAAAATTAGCTGAAACTATTTTAACTGGTGCTTCTACCCATGAAACTGAACCACTTTCTCCAAGGAACGCATGCATAGTCAAATCGCAAAAAAAATGGCTCTCCCATACTAACTCGATCAGCTGATCAGCCAACTTAGTATGGGAAGTTCAATATTTTTTTTTGAGATTTGACTATGGGTTCCACGGGGAAAGTTCCAGTTAAAATAGTTTCAGCTAATTTTGTTAGACCTTAAATAATTGTGTTTTTTTATTAGCTTCACTTGTATATATTATGTTTGCAACCGACTCCTTTGCATTCGATTTTGACCCACTTTAAGCGGACAGATTTAATTCAAACTTTGTACATTTATCAAGAATCAGGGACAAAACAATAATTTTAAGTTAAGTTTATCTCATTATCCTGATCAGGGTCGCCAGGATTAAATGCAAATCAAACTAAAATTTGAAAAATTAATACAGTTATAAAACACGCTTCTTAAGCACATCAAACTAAAAAGTTTACTAGCTTTAGTTCTAGTCGCGGGTTCGATTCCCGGCGGGGTCAATTGTAAGACTCGGTTTGGGTGGTGGAAGGGCATTTTCTAAGCCCGTCTGGCTAGCTACCACCCAAGCAGCAAATGGACGTGCTATAATGGTCGAGAGCACGTTCTTGTTTTCGCTTTAAGTTCTATAAAAGTTCTTAAAACAGTCGAGTAAAAGTGCTGTAAACGTTTACTCGACGCGAAAAAGGCGCAAATTATTCAGACTAAAGTCCTATTAAAGTGGAATAAGCGCTGAGTAAGCAGCAAAAAGATGCTGTAAGATTTGAGTAAAAGTGGTAGAAAACACTATGAGTGTTTTAAGAGCAACCAAAATGCGTATATAGGATATTTAGTTCAATAAACGCAATTGATTTGCTATTATACAGATAAAGTGTGCTATAATAGCAGCCGAATTGCTTTTATTCGCCTTTTTAGTTCTATAACAGCGAATAGAATGCTTTTACTCGACTAATAAGTGCTGTAAACGATCTTAGGGAGGCTTTTATACCACTAAGTTAATGAAAATATTCAACTCAACGAGTGCGAAGTGCTTGTGTGCTAATTATTTGTAAAACAAGTAAACATATTTCAAAGGTAATATTACCATATTATTAATAATATTAAGTAATTATCAAGTTTTTGAGCAATCAATGTGTTTATTTTTACTGTTCGTGTAGCTACTCCAAAACATCATGCGCAACAAGTTTTATTGATAAACCCAAAGGCATTTTTACATAAACATTCATGCGCTGCCTATTTTCTTAAATTTGACGACTAAGTTATAAAATTAAATATATTTTAAATAATTATCTTTAATGCTATGTCCATATTGATAATTTAGTTGCAGTTACAGCTAACTTATTCCATTAAAAGTCGAGTAAAAGTGCTGGTCACCACATTTATAGCACAAGGTGTCGCCATGATAATAGGATTTAGGGTTCGCTTGGTACGAGACCAAAAAACCAATTATGATTATTTTTCTTTAAAGGAACATCTTATTTCATAAAACAATGCCAGACTTCTTGGATGTTGATGCCTTTCTTAACAAAGATGATTTAAAACAACTTGACCAATTCAGATGGCCTTGGAAGGAAACGCATTTTATATTATCAGATAAATGTAACGGATGTGGCCTTAGGACAAACGATAACTCAAACCGAAGAAGGTTCCACTTTGTTTTACCTGACATTAAAATAAAACATTTACTAAATACCGGTTTCTTTTGGTGTCGAGGTTGTACTTACTTTGCTGTTTATGATCATTTTACGAATGATGAGTGTTATTATTGTAACTAAATATTTTTACAACCCTAAGGTGAGTGTAGTACGAACTTTACTCAGGGCGTTCGCAATGTCACGCGTGATCATGGTGGCCAGCTCGGCTCATGTCATGCTGTTTTCGAAGAGGAATTCGGGCTTTGAGTAGAGGTCAAGTTACGCTGGAAACTGGACTTTCTTTTTGGCTATAGCAGTCGGGTTCTTTTTATAGGGGTTCTATTTTATTTAGATAGATAGACACAACTACAACACTACGAGATGTGTTAATAGATTATACCTCGTCTGCATAGTAAAAATAAAGAAGTACGATAACTCCGACCCCGAACGAGCGATAATAGCCTAAACACGTAGGGCTGTCGATTTTAGTTTATTCAATTGTCAAAAATGCAAGATCCAAGACTATACAAAGCATCAGGGATCTTACATACCTACAAAGTTTTTTGTGCATAGACCAAATGATGACTAAATATTTTTTTATTATGTCGTTTTTCATTTTTACGGTCTAAATGGGATTACTTAAAACGTTGCTTTACTGAATCACGTATCTATTAAAATAAAAAGTAAGTATTGATTTTTTAAAGTGAATTTCACTATGAATATTTTAGCATTAGCCTCAAATGATGTACATTTCATAGACTTCCTTTATTTTCTGTGGCTTTGTGATCTTTTAACAAAATAGTTAGGTACGTCTTGCGTGTTGAAATGTATTTCACATACATAATAATGGAGTGGATGTTTTGTAATCAAATCCTCACGTGCTATCAATTGCAACCATTTTGAGTGCCTGAAAAGAACAAGTATAAAATTCGGATTAGAAAGTTGTCATATCGGCGGCGGCTAAACCTAAACATAGAAACACAACATTACGAATTTACGATTTTAATCATGCTTATTTTTTGTTAAAGAAAATCTGGCTCCCATTCTATACATTTACTCCCGGTTTATTAATAGGCAAAAAGGCGGCCGCTTCGTGTCACCTTAACAATATATGCAAAGCATTTGAACGGTTGAATTATACTTACCTACCTACCTACATATAAAATACAACACGATATGAAATTAACGACTGGCTCCCGGTCCCTATCTACGTTTTATTTTTTTAACAGTTGTTTGTCACTTTAAATCCGAATAAGGTTCATGTAAAATATTCCATGATATGAAATAGGTTGACCTGTAGCGAGAAAATGAAATATAGGTAGGTAGGTACGGTCGACACCACATCACGGTAAACACATACAGTTCGATATTAGCGCTTATGCCCCCGACATTAAGGCGGTTCCAAGTCCAAAGTGTTACATCTGACGCGCTTTTGTCTGTACCTACATAATTATTATATTGAAATTCAGTTGTTGCTTATACCTACCCTACCTGTTAAAATTTAATTTTCCTAGTTTAATTTAGGTACCTATACAAAAATATTTGGTCTCTTGTTTTCGCGGTGAGGTATAGGTAGGCAGGTGCCTTGTAGGTAGTGATCAAATAATAATGAAACTACAAATCTTTATCCGACCAACAAAATCTATACATAGTATAGCAGAACTAAAACTCTTTCGATAAATACAAAATTATGTATCTACCTATCTCTAAATATAGTAGATTAGGTATACTTACCATTTTTGAGCTTGAATGAATATGGCATACATAAAAACGAAAAAATAACTCGCGCGCCCGTCATTTATACCTACGGCGCAGCCTTGACTTAAGTCGACTTGGCGAACCTCGGACACCTCGAAATTGTGTCAGTGTGTGCGTGCGACGCGCGTAACGTACGGGCGAGCTCACATACAAACCGCGCACGGAGCGTATGTATGAAGACAGCGTACTTCTTTATTTTTACTATGTCGTCTGGGAGCACTTTTATACTCGGGAAAGTCCCTAAAACTTATCTGCAGTTGCCCTTCTCGCTCGCATGCTCAAATTTTCGACGGGGAAGTCCCAAACCTCGAAATAAGAAAAACAATTTTGAACTTAAATTGTATGACTATAAAGTTGTTTCTTTGAGGAATCGTAAAAAATAAGTGGCCGGTTAATTTTGCTTAGTAATGCAGAGAATAGTAAACCGTAATAGTTTACAGTAAGGCTGGAATTGAAAAAATACAGCTCTTTTAGTAATGACATTTTGTTAATACTATGTCTTCACAAGTAGTTATCTACAAGCCAGTTTTATTCAGTTCAGTTGTGAAGTGAGCCATCATGACGTGGGTTGCGAAATTCGTTTTGTTTATTTTGAATATTGTGATGTGCGTGTAATTTTTATAGCTAACAGAGTAAACTTTTTTTCAGTGCTATGTCATTTAAAATTGTTCAGACTATTGAAAATGGACGTCTTTTATTATGGACTGTGCCATCAGTATGGGAAAGTAATGGTATATTAAAGTGGCCTCTACACAAAGTTGAGAAGTTACGGCGAGATCCATTATCAACACCAAAAGATAACTGGAGATCTACCGGTTGCATTGTAAAAAGAAATGACATCCCCACATTTCAAGCCGCTGAAAATATTAATAAAAATATGAGTGATGTGAGTGATACTGAAACAGAAACTTCAAAAAACGTACCTTCAACATACCAAACACAGCAGCATCTACAATCAACCAGCCATGAAAGTCAGGACAAGGATTTCAATAATTTAATACGTATTTGCGACCAACAACAACCACAGGTAAAATTAATTGTATTTTTATATTAGGCAATAATATACCTAATTATTATTATTTTATAATACCTACAGTCGAACCTGGATAAGTAAGGAAACTCTAAAACCGAATATTTCTGCGGTCTCTTCATTTTTGCCATTAAAAACCTATATAAGTGGGAATTTTTGACCTTTATAAGTGAGAATCGAGTGACCTTTATAACCGATCGAGACATTCTTTCATTTTTTTATGAGGGTAGACTGAGTTATCTCACGCGGGTAATTTTGGTAATACATAGTAATAGAACAGTAATACCCAATCTGTCGGACACGATTGTGAGACAGAACAGAGCTATACGTGAAAAAAGGATGCAACTACATCGTTACTCTTCTAACCTATATAGCTCTGTCCCGCAATCGTGCCCGACAGATTGTATAATGAAATCGCCGCTTCATTTAAAATTCCGACCGACGTCGGAAAAAGAAGGGATCCTCAAGTTTTCGGGTTTTTTTATGTATGTTCACCGTATTTTTACAGATGCCTGCAGTAGTTTATTCTAAAATTTAATTCAAACACTACACTTAAATTTATAAATCTATCTCCGTAAGACAGAAAGTGTTAAGAACCCAATATTGGTATGCTTATATTATTTTCAGATGAATCAACCTACTTTTGTTGAGGCCGAAGTTACGGTACATCAAGCCGCTGAATCATTACCAAACTATGAACATGGACAGGTAAATATTATCTAACCTGAGTTAATAATGAGATGAGAAGAAGTGAGTGTATGTGAGTGAATTTTATATTATATTTTATATTAGGGGAAGAATAGTACGTGCTCGTCCATACAAAAAGAGAAAACGTTTTTCCACTTCTAAATATTTTGCAAGCACCATGATTTTTTAGTATGTTATTTACACAATGAATTGCTAGGTTTATAGCTTTTCCTTTTTTCAAAATTTGCTATAGATTCAAACTTATAGGCAGCTCAAGTAACGTAATTTTTGTGATTAAAACTGTGTCGAATTAAGCCGTTTTTTGAACAAAATCAATGTATTTAAAAAAAAAAAGCGAAACCTATAAACCTAGAATATATTGTGCTGAAACGATCGACATCAAAATCAAAGAGATTTGTTGAGATTTAGTTAGTGAAAACCGTTTTCTCCCGAAATGGGAATTTCGTCCAGAAAAGTACCTATTGTCAGTTGCGAGCTGCAACGCTCTCTATCGCACGATTGGGGGTCGGGGAGAAAGCAAAGCACACGTACAATAGAGATGTCGATGTTGAATTCGATAGTAGAGATGGGATCCCACCCACGTTATCGATATCTATCTGTTTAAAAAATTCTGTGAGTGGGAAAAGTTAATATTAGTAGGTTTTCAAGAAAAAGATTGACCAGTGATTATTGTTTTATTTCTTCCTAACTCAAAATGGATTACATTGCTTTTTTTTTGTAAACGATTGTGTGTTTGTACTTCGCTGTTCCAAGACGTTACAGCAGCTAAACATGTTCCTGAATGTAGCCGAATTTGCCATCGTCGCATTTGGACGAATAAGACGAATACGCGAACACGAATAGCGATGTGATGTGCTAGCATTAGAGTTCGTTGTTTGCTTCAGAGCCCTTATCTTTTTGCTTTGCACTAGGTTGAGTGCCTTCCGTACTCGCCTCCCCTGCCCGGTGAAGTTGTAAAGGCCCCCACGGTCAACAACAAGCTTGTCATTTCGAAAAAAAAATAAAAAAAATCAGAGCCCTAATAAAACCAAAACCGTAATGTGGCTTATCCACCTACTCATTTCAACGGTCCACGAATAAGAATTAAAAAAAAATACGGTACCTATACTAAACGTGACCATAGTCCCTTTTTCAGGCTGTTCGTCCCGCTGTCCCCAGCGAGGGAAAAAACGTCCCACTTTCGCAAACAGACCAAACGATAAATTAATTGAAGTATCTACCTATTATTTTTTCACTCGCAAACAACTGCTTAGATATTAGAAGTCATGTTATTTACTTAGGCATAAGTAGCTCAACTTATGTGAACTAAAAAAAAACGACCAAGTGCGAGTTGAACTCGCGTAGAGAGGGTTCCGTACAATTACAAAGACATTTCGGGTGATTTTTAAATAATTAAAAATATCACATTTGAAATCGTCACATTAAGATGCACTAGCGCTATCTAGTGGTGTTTTAGTGAACTATTTTCCGTAAATTTACGTAATAAATTGAGTTTACCACTTTATTTACAATTGATAGAATTCTTATAGGTTTTCCTGTAATTTACAAGCAATAAACTATATTTTGTAGTTTTGGAGTAATCGCCTAATGGGGGAAATGGTCAATTTTCGTCTTTTTCCAAGCGATTTCCAAAAAGGAGGAGGTTCTCAATTCGACTGTATGTTTTTTTATTTTTTTTATAAGTGTTACCTCAGAACTTTTATTGGGTGAACCGATTTTGATGATTCTTTTTTTCTTCGAAAGCTAGTGCTAGTGGTCCCATGTAAATTTTATCAAAATCGGTGTAGTACTTTATAAGAAATCAGGTGAGGTGCAGCCAAACGCACTCAAATATTTAATAAAAAAAATGCTTCACCTGTATGTTTGTATGTAACCGACTCCTTTGGACTCGATTTTGACCCACTTTAAACGGACACATTTAATTCAAACTTTGTAGACTTATCAAGAATCAGCGACAATATAATAATTTCATAAGTTTGAACTAAAAAATAAATAGAGTTTAAAAAAACTAAAAAACACGCTTTTAAAGTACATCAGACTAAAAAGTAAAAAATAATTCTTAATATAAGTTGAAAATAATAATTAATAAAAAATACTAGTCTTATTTGTGAAAAAGTGTGGGTTGCTCGATAGACGAAAAATATGGCACAGAGCGCCCCACGCTTTTTCACAATAATCTAGTATTATTTTAGTATTTCTAGTTATATTTTTCGTTAATTATTATTTTCAACTTATATTAAGAATTATTTTTTTCTTTTTAGTCTGATGTACTTTTAAAGCGTGTTTTTTAGTTTTTTTTTACTTTATTTATTTTAGATACACTGCAAATACCTAAATAACCTTACAATACAAAATTTCAGTCATTTAGGGCGCATATCGTCAACAAGCCGATTTATCAAAAATCAATTTAGTTTATACTCCTTGCTAATTACTATTATCTACATAACAAAATACTCACTTAAAATTATCACTATTACCTACTGCTATTACCTTCAATTTCTTTGTATCGGAGTGTCGGGGACGCCACAACAATCACTATCCGTAGGTACGTAAGAAAACACTCCGCCTTTCGTCGCAACTTCTCGCCAACTGGCAGCGTCCGTCGATGTGTGCGTGAGGCTCTTTGTGTGGGCTGTGCGCGATGCCCGGGGGCATGAGCGCACGAGCGATAGCAAATGTTTTCCCAAATACCTATTTCGTTAGGATCGCGAAGCTATTCTTCCCTCTTAAGAACCCAATATTGGTATGCTTATATTATTTTCAGATGAATCAACCTACTTTTGTTGAGGCCGAAGTTACGGTACATCAAGCCGCTGAATCATTACCAAACTATGAACATGGACAGGTAAATATTATCTAACCTGAGTTAATAATGAGATGAGAAGAAGTGAGTGTATGTGAGTGAATTTATGAATTACAACTCTAAAAATCTCCAAACTGCTAAAGCAGTCTTAATACTTATTTACTTATCAACCAACCAATTGTTGTCCCCGTTACATTATTTTTAAATACCTACTTTATTTTCAGATAAATAAATCCGCAAGTGTTGACGCCGAAAAATCACTGCCAAAATTTACTACAGAACAACATCCAAGAGAACAAAATTATGAAATTATAGTTCCGCCACCTAAAGAAGCTGGTGTGCTTATTCCCACAAATTTAACAGAGTCGATTGAAGCTTTGAGTTCTAAGTTAGCTACTATTCAGGATAATCAAGTAGTACTGAGTTCTAATCAGATATTAGTTATAGAGAAATTAGCAAATATATCTACTCAATTAGATGAATTTCTGCAACGCATATCTGTAGCGGCATTAACAGGAAAAAGTGAACGGGATGTTGATAATATATTTCAACCTATCACAAATAAGAAACGTTTTGACGATTTCGAAGAATCTCTTAAGAGTGAGCATAAAAAACAAGAAATAAAAAAACAATTATCAGTTGTTTGCGGCAAAGGAAAAGGCAGAGCAATTAATAATGCATATGCATTATTGGACGGTATGTTTGACCGGGAATTTTTGACCTATTGTTCGTGGGCTGGTGGAACACGTGCTGAAGGCTCGAAAATATGTTTTAAAACTTACCAAAATACGATAGATCTCTTCTTTAAAATAGTCCACATGTCTGATGAAAACTTCACAATGCAAGAATGTAATTCGTTTCTTAAGAATGTTCTCCGAAACGCAAAAAAAAGGAATAATTCGAAAAATTTAAGAATTTCTCATCAAAAGAAAAGAGCAAAAATGATGAAAGAAAAAACAACTATTCAGCTTAACAATTCAATTCAGTCACCAAGACTTAACGTAAATGAAACTATTCAAGTAGATGCTGTTGATGATAACGTCAATGAAGAAGAAATCAATACAGATGAAAACGAGGAGTTAGACTTATGTTAGATTTGATTATTTATGTTTAGATACCAAATAATAAGCACCAAATGGTCACTGACCAAAGATGATTTATGCATGTTATTTTTATTATCTAAGTACTGATCTCGTTGCTCTTTAATAGTTATTGAAGCACTTTAGAGCAAAACATAATTGCTTAAAATTTTGTTTTTACGATATTGCGATAAAAGCTTTTTGGAATGGTTGATTTATTTTTGATCATATTGTGAGTTAAGTTACTGTTACACAGGCTTTTAGAGATTGTTGATTTTTACTTTTAGAATACCTTAATAAGATGTAGAAGTATCAAATGGTTAGGTACTGACCATGTGAAAAGACGGTTAGTGGATGGTTATGTTTAAATATCCAAGTACTGAATATCGTGACCCTTTAGGTAATTAATAGTTAGAGGGAAGCACCTTAATGGAAAGCATTATTACCTACATATTTGTCATAATTTTGTTTTTACGATACTGTTAAATAGTTAGTTATTGTTGATTTTCACTTCTTTCTTTATAATAAGCACAAAATACTAATCAAGGATGGTTCAACCTACCTCATCTATTTAATTTTAGATTTCATATTAATATTTTGATTATCTTTCTAAGTTTTTTCTTATATGTTTATGATACCTCGAGGGACGATTTATAATTACTCCGTTCGTGGCATCGCAAGTTGATAAAGCAAAAAGGTTTATTTGACAATAAAAAATATTTTCTTCTTTATATAATAGTTTTAATGATAGATTTTACAAAATGTTCACACTGTGTTTCTCTGTCATATACCCCTCCCGCTCACACATTCATTCTTCTCAACATTCTTACGTTCTTTTCCTTTTACAAAGCCACTTTTATAAGCCCATTTTGACTTTGTCAAATTCTAGCTAATTCTGTGGCATAAAATCCATTTTTCTTTGTTGTCATGTCTCCTGGTCTATATGTCATATCTGTCAAAATGGGTTTTTAAAAGTGGTGCGACTGTAATATTATTTTCCCACATGTATGACTCGACTATAAGTCGACCTCTAACCCTTATTTACAATGAGTGTAACAAAGGTGTAAAGTATACAACAGATTCGTAAGTAATGGAAAACAATTTACATTTAATATCACTCAATTTATATACTCCGGCTGTTTGACTGACATTGTCTTCATAACATTTATATATATTTAAAACTGAAGATTTGATTGGAGTTTCAAATACATCAACCAAATTCAAAATTCGCTTTCCAACTAGTTGTATTTTATCTGAATTATAGTGGTCATTGCAGTCATAATTAATATTTTCAATTTCAACTACATGATTTTCAACACTGAGAAACCATTTGTCATTTTTCTGTGTTGATAGTATGAAATCCTTTAGCTGTACAAATTTCAAATGATTACGATTGCTTATTTTTACACAAGGATACTTCACTTTTTCTTCATTTAAATTCTGAAGTTCAAAGTTCTGTCTTTCACTTAAGCGCCGTGCGGTCTGTGCCAGTGGGTTTTGCCCATGCCTTATTAATTTTTTCATGGAATATAATTTATTTTCAAAAGGGTATGCATTATAATCTTGTAATTTTCCGATTTTTTTAACTTCTGGCACAATGTGACATAAATTGTGAATATTGCTGGAAATATAATCTTTTCCATAATATTTGGAAAACTTTTCAATAAATGCATGTAACATTTTATCAGCAACATCTAAGTAATGAAAATATTTCTCATTGGAACATATAGTTATTGCACAAAAAAAGTTAAGAAAATGATGATAGGCGTCGGCACACATTACGTCATTATGTTGCAAAATTATGAAGCTAAGATAGTACAAGAAAGTTCGATATTCGGATGCTTTCCAGTGAGCGAGTACTTCTACTGATCTTATAGCCCGGTGTATTTCTTTAGGTTTACGACAACTGATTAAAAAATCAGAAACTTTTTTAATAGTTTGTGCTCGCCACTTGGTAGTATATTTACCTAATTTACCATCTCTCCATCCTATAAGTAAGCGCTTCATAACTCCCAAATCAATCAGGTGGAGTGAGTCTGAAACTGGAAAGTCTTCTATCATGTCAATGTTAAGTTTTAATAACGGCGAGTCCTTCTTATGGTGATCACCATATTTCTTATCACGAAAATCTTTGTCGTTTCTGGGCGGGCACTCAGTATTTGGAAAAAATACGGTGTGGGAGTCATGAGAGTACTCTCCGACAGTGCAGCATTTCAAGCATCCATGTTTGCCATTGAAGTTTGCAACACCTGAAAATTGAATAGTTTTGTAACTTTTCACAACCCTCATCCTAGTGGACTAATACCTTATTAATATTATAAATGGGTGAGCGTCGGTGGCGTAATGGCTAAGGCCGCTACCTCCTGTGCGGGAGGCCGTGGTTCGAATCCTGGCCGCGTACCAATGTGCGAATCTCGATTCCATATGTACGTTTATTCGACGCTCTTACGGTGAAGGAAAACATCGTGAGGAAACCTGCACACACCTGCGAAGAAATTCTAAGGTTGTGTGTGAAGTCAACCAACCCGCACTGGGCCAGCGTGGTTGACTAAGGCCTGATCGCCCTAATTCAGGGTAGGCTCGAGCCCCTCGGTGGGGACGTATATGGGCTGTGATGATGATGATTGATGATTATAAATGGGAAAGTGTGCTTGTTTATCCTTCTTTCACGTCAAAACGAAAAAGAGCAATTCTATGTTAAGATTTATTGAGTTTAGTTAGTTGAAAGGCTGGTAATGGTAAGTGACATAGGCTTTTTTTACCTCGGGAAAATATTGTATACCCAAGAAACAAAGCCCTCGTGGGTGAAGCCACGGGCAGGAAGCTAGTATTAAATAATTTATCTATGTAAATATACAGGGTGTTAGAAAAAGTACTTCGTTTCTTTTAAGGGGTGAACTGTAACAACCAATCACGTCCCTACTGCTGGGGCACCACGGGTCTCTTTTCGCATCGCGGAAAGGTTTAGGCCATACTCCACACACGGGGACCAAGTCCGGATTGGTGGATACACATCTGGTGATCTCAGATGTGCAGGTGTCCTCACGATGTTTTCCTTCACCGTAAAGCAGTCGGTAGATAAATGTACTTAAGTTCCGAGAAACTCATTGGTACACAGCCAGGATTCGAACCTAGAACCTCCGGATAGGAGGCGACCAGTAGAACCGCTACGCCACTTACGCTTCACAAGGGGTGAACCTGCCAATGAAACTGAACAACTTTCCCAAATTGATTAATAAATATTAACATACCTTTTATCATAGCACGAGCTGGAGAATCACAAACAAAGGCCTTTATTTTTATTTTAAGAACCTGTTTTTCTTGTTTTTTTTCAATAGTTAGACCGATTTCTTCTAGTTTTTGCATTTCGGTTACTAAAGGTCCTAAGAAGCTATCTAAGTCCGAAGGCTTTTCATGTCCTTCATATATTCCGACAATTAATGGAGATACGTCGATTTCTATTATTTTACACAATATCGGCCAGAACTGATGATTGGAACTTTTGTAGACCGGGAGTCCATCAATATTTACAAGCAAAGAAATTGTATCATACGTAATATTTACTCGTTCCAAAATTTCTTCCAAATGTTTTATTAATCCATTGTGCCAGTAATTACCAGAGCCGACAGGAGTGACATTTATTTTGTTCGTATCAGTCTTCAACAAGGTTCGTGGATCTTTAGGGAGAACATATGGCAGGCGTTTATTTAAAATAGTTGCGAGATGTCTAAATGCAGCATGAGATATATTAAATTGAAGAGCCCATTCTCTTAAATTCATCTGAAAATTAATATCGTCGTCACTGTCTTTTTCACTTATATCATCACTGCTTTCTGAATCAGAACTGATTTCAGTACTGTCAATATCTGAATTTATTACAACATCACTTGTATGACTCGGCCCTGGTTCCAAATGTCGTCCGTCGACGTTCACATTGTTAATTATTGTGTTACTTGAGTCTACGGAACCACTTAAAATACTCGGACTCGCGCTTGGAAATTCACTAGCGTTACTTGCAGAAATTAAGTTTTGCTGAATCAGTTTTGCAGAGCATTTCATCTGCTCCAACGTTTTTTTAACTTTTTTACGAAAATGGCCGCTTCTTTTCAATTTCTTCCATTTGTTTTTATCCATTTTGATAGCAAAATACTCGCGAAAACGTCTTCAAGGTATCGATCAACAAAATGGACGGACTTGTGCTGTTACTGTTTCCCAGAACTCTACAATACTACTTTAAACTGAGTAAATATCGTATAAAAGCTCTTAATTACGCTACAGCTCCTATACAAACGTTTTTAATTCTATTATACGAGTTAGTCTATAAGCGTGCAGTAACAGCAGCAATGTTGCCATAAGCAATTCGATTGCGTTTATAGAGCTTTTATAGAAACATAAAAGAGAGCTGAGTAACGGCTGTATAAAAGCACCCAATTCAGCGAATCAGCTATTCTACAGCTATTATACGACTGTTATAGATCAAAAGATCGAATAACGAGTATTTTAGCCACTTTAATTCAGCATCTGCTAAAAGGTGGAGTAACAGTGCTAAAACATAGTGCTGTAAACGTTTATTCGACGTCCTTAAAGCACACATTAGCAATATTGCCAAATAGTCGAGATAACCGCTATTATACGATAAATGGATGTTTTAAGAACAGTTACTCGGCTCTTATACGATTAAAGGCTGAGTAAACAAATTCTTATTCGACTATTTTGCTGCTTGGGTCGTGACCAACTCGATTAGTTTCAATCTAGACGGCCGTGGGGCATGGCCACCTAGACGCACGTCGTGACCAACTCGATTAGTTTCAATCTAGTCGGCCGTGGCAAGCGGCCATTGCGGAAAGGTTGGAGGTTGGATATAGGTAAAACTAATTTATTGATATCCAATTAATATTTTGTATCATATAAATAATTAAATTACAATAAATACATTTCCTCACAGTCGAAATGAAAAGTAGAGTGTTTAACTCGGGTGAAATGACCCATTTCACCCTCGAACTATTGGCGCTCTCACTTCGTTCGAGCGCCAGAAATATCTCGAGTGAAATGGGTCACTTTCTTCCCTTGATTAACAATCTACTATTTCATCTCTTTTGTTCGGAAAGTTTAATTTTCATGAGTAGATAGCCGGGCGGAACATTGCTTTTCCATCCCTAGGGAGGAAAGTATTGTCATCCCTAGGGTGGAAAGTATTGTCATCCCTAGGGTGGAAAGTATTTTTTTTTATTGCCAGCCACGGAGTCGAAGATAATTGAGTTACATCATACTATTAAATTACATTAAAATAAGAGGTTTTCATATATCTAAACTCAACTAAACATTAAACGACGTGTTTTTTTAGATCTATAGGTTGATATTAAATCATTCTGCTGCGCGCCATATTGCAATAATAAAATGACACTTTTTTTTCCATTTTCGCCATGGCCACCTAGATGCACGTCGTGACCATCTCGATTAGGTACAATCTAGTCGGCCGTGGCTAGCGGCCATTGCGAAAAGGTTGGAGGCTGGGTATAGGTAAGCTTAAATTATTGATATCTAATTAATACTTTATATCATATAAATAATTCATTTCCTCACAGTCGAAATGAAAAGTAGAGTGTTTAACTCGGGTGAAATGACCCATTCCACCCTCGAACTATTGGCGCTCTCACTTCGTTCGAGCGCCAGAAATATCTCGAGTGAAATGGGTCACTTTCTTCCCTTGATTAACAATCTACTATTGTTTAAGCTATTATGTAGCTTATACATATATTTACATCACGCTTTGCTTTTTGTAATAAACGGTTTATTGGCAGGAAGGTACAAGTAGGTGGGTAAGTCAAACAAAGTCAAAGGGACATTTAGAACGTTTTCTTTCAATGTCACTAGTTTTCATGCTTTTTAGCTTTAAAAATCGAGCATGTAAGTATAGGTTTCCTTCTGTATAGGATGATAAAAAATTAAAATGTACTCAACAACAACTGTGTCCAAACAACCTAAATAAAATCAATTTTGGATTTTCCATACAAAACTGAACAATCAATTTATGAAGAGCAGAGAAGTTTTACTTTCGAGGGATGTATCTGTGTTGTGTTCGTCCTTTCAGTGATCTAGCGCCTAAAATTCTGAACCAATTTGAATAAAATTTTGTTTATGGCATTTTATTAATCTCCAGCCGTTTTTCCCAATTTTTCTACCTTGATTTGCCATCATAGTATGTATAAAAACACTAACATTTTTTTACTCAAAAGTGGCTCTAACGTTTTTTAAGAAACTCTTTGCGTTACTATTACTTTGTGTCGTCTACCATATACGATAGATCGTTATTCCAAGAAAAATCTGAATAAAGTACCTCCTATAATATCATCATTACAGCTCATATACGTCCCCACCGAGGGGCTCGAGCCTACCCTGAATCAGGGCGATTAGGCCTTAGTCGACCACGCGGGCCCAGTGCGGGTTGGTCGACTTCACACACAACCTTCGAGTTTCTTCGCAGGCGTGTGCAGGTTTCCTCACGATGTTTTCCTTCACCGTTAAAGCAATCGGTAAGTATATGTACGTAAGTTTTTGAAAAACTCATTGGTACATTGGCCGTCCAGATTTGAACCCGGTACC